>JAHNEJ010001548.1:0-84206 GCA_022559845.1 Amorphophallus konjac | reverse complement strand
TCTTGGCAATTAATCAAGGGTTGTCCTCTTTCTTAGAGGACGTAATTAACGTCATAGTCTTTATGGTATGACGGACTCTAGGTCTCGACACGAACCTCATAATCGACTGACCAAGTCAGATCGAGCGCATAATAAACTTGTCACATACGTGGCTGGCACGCCTATGCATAATAAACTAACAAACGGTCTGGTTCGGAAAGCAAAAAGATAAAACATCTCATCCCCCACAGCAGCACGAGACCAAAGTCTGTGCGTGTTTTGCCAGCACAAATACAGGTCGATGCATATCATGCCAGGGCTAGGGGAAGGTCGATGCACATCAGCTCAAGGCTAGATGAAGGTCGATGCACATTTGGGTTCTAGAGAACAAAAGTCGATGCATGTTTGGGTTTGAGGTCTATGCACCTGGGGTGGGGTCCGAGCACATCTGGAAGTTGCATGCCAAGGTCAATGCACATTTGAAATGTGTGAAGGGCTTGCCCGCTAGGGTCGATGCACATCTGAAATGTGTGAGGGGCTGACCTCTCGAGGTCGATGCACATTTGGGATGTATGAGGGGTTGGTCTACTAGGGTCTATGCACCTTTGAAAGGCTGGGCTGCCAAGGTCTGTGCACATTAGGAATGTGTAGAGGGCAAGGTCTGCCAAGGTCCATGCACATGTGAGATGTGTGAAGGACCAGTTGGCCAAGGTCTATGCAACATCAGGAAATGTGTAATGGGTTGGAGGCAAAGGTCGATGCAGATCGGAAATGTACCAAGGGGCTGCCTGCCAACATTGATGCACATCTGGAAATGTGTAATGGGTTGGAGGCAAAGGTCGATGCACATGTGAAATGTGCCAAGGGGCTGCCTGCCTAGGTCGATGCACATTCCAAATGTGCAAAGGGGCTGAAGGTAGAGGTCGATGCACATTGGAAATGTGCAAAGGGGCTGAGGTCTGTGCATGCTGGGCACATGGCATGAATGCAGGTCGATGCATATGGGCCAAGGTCAGAGCACATGCGGGGCTGACGTCTATGCATGCTGGGCACATGGCATGAATGCAGGTCGATGCATATGGGCCAAGGTCAGAGCACATTTGGGGCTGAGGTCTATGCATGCTAGGCAAGGTTCGTGCACATGAGGGTTTAAGGGCTAAGTAGGTCAGTGCATATGAATGAGGTGAGGTCAATGCACCCCGGGGCCTGGGGCTAAAGGTAGACTTTCCTGCAACACTCCAATTTGAAGATTTGTTTATTGTTTTTTTACTTTATTTATTATTACACATTTTTATATTTTCTTTATCTTTATTTATTTATTTATTTATTATTATTGTTTCCCTTATTATTATTTATTAATATTATCCTTTATTATTATTAGTATATTACTTTTTATTATTGTTATTATTTATTATTATTTTTAATTTGATTTAATTTTTTATTCTTCTTTATATATATATATATACATTTCTTTATTAATTCCTTTCTTTGTTTATTTAGTCGATGCCCGGGTCCGGACTGCCACAAATGTTATGGCAGTGCGGGCTCAATTCTCTTCGTGTCTTCCACAGTTCCTTTTTTCGACTCACGGGAGCATCTCGTTGTTTTTTCTTTTATTTGTTTGTTGTCTCTTTTGTCTTTTAACATGTGTATTATTCTGGTAAAAATTCGATAGCATCTCCCCAGGACCTGGATGCGGGGAGAGACCCAACAAGTCAAGGTGTATGCAAGGGCAGTAGCAACTTTAAAAAACTTTGGAAAACTCGGAGATTGACGAACGGGAAACACTGGGTAAACCGCAGACCTAACGGCTGGAACACCAGGTCAAACCTTCACCGCCCCAGGGAGAAATGGGCACTACATAGATAAAGAAAGGGCTACCGGGCCACAGGTCATGGGTGCACCGGGTGAGGGGGTGGCTCAGGTGCGCCGGGTAAAGGCAGGCCAAGGGTGTACCGAGCAAGGGTAAGCCAAGGGTGTGCAGGGCCAAAGTGTAAGGGGTGCACCGGGCGCCAGAGGTCAGGAGGGGGGGCTCACCGGACCATGGGTAAGAGGTGCATCGGATCACGGTGGCAAAAGGCTCGCCGGATCAGAGTAAGAAGGGAGCTCACCGGCTAGGGAGTGGGGTTACCGTTTTAGGAGTGTACCGGGTCAAACCAACAACATGTCACCGTGATCAAGGGAAAAGGGCTAAGTTCAGCCAAGGATGGAATTGTTGAAGGGTTTAACAGAGATCAAAGGGGAGGTTTTCCTTCACGTGGTGTGGGAAGGGTCTGATACGGGAAAGGGTTCTAGACCTCAACGATGAGAATCGTAGGACCAAGGTGCTGGTGTTCACACTGTCAGCACTTTGAAGAGAAGAACCAAAGGGGGGAGGGAGATAGGCGCGTAGGAAATGCAGACATACAACTTAAATGTTTGCAAAACTCTTTTGTTCCTTGCAAAAACGGACAAGAGCACAGAGGCTGATACATCGTAAAGACGCCAAGGAAGGGGAGAAAGGATCCATAAAGAAGACATAGTGGGGGAGGGGGCGGAGCCTGTACTCCTCCCCTTCCCAGACCTCACTCCCTCTCTTCTGATGTGACACAAATATGCAGCAAGTGAAATGATCCTTGGACTTTATTCGCAATCACAACAACAAGGTTGGGAGCAACTTGAAAGTCGCCGTCACACCGCGCACACCCGTTTCCCGTGGTGACTCGGGGATGCCGAGTCGAGGCAGTGGAGAAAGCCCCTGGCTGGCTAGAGGGCCAGCACCACTAAGGTTGTCCCTCCCGAGGATAGGAAGCCCACAAACAAGGGCGGCCGAGTGCCTTGGGGGCACTAGGTCACTCGCTCACTATCACCCACGGTGACCACACAAGGGTTGGTGGCTCCGGGATCGGGCACTCTCTCACCGACCAACGGATAAATTTTGCAGATATGAAATGAACAGGAGTAGTGGAGCAAGGGCAGAGGCTCACCTGGTTGGTTTGAGGAAACCAACCCCGTTCGGAGACGAGGGCGAGCGGGGAAGTGTGGTTCCCCGCACACTACGCCGGTGAAGCTTCAATCCTGTTTTGAATGATTACAATCACTACTCCTCGCGCAGGAGGGTGAACTTAGGGTGGGGACAATTAAGTACACTCAAACACTACCTCCACGCAGGGAGGGGCGGTAAGCCCGCCAGGCGAGAGAGGGAGATTCGCCGGAAGACGCGCCGGTGTAGCCGAAATGGAAACTCCCTGCTTGCTGTGATGGCTGACTGCCAGTCGCTGTAGAGGCCGTAGATAACGTTCTAGAATTTTTCTGAAGACGAGACCAGCTGGGAAATCTTCGTATCTGGAAACAGGATGCTTCAGAATTTTCTCAATTTCTTCAGCTGCAGTGGCTGGTCTGGGTCGAGCTTCGAACAAAGTGGCAGTTTCTGGCCGCAACAGCTACCTGACACAAACAGTGACTTGCATAGGTTGTCCCGGCCGCTCCCGGGCACCAAATCTCGAACCGTCAAAGTTTCTGGAACCGTGGACGGACCCTCTTCATGGGAAAACTGGTGGGGAAGCCGTCTGAGGTCAGGGTGGACTGGGGGATGCCGATGAGTGGCAGCAGGTTGCTGCAGGTTGTGGGAGGCAGACCCGACCAGTCGAGGGAGAAAAATGAAAACTCTGACCTCCGGACGCCGAACGCACTTCTGCTTCTTGATCCAGAAAGAGGACAGGGGGAGGAAGATATTTGTAGAAGGACTCGTGGCTTGAATCTTCCACCGTCGGCCGTGGTGCAGCTTCGAACCGGGTTCAGGAACTCTGCAGAGGGAGCTCTGCGCAGTCGGGGGAGATTGGCTCTCTCGGACAGCCCCGAACTCGGAACGGGATGGAATCACCTCGCCTGCGAAGATGACTAGACGCCCTTTCCAGATTGGCATGGTACGCCTTCAGATGTCGCCGTATGAATCCGGGGTGGCTTCTGCAAGTCAAACCTTCTTCTGCCACCTGCAGACTTGGCCAAATGAAAGGGATGGTGGTGGAGCTAGGCTAAAGGGAATGTAGATTTAGCAATGGTGGGAAGGCTGGTGGTGATGGTAGATGGGGGTGGGTTGTTTGGGGATGATGAGTGGGGTGGAGCAGGGGATGTGGAGTTCCAAGAGGGTGGAGGGGAGGGGTGAGGGTCGCAGCTATGAGTGGGGGATGGAGGGGCCGGCCAAGGCAAGGGGGTGAATAGATGGGGAGGGTTGGTGAGCAAGTTGTGGTGGGATAGGGGTTTGATGGCCCTGGGGATATGAATGGATGTGTGGGGGAGTGGAATGGTTGCTTGGGGAAGAGGGAAGGTTGCCTTGGAGGTTGAGAAGTTGTATGGGGAATGGGAAGGGTTGCCTAGGGTGGAGGAGGTATTGAAGGGAGTTATGGGCCTTGGGAAGATGAAGGGGTGGAGGGTTGAGGTGGCAGCTGAGGTGGCAAGGGGGAGGGGAGGTGAAGGGCCAGGTTCGCCCAAGGGAGGGGAGAAGAGAGAGAGTGGGGTTCGCCCCCTAGAGAGAGAGGAAGAGAGAGAGCTAGTGAGAGAGAGAGAGAGAGAGAGCTAGAGAGAGGGGGGGCACAATTCTTGTGGCAAATTTTACTCAAATATTCATTAGCTCCAAATGGAGGGTTTGGGGCCCTATTTATAGGGAATCCCCAATTTACAATAAGTCCTTGCAAAATAGATAACTGACACAAGACTAGGGGAAGGAAAAGAGGAAGTGGGCCAAGCCCAAGGATTCGGGCCCAGAACCCACATGAAGACTACTAAACATAGGGAAATAAACACGTAACCTAGATACTGGACTCAAATAAAAGCAAATTACACCATAATGACTCAAAATAAAGGTAACAAGTGCACAAAGATGCTCCTCAAGGTGCTGCAGCGAGCGGTGAAGTGATGGAGCTCAGGACTGGATCTCGTCGGAGGGGAGGGAGGTCCCGAGCCAGAGGGAATCGTGAGTGATGCCCTCATCAATTCCCCCGGGCCGCGAAGAGCTCGACTCTGTCGAGTAGAGGTCCTCCCTGCTGTGATACTGCTCCAAGAGGTCGGGGTCCAACCGCTGGAGGTCCTCCCGACTCACCCAGGCGTCATCCGAAGGGGGCCGTCCTTCCACCTGA
This sequence comes from Amorphophallus konjac, assembly GCA_022559845.1. Taxonomy (NCBI): domain Eukaryota; kingdom Viridiplantae; phylum Streptophyta; class Magnoliopsida; order Alismatales; family Araceae; genus Amorphophallus; species Amorphophallus konjac. The sequence goes on along the minus strand of JAHNEJ010001548.1, from coordinate 79,113 downwards.
CCAGGTATCGCTCATACGCCTTGCTCCGTGTATTGGTGACCTGTTCATCTAATATCCGCTCCACTTGATCACGCTGGTTTCTCAAGTTGGGTGGAGCTCTCTGAGGTGTGGGGGCGCTCTCAAGGGGTGGAGTAGGCTGGATCTCCTCACTGGGTGTCACCGTGGGGCCCTTGTAGGGTACCAGGTCAGCCACATTGAATGTGGGACTTACTCCGTATTCTTCAGGGAGGTCCAACACATAAGCATTGGTGCCAAGTCGTCTCAGTACCTGGAAGGGGCCGGCTCCACGAGACCTCAACTTTGAGGTATTCCCAGGGAATAGCCTCTCAGTTCTCACCATCACAAAATCACCAGTTTGGAACTCTTGGTGGCAGCGGTGGGAATCAGCTGACTTCTTGTAAATCTCATTGCTCTTGTTGATGTTTTTGCGAATATTCTCATGTAACTCTCTAAGGTGTTGTGCAAAAGACTCAGCAGTGATGGATACCCTAGCATGAGGGGGTAGGGGAATGAGATCTGTTGGTTTCCTGGGCTTGTAGCCATGCACAGCTTCGAAGGGACTCATGCCTATGGACCTATTGGTGGAATTATTGTATGCAAACTCGGCTTGAGGCAGAATGAGATCCCAATTTCCAGGGCGGTCCTCAACAAGGCACCGTAGGAGATTCCCTAGGCTCCGATTGACAACTTCGGTCTGGCCATCGGTTTGAGGGTGATAGGCCGTGGAAAATTTAAGCAGGGTCCCATTAGATGCCAGAGGGTCTTCCAAAAGTAGCTTGTGAATTTGACGTCCCTATCTGAAATGATGGTCTTGGGCAGGCCATGGAGGCGGACCACCTCATCAAAGAACAGACGGGCCACATGGGAGGCGTCAGAGGTTTTAGAACAGGGGATGAAGTGGGCCATTTTTGAGAATCTGTCCACTACAACAAAGATGGAGTCATGTTTCCTCTGGGTCCGAGGTAGCCCTAACACGAAATCCATGCTCAGGTCCTGCCATGGCCGATCCGGGACGGGTAGAGGGGTGTATAGGCCTGTGTTCTGTCTGACTTGCTTAGCAGTCGCACATGTGCGACATTGCCCCACGATTTTGGCCACATCCCTTTTGAGACTGGGCCAATAGAACTGTCCTTCACCAAGGCAATGGTTTTGTGAACCCCAAAGTGCCCAGCCAGGCCTCCTGCATGTAATTCCCAGACTAATAAATCCCGCAGTGAAGTTCTAGGGATGCAAAGTCTATGTCCTTTGAAGATGAATCCGTCCTCTAGGATAAAACCCTGGTGTTCTTGGGGTGAAGGGGTGATTAGGTCGGCATGGACATGTCCAAAGTCGGGACAGTTTGGGTATTCTTCCTTAACCCGATCGAACCCTATTACTTCTACCCGAATGGTAGCTAGCAGGGAGATCCTCCTACTGAGTGCATCAGTAGCACGGTTTTCACTTCTGGCCTTATGTTTGATCACAAATGTGTAGGCCTGGATGTACTCCACCCATCGGGCATGCCGGGCATTCAGTTTCTGCTGGGAGTTGAGGTATTTTAGGGCCTCATGGTCGGAGAATATGACAAATTCCTTGGGCAGGAGGTAGTGCCTCCAATGGCGGAGGGATTGCACCACCGCATAAAATTCCTTGTCATAGGTAGAGTACTTCATCCTGGCATCACACAACTTCTCACTAAAGTAGGCCACTGGGTGTCCCTCTTGGCTGAGGATCCCGCCAATTCCTACCCCGGAGGCATCACAAGTCACCTCAAAGACTTTGGAGAAGTCAGGGAGGCACAATACAGGGGCTTGGGTCATCCTCTCTTTGAGTTCTTGGAAGGCCCTAGAGGCCGACTTGGTCCAAACAAAGGTCCCCTTCTTAAGGTAGTCGGTGATAGGGGCTGTGACTGTGCTAAATCCACGGATGAATCTCCGGTAAAAAGTGGCCAATCCATGGAAACTCCTGACCTCATGGAGGGTGCGGGGCTCCGGCCAGTCAATGATAGCTCGGACCTTCTCGGGGTCCATGGATACTCCCTTAGTGGAAACCACATACCCAAGGAAAGTAATGGACTCAGTCAGAAAGTGGCACTTTCCTGGGTTGGCATAGAGACTCTCTTTCCTAAGGACAGTGCAGACTTGCCTAAGGTGGTTGAGGTGGGCCTCCCTAGTCTGACTGTAGATAAGGATGTCATCGAAATAAACCACTAGGAAGACTCCTATGTAAGGTCTAAGGACCTCTGTCATGAGATGCATGAAGGTACTCGGGGCATTTGAAAGCCCGAAAGGCATCACTAGCCACTCATAGAGCCCATCTTTGGTTTTAAAGGCAGTTTTCCATTCATCCCCTGGCCTTATCCTAACCTGATGGTAGCCACTTTTGAGATCTATTTTGGAAAAAATGGTGGCCCCAGCTAGCATGTCAAGCATATCGTCAAGTCTAGGTATGGGAAACCTATATTTGACTGTGATCTTGTTGATGGCCCTGCTGTCAACACACATTCGCCATGTCCCGTCTTTCTTTGGTGTGAGGAGGGCTGGGACAGCACAAGGACTTTTGCTAAGACGGAGGAAGCCTTTTCTAATGAGTTCCTCCACTTGCCTCCTCAATTCAGCATGCTCAGTGGGGTTGAGGCGATAGTGGGGAAGGTTTGGGAGGGTGGCCCCTGGGACAAGGTCAATAGCATGTTGGACATCCCTCATGGGTGGCAGTTGATCGGGGAGCTCTTCGGGGAACACATCCTTGAATTCTTCTAAGAGGGGGTGGATTTCCACGGGATGAGGGTTGGAGGGGGTGGGTTCTCCGAGGCATATGACTACAGCGTATACGGGTGTCCCGAGAGCTACCTCTTCCTCGAGTTCTTGTCTAGTGATGAGGTGTAGGCCCTTGGTGGGGTTCTCATGGGTGGAGGGTTGACTTGTTGGTTGGGTTGGGGGTGATGAGACCCCTGGGCTTTGAGGTGGTGTAGGGAGAATTCCCTTGGAGGGTGGTTCCTTTCGGGGTGGTGAAGGGTTGAGGCGAATGGTCTTCCCCTCGTGTTCAAAGGTGCATGTGTTCGTTTTCCCATAGATGGTAGCATTAACATCATATATCCAAGGTCTCCCTAGTAGGATGCTTCCTACAGCCATAGGTATGATGTCACACCATATTTGCCCTTGGTAGGATGAAAAGGTGATGGGGATAAGACAACATGTGTTGACGGGTAGGGAATGGTTGTTTATCCATGATACCCGATATGGTTTGGGGTGGGGTGTTGGGGTAAGCCCTAGGAGCTTGACGGTGTCCGGGGACACGGCGTTGACACAACTTCCGTTGTCTAGGATGACCTTCCTAACATGGTTCCCGATTTTGATGAAGGTGTGAAAAATGGAAGTCCTCCGCCAGTCATCCTCTTGAGGTTGGGTAAGGGTGCACCTTATCACCCCTAGGTGGGTGGAGTGGGGGTCATCTTCTACACCTTCCTCAAAGAATTGCTCCTCGTATTCCTCTTCCCACCCTAAAGCAGCCTCGTGTTCCTCAATAGTATTCTCATGGGTTTCCTGGGATGTGATAGGTCCGCCCTCAATAACAAGGCTCGACAACCCCTTGGAAGGGCATTGGGAGGCTATGTGGCTATAACCATGGCACTGAAAACACTTAACCGTACTACTCCCTGGGGTCTTCCCTTTGGAGGCTTCCTCCCTTCGGGGAGGAGGGTTGGATGGAGTGGCCTGTGTGGGGGTAGGATTGGTTGGCTGGGGGTAGGGCCGAGTGGGGGTTCCCCCACTGGGAGGAGGTGTTCTCAACAGGGGAGGGAGGTTGGGTCGGGGTCCCGGCCCTTGGGGGGGGCAAACCTTGGGTTCCTAGAAAACCTTTCTACATCCCGGGCTATTTGATAGGCGACCTCAAGGCTATGAGCTTCCCTCATGAAAAGTTCCCGTTTGATGTGTGGAAGGAGACCATTCCTAAACCTGGATAAAGTGACGGCTGGCTCTTCGACGACACCACACCTTAAGAGGTATGAGTCAAAGTTTTCTATATACTCTTCCACGGTCTTTCCCTCTTGGGTAAGGCTTTGCCACTCATCAAGGAGGAGTTGGCTATAGGAATTGGGAAGGTATTTGTTTCTGAGTTGGGTTTTCATGTCGAGCCAAGTGTCAATGGGTTCCTCCCGCCTAATCCTCCTTTGGCTCTCTACCTTTAACCAATATGTCTTGGCTAGTTTGAGAAGGTGCATCTTGGCCAACCTAACCTTTCTCTCCTCGGACATTGGGTACCAATCATAGTATTGGTCCATGCCATGCTCCCATTCCTCATAGGCACTTGGGTTATGGGACCCGTCAAAATTCGGAGCATCTACCTTGATCATTCTTAAGAGGAAGTCATCCGGATCCTCTCGTGGTCGCCTCTCTTGGTACCGAGGTTGTGGGGCCCTCTCTTGCTCACGATACCACTCATTCTCTAGGTCTTCCCTTTGATGTTCAACCCGCGGAGGCGGAGCCCTGTGGACATGATTCCTAGGTGGGACCCTAGCTTCTTCTAATCTCTCTAATCGAGTGGAAAAACCATTCATTTGCTCCATGAGGGCTTGAATGGCAGCCTCAAGTCGATCCGTAAGAGCTTGGGGAGCTTCCCTAGGAATGTTTTGGTTGCCTTGGAAATTGGGATCCATGGGTGGATCGGAAGTAGAAGGATCGGGCCGGTATATGGTACCCTTACGGGTGGACATGCACAAAGACAAGGTGACCGACACGGGATGGTAATGCAATTGCCCTAGGACCTAGGCTTGTAGAGACAAGTCTAAAACTTGCTCTGATACCAACTGATGTGACACAAATATGCAGCAAGTGAAATGATCCTTGGACTTTATTCGCAATCACAACAACAAGGTTGGGAGCAACTTGAAAGTCGCCGTCACACCGCGCACACCCGTTTCCCGTGGTGACTCGGGGATGCCGAGTCGAGGCAGTGGAGAAAGCCCCTGGCTGGCTAGATGGGGGTGGGTTGTTTGGGGATGATGAGTGGGGTGGAGCAGGGGATGTGGAGTTCTAAGAGGGTGGAGGGGAGGGGTGAGGGTCGCAGCTATGAGAGGGGGATGGAGGGGCCGGCCAAGGCAAGGGGGTGAATAGATGGGGAGGGTTGGTGCGCAAGTTGTGGTGGGATAGGGGTTTGATGGCCCTGGGGATATGAATGGATGTGTGGGGGAGTGGAATGGTTGCTTGGGGAAGAGGGAAGGTTGCCTTGGAGGTTGAGAAGTTGTATGGGGAATGGGAAGGGTTGCCTAGGGTGGAGGAGGTATTGAAGGGAGTTATGGGCCTTGGGAAGATGAAGGGGTGGAGGGTTGAGGTGGCAGTTGATGTGGCAAGGGGGAGGGGAGGTGAAGGGCCAGGTTCGCCCAAGGGAGGGGAGAAGAGAGAGAGTGGGGTTCGCCCCCTAGAGAGAGAGGAAGAGAGAGAGCTAGTGAGGGAGAGAGAGAGAGAGAGCTAGAGAGAGGGGGGGCACAATTCTTGTGGCAAATTTTACTCAAATATTCATTAGCTCCAAATGGAGGGTTTGGGGCCCTATTTATAGGGAATCCCCAATTTACAATAAGTCCTTGCAAAATAGATAACTGACACAAGACTAGGGGAAGGAAAAGAGGAAGTGGGCCAAGCCCGAGGATTCGGGCACAGAACCCACATGAAGACTACTAAACATAGGGAAATAAACACGTAACCTAGATACTAAACTCAAATAAAAGCAAATTACATCATAATGACTCAAAATAAAGGTAACAAGTGCACAAAGATGCTCCTCAAGGTGCTGCAGTGAGCGGTGAAGTGATGGAGCTCAGGACTGGATCTCGTCGGAGGGGAGGGAGGTCCCGAGCCAGAGGGAATCGTGAGTGATGCCCTCATCAATTCCCCCAGGTCACGAAGAGCTCAACTTTGTCGAGTAGAGGTCCTCCCTGCTGTGATACTGCTCCAAGAGGTCGGGGTCCAACCGCTGGAGGTCCTCCCGACTCACCCAGGCGTCATCCGAAGGGGGCCGTCCTTTCCACCTGACCAGGTATCGCTCATACGCCTTGCTCCGTGTATTGGTGACCTGTTCATCTAATATCCGCTCCACTTGATCACGCTGGTTTCTCAAGTTGGGTGGAGCTCTCTGAGGTGTGGGGGCGCTCTCAAGGGGTGGAGTAGGCTGGATCTCCTCATTGGGTGTCACCGTGGGGCCCTTGTAGGGTACCAGGTCAACCACATTGAATGTGGGACTTACTCCGTATTCTTCAGGGAGGTCCAACACATAAGCATTGGTGCCAAGTCATCTCAGTACCTGGAAGGGGCCGGCTCCACGAGACCTCAACTTTGAGGTATTCCCAGGGAATAGCCTCTCAGTTCTCACCATCACAAAATCACCAGTTTGGAACTCTTGGTGGCGGCGGTGGGAATCAGCTGACTTCTTGTAAATCTCATTGCTCTTGTTGATGTTTTTGCGAATATTCTCATGTAACTCTCTAAGGTGTTGTGCAAAAGACTCAGCAGTGATGGATACCCTAGCATGAGGGGGTAGGGGAATGAGATCTGTTGGTTTCCTGGGCTTGTAGCCATGCACAGCTTCGAAGGGACTCATGCCTGTGGACCTATTGGTGGAATTATTGTATGCAAACTCGGCTTGAGGCAGAATGAGATCCCAATTTCCAGGGCGGTCCTCAACAAGGCACCGCAGGAGATTCCCTAGGCTCCGATTGACAACTTCGGTCTGGCCATCGGTTTGAGGGTGATAGGCCGTGGAAAATTTAAGCAGGGTTCCCATTAGATGCCAAAGGGTCTTCCAAAAGTAGCTTGTGAATTTGACGTCCCTATCTGAAATGATGGTCTTGGGCAGGCCATGGAGGCGGACCACCTCATCAAAGAACAGACGGGCCACATGGGAGGCGTCAGAGGTTTTAGAACAGGGGATGAAGTGGGCCATTTTTGAGAATCTGTCCACTACAACAAAGATGGAGTCATGTTTCCTCTGGGTCCAAGGTAGCCCTAACACGAAATCCATGCTCAGGTCCTGCCATGGCCGATCCGGGACGGGTAGAGGGGTGTATAGGCCTGTGTTCTGTCTGACTTGCTTAGCAGTCGCACATGTGCGACATTGCCCCACGATTTTGGCCACATCCCTTTTGAGACTGGGCCAATAGAATTGTCCTTCCACCAAGGCAATGGTTTTGTGAACCCCAAAGTGCCTAGCCAGGCCTCCAGCATGTAATTCCCAGACTAATAAATCCCACAGTGAAGTTCTAGGGATGCAAAGTCTATGTCCTTTGAAGATGAATCCGTCCTCTAGGATAAAACCCTGGTGTTCTTGGGGTGAAGGGGTGATTAGGTCGGCATGGACATGTCCAAAGTCGGGATAGTTTGGGTATTCTTCCTTAACCCGATCGAACCCTATTACTTCTACCCGAATGGTAGCTAGCAGGGAGATCCTCCTACTGAGTGCATCAGCAGCACGGTTTTCACTTCCGGCCTTATGTTTGATCACAAATGTGTAGGCCTGGATGTACTCGACCCATTGGGCATGCTGGGCATTCAGTTTCTGCTGGGTGTTGAGGTATTTTAGGGCCTCATCGTCAGAGAATATGACAAATTCCTTGGGCAGGAGGTAGTGCCTCCAATGGCGGAGGAATTGCACCACCGCATAAAATTCCTTGTCATAGGTAGAGTACTTCATCTTGGCATCACACAACTTCTCACTAAAGTAGGCCACTGGGTGTCCCTCTTGGCTGAGGATCCCGCCAATTCCTACCCCGGAGGCATCACAAGTCACCTCAAAGACTTTGGAGAAGTCAGGGAGGCACAATACATGGGCTTGGGTCATCCTCTCTTTGAGTTCTTGGAAGGCCCTAGAGGCCAACTTGGTCCAAACAAAGGTCCCCTTCTTAAGGCAGTCGGTGATAGGGGCTGTGACTGTGCTAAATCCACGGATGAATCTCCGGTAAAAAGTGGCCAATCCATGGAAACTCCTGACCTCATGGAGGGTGCGGGGCTCCGGCCAGTCAATGATAGCTTAGACCTTCTCGGGGTCCATGGATACTCCCTTAGTGGAAACCACATACCCAAGGAAAGTAATGGACTCAGTCAGAAAGTGGCACTTTCCTGGGTTGGCATAGAGACTCTCTTTCCTAAGGACAGTGCAGACTTGCCTAAGGTGGTTGAGGTGGGCCTCCCTAGTCTGACTGTAGATAAGGATGTCATCGAAATAAACCACTAGGAAGACTACTATGTAAGGTCTAAGGACCTCTGTCATGAGACGCATGAAGGTACTCGGGGCATTTGAAAGCCCGAAAGGCATCACTAGCCACTCATAGAGCCCATCTTTGGTTTTAAAGGTAGTTTTCCATTCATCCCCTGGCCTTATCCTAACCTGATGGTAGCCACTTTTGAGATCTATTTTGGGAAAAATGGTGGCCCCAGCTAGCATGTCAAGCATATCGTCAAGTCTAGGTATGGGAAACCTATATTTGACTGTGATCTTGTTGATGGCCCTGCTGTCAACACACATTCGCCATGTCCCATCTTTCTTTGGTGTGAGGAGGGCTGGGACAGCACAAGGACTTTTGCTAAGACGGAGGAAGCCTTTTCTAATGAGTTCCTCCACTTGCCTCCTCAATTCAGCATGCTCAGTGGGGTTGAGGCGATAGTGGGGAAGGTTTGGGAGGGTGGCCCCTGGGACAAGGTCAATAGCATGTTGGACATCCCTCATGGGTGGCAGTTGATCGGGGAGCTCTTCGGGGAACACATCCTTGAATTCTTCTAAGAGGGGGTGGATTTCCACGGGATGAGGGTTGGAGGGGGTGGGTTCTCCGAGGCATATGACTACAGCGTATACGGGTGTCCCGAGAGCTACCTCTTCCTCGAGTTCTTGTCTAGTGATGAGGTGTAGGCCCTTGGTGGGGTTCTCATGGGTGGAGGGTTGACTTGTTGGTTGGGTTGGGGGTGATGAGGCCCCTGGGCTTTGAGGTGGTGTAGGGAGAATTCCCTTGGGGGGTGGTTCCTTTCGGGGTGGTGAAGGGTTGAGGCGAATGGTCTTCCCCTCGTGTTCAAAGGTGCATGTGTTCGTTTTCCCATAGATGGTAGCATTAACATCATATATCCAAGGTCTCCCTAGTAGGATGCTTCCTACAGCCATAGGTATGATGTCACACCATATTTGCCCTTGGTAGGATGAAAAGGTGATGGGGATAAGACAACATGTGTTGACGGGTAGGGAATGGTTGTTTATCCATGATACCCGATATGGTTTGGGGTGGGGTGTTGGGGTAAGCCCTAGGAGCTTGACGGTGTCCGGGGACACGGCGTTGACACAACTTCCGTTGTCTAGGATGACCTTCCTAACATGGTTCCCGATTTTGATGAAGGTGTGAAAAATGGAAGTCCTCCGCCAGTCATCCTCTTGAGGTTGGGTAAGGGTGCACCTTATCACCCCTAGGTGGGTAGAGTGGGGGTCATCTTCTACGCCTTCCTCAAAGAATTGCTCCTCGTATTCCTCTTCCCACCCTAAAGCATATCGGGTATCATGGATAAACAACCATTCCCTACCCGTCAACACATGTTGTCTTATCCCCATCACCTTTTCATCCTACCAAGGGCAAATATGGTGTGACATCATACCTATGGCTGTAGGAAGCATCCTACTAGGGAGACCTTGGATATATGATGTTAATGCTACCATCTATGGGAAAACGAACACATGCACCTTTGAACACGAGGGGAAGACCATTCGCCTCAACCCTTCACCACCCCGAAAGGAACCACCCCCCAAGGGAATTCTCCCTTCACCACCTCAAAGTCCGAATGAGGTTGGTTTCTTCAAACCAACCAGGTGAGCCTCTACCCTTGCTCCATTTACTTCTGTTCATTTCATATCCGTACAACTTGTCTGCTGGTCGGTGAGAGAGTGCCCGTTCCCGGATCCACCATCTTGAGTGGTCATCGTGGATAATAGTGAGTGAGTGACCTAGTGCCCCCAAGGCACCCGGCCGCCCTTGATCGTGGGCATCCTACCTTCGGGAGGGAAAACCTTAGTTGTGCTGGCCCTCTACCAGCAAGGGTCCTTCTCCCCCACCTCGACTCAGCATCATCGAGTCACCACGGGTAACGGGTGCGCACGGTGAGACGGCGTCTTCAAAGCTTTCTCGACTTTTGTGAATGCGTTTGCGAATTAAGTCCAAGGGAGCATAGTGTCTTGCTGCCTCCCCACCTTTGTGTCACATCAAATTGGTATCAGAGCAAGTTCACAACTTGTCTCTCTACAAGTTGGTCCTAGGGCGCATTCGCATTTAGAGTCATTTTTGGGCCACCCGGTGCATCATCATGTACACTCCACATTGGTTAAGTCCCCTCAACACGGCCTCCCACAAGAGTCCGATTGACCCCCTCCTCCTAGACATCATCCTAGAAGGGGACCTTAGTTTTGACGGATCCAGTCCTAATGCCTACCTAAAGTGGGAGACTACCATGGATAAACACTTTGATAGGACTCGGGTCTATGGACACGCTAGGGTCCGCAGGGCCACAGGGCGGCTTCGGGGACAAGCCAAGAAGGAGTGGGATCGCGTAGTGGGCTTAAGAAGCATTTGGAGGTAAGAACCCATAGGATCATGGGAAGAGATGAAGATTGAGCTTAGGAAGATCTTCACTCCCCGACCACCCCACTCCTACCGTGAGGACCATAACCCGAGGAGCACTCCCACTCCCCCTTTCCCTCCCAGTCAACCCAAGACCTCCCGTAGGACCCAAACTCCACCACCCAAAGGACCCTTAGATTCATTGGAAGAGATAAGGATTGAGATTAGGAAGATCTTCACTCCCCGACCTTCCCACTCCTACCTTGAGAACCATAACCCGAGGAGCACTCCCACTCCTCCTTTCTCCCCCAGTCAACCCAAGACCACCGTTAGGGTCCAAACTTCACCACCCCGGGTACACCATGCCCCAACTTTCATCACCCCATCCCCAAAAGACCTTCCCATTCCCTTGGAGAGTGAGACCCCCACACCCCAAAGGGATAAGATTGTAATCGAGGAACATGAGGCCTCCCCAGATTGGGAAGAAGAATATGAATCACAATGTCATGGGTTAGGCCGAGAAGTTCCCATCCCAGGTGGAAGAAGCATCATGACTCACTCCACCCTCACCACTCAAACCCACGTGGACCCCATGTCCACCCCTCCACCTAGGCCCGTGACAGCCACCATTCCCCAATCCAAAGTTACTCACCCAACCCACCTTCCACTTCCAACTCCTATCCTACCCAAACCTAGTCCCCCGCTACTTCCACTCCCAACCCCAACCCAAGTCCGGACTCACTCACCACCCTGGGTACACCATACACCAACCGTTATCATCTCGCCCTCAGAGGACCCGCTCACCTCCTTGGTAGAAGGACCCATACCCGACCCCATAGTGGTGAACACTCCGGACCCAACCCCCTCCATAGAGATCACCCATGTCCAAGAAGAAGAAGAAACTTCACATGGTGGTCTTCACCTTACACCACCCTCCCTAATAGGGGCCGAGCTCATCTTAGGAGAACCCCTTTTACGTTGGCTAAAGGAGAACCCATTTAGAGATCTCATGGCCCATGTTTGCCCTCCTATGGAACAAAACTTCCCTATAGTACCCTTATCCAGCTATCACACCACAATCCAATCATCCTATCAAGTGAAAACATTAGGGGATTTCCTTAAGGGTCTATCTTGACAAATGGAGTTAACTGGCATGTTGACCACTGTAGCCGACCGACCTAGGAGCCTTGACCTCCTACACCTATGTGTCGGGTCCATCTCCTCGATATACACTGTGGGTTGCTACACTAGCGACCTTCTTTTATTCCTCCCTACACCCGAAGAGCCCGATGTTATCCGCGAATTAGAGTTGCTTATTTCAGGTAGGATGCCAAGCCCTCCATTCATGGCCAACCAACCCGCCAAGGACTTCGGTTCAATTACTTCACTTGAGGAGGAGGACTCACCATCATTTGAAGACCTTGAGGAGATAGAATACCTCTTCCTTGGTAACACATTCCATAACCCCTTCGATCCCTTCCTATCCCCCCCCCACCTTACTCACCACCAACCTTTTCCCACCCCAACCGACCCTATTGGACCAAGCCCACTCCGTTTTCCTTGACCCCTTTGACCCCTATGAGTGGAAACTCCCACACCAAGCCATATACATAGGAGAAACCATTTGGATGGGAATGCATGTGCCACTACATTGTGCATCATTTGGTAGGGCTAGTAAGCCTAGTCATGTCATACATGTCACGCACACTTTAAGCCCAATGCATGACTGGCTCACATTTGGATGTGCTGGTCCTCCCTCATTCATCATTGATCATATGCATGTTAGGAGCATCTACGGGTGTCCAGGTCCCCCGGCATTCATCACCATCTTATGTGATAGGTTCTCCTACATATACCATGGCCCTCCCACCATTGTTATGAAGACTAGGCATGATAGGGCCACTAGTGGTTGCCCCGGTCCACCTAAGTTCATCAAGGTCCACATGGCATCATAACATGATAGGTCAATTTACGGTTGCCCCGGTCCACCTTTACACACCAAGCTTTTCACACCCACACCGCATCATAGTACATGGCATACGCATACACGCAAGCAATTCACAATGTGCGGTGAGGTTCACAAAGAGCGGATAAGAGCTCGCAAGCGCCACTTGGAATTCCAAGTAGGCGATTTGGTGATGATGGCATCGGAGTGGCTCTACCTTAGGGTCACCTCCCATTCGAGGGCACGAGGACTTGGACCTTTTCCTGTTCCTAGTGACTTTGGCAACACAGCTTATGGATTGAATTTACCAATGGGTTATGGGATATTCCCCACTTCTCACGTGGGTGACCTGGCACCCTATATGGGCACCGCGGTGGATCCTAGTGAGTGCTTTGAGCCTATACCTTCCTTTGAGAGGGACACCCCGGAGAGCTCCCACAAAATAGCCTTGAGAGCCCGACGTGTGCACACGGAGGCAATACTAGGCAAGCAGGGTTCCATCGCCAGCAAGAGGGTGCTCCTGAGCCACCTTGATAGGATGAAGGACCGTCCCCTGGTCGCAGCACAGGGTTGAGTTTTGAGGTCGTGGTTCGCCCGGAGCTACTTTGGAGGACCGCTACCCCGATGGACCCATACTCGACGGAGTCGAGTTCTCCGCACCCCGGGGGTATGATGAGGACATCTCCTACCACTCCTCATTCTTTCGAGGGTCCCGTTGCTTGCCAGCTATGCGTCATCAAGTTCGCGGCATTTTTCTTAATCATGGCTTGTAATTTTTATATTTTCTTGAGTCATAGATTATGTAATTTCCCTTTTATTGAGTCAAGTACCTAGGCTAATTGTCATTAGAGTGGTTAATGTGTCAGTTGGGCCCAATTAAGTGGGCTAGGCCCATGGGCGCCCCCCTTCCCCCTTGGTTTATTGTCATTATTCAAAAACTCAGGGTCTTTTGTTAAATTGTGGGCTTCCTATAAATAGGACCCCAATCCCCCCCATTTGAAGCTAATGAAGTATTGAGTTTAAAATCCACAAGAAGTGTGTCTCTTGCTCTCTCTCTCTCTCTCTCTCTCTCTCTCTCTCTCTCTCTCTCTCTAGCTCTCTCTCTCTCTACTTCTCTCTCTCTCTCTCTAAAGGGGGCGAACCCCATTCTCTCTCCTCCCCACCCCAAATTCGAAATTCACTCTCTCTCCTCCCTATTCACCTCTAATTAAGACCCCTCCCCCTTCCACATACCTCCCATTTAAGTCCCCTCCAACCCCTAGGTGGAATCCCTTTCTCCTAGGCACCTCTCCCTCCTCCCAAGCAACCTTTCCCCTTCCCCATACAACCTTTCATTTTCCCAAGGGAGAATTCCTTCTCCCAAGCACCCCTTCCTCTCCCCAACACAACCCTTCCCCTTCCCAAAGCAACATTAAACCCCATTAACCTCTCATTCAAACCAAAGGAGAGAGATCTCCCTCTCTCTCTCTATCCCAACCCAAATTCGCAGCTCCCCCTTCCTCCACCTGCTAGACCATCTTCCAGCCCCCATTCTGCCCCTCCCACACCTTAGATCACCCTATACCAGACCCCCACACAGCCCGGGGTCACCCCCCACACACATCCTCCCCATCTCCCACCCCATCTACCCCATTTTCTATATACTAGTGAGCAACTGCAGTTCTGCAGAACTGCCCCCCTGTTGCAGCGTCGCCCACGACCTCATCCCGGATCTTCTGAGGGCGTGGCCTACATCAACGGAAAGCTCTGCCAGTCTGCTTCGCCACCGCGTTGGTCTCGTCCTCATCCGAGGTCCATGCTGCCCGGGAGGTCCGATCTCCCCCAACTGTGCAGAGTTCCTCATTCCGAGCTCCTGAACAGGAAGAGAAGCTGTACCCCGAAGAATCGCAGAAGAATCAGGCCAAGAGCTCTTCAACAAAGTTCTTCCTTGCCCAGTCCTAGTTCAGAATCAAAAAGCGGAACTGCGTTCGGCATCCGTGGGACAGAGTTACCCTTTTTCTCCCTCGGCTACTCTAATCTGTGTCTCATAGTCTGCCTCAACCTGTCCTCACTATTCAGAGTCCCCCAGCCGACTCCGACCTCATTCGGCTTCCCCGTTAGTTTTTATGCGAAGAAGACTTGTCCACGATTCCATAAACTCTGGCGGTTCATCATTCGGAGTCCGGGAGCTGTCGGGGCAGCCTCTGCAACCTTCTGCCAAGAACCTGAAGCCGCCTTCCCTAGATTCTATCACTCTATTCGACTCCCCACCCGGACCAGCATCGACGTCAGAAGAATTCTAAAAAATTCTGAGGCACCCTAGCCCCAATTACGAAGAGTTTCCCTCTGGTTTCATCATCATCAAAATTCCGGACTGGAAGTTACGACCTCAACATTGACTGCCAGTCATTTGTCGCAGAGTGCAGGCAGATTCGACATCGGCTTCCCCTTTCGCGATTTCGGCGAATCTCCCCTCCCCGCCTGGCCGGCTTAGCGCCCCTCCCTACGCGGAGGTAGTGTTTGCATGTAAACCTTACTTCCCCACCCCTAGTCCAACCCTCCTGTGTGAGGAGTAGTGGATGTAATTAATCTTAACAGGGTTCGAGCTTCACCGGCGCAGTGTGCGGGGAACCCACACTTCCCCGCTCGCCCATCGTCTCCGACCGGGATCGGCGTCTTCACGCCGATCAGGTGAGCTCCTAGTTGCACTTCTCTACTGGGTTACTTTGCTTGTTTAGTATAGCATCTTAGTGCCGTCGGTCGGTGAGTGAGTGCCCGATCTCAAAAATAGCACCGATTTGAGCGACCACCGCGGAGTGAGTTGAGAGTGTGACCCTACATCCCACGCCCTCGGCGTGCCGGTCAACCTTGATATTGGGCATCCCTGGCCCATTGGGGTCCATCCCTAGCTGGCCATACCCTCGGAACCTTGAGGTCCATCCTCGGACCCTCTCCGCCATCGCCGGTCCACCTACGGACCCGAGTGTGCCAACGCGAGTGAGTCCGCTAGTGTGACGCTGCCAACTTGTTGTGTTGCTTGCTACTCTAGGTCCGAGGGGTCGTGTCACATCAAATTGGTATCAGAGCATCATCATCCTTAGGCGTGTCGCATCAAATATATCCAGGTGAGCCTCTACCCTTGCTCCATTTACTTCTGTTCATTTCATATCCGTACAACTTGTCTGCTGGTCGGTGAGAGAGTGCCCGTTCCCGGATGTGACACAAATATGCAGCAAGTGAAATGATCCTTGGACTTTATTCGCAATCACAACAACAAGGTTGGGAGCAACTTGAAAGTCGCCGTCACACCGCGCACACCCGTTTCCCGTGGTGACTCAGGGATGCCGAGTCGAGGCAGTGGAGAAAGCCCCTGGCTGGCTAGAGGGCCAGCACCGCTAAGGTTGTCCCTCCCGAGGATAGGAAGCCCACAAACAAGGGCGGCCGGGTGCCTTGGGGGCACTAGGTCACTCGCTCACTATCACCCACGGTGACCACACAAGGGTTGGTGGCTCCGGGATCGGGCACTCTCTCACCGACCAGCGGATAAATTTTGCAGATATGAAATGAACAGGAGTAGTGGAGCAAGGGTAGAGGCTCACCTGGTTGGTTTGAGGAAACCAACCCCGTTCGGAGACGAGGGCGAGCGGGGAAGTGTGGTTCCCCGCACACTGCGCCGGTGAAGCTTCAATCCTGTTTTGAATGATTACAATCACTACTCCTCGCGCAGGAGGGTGAACTTAGGGTGGGGACAATTAAGTACACTCAAACACTACCTCCACGTAGGGAGGGGCGGTAAGCCAGCCAGGCGAGAGAGGGAGATTCGCCGGAAGACGCGCCGGTGTAGCCGAAATGGAAACTCCCTGCTTGCTGTGATGGCTGACTGCCAGTCGCTGTAGAGGCCGTAGATCACGTTCTAGAATTTTTCTGAAGACAAGACCAGCTGGGAAATCTTCGTATCTGGAACCAGGATGCTTCAGAATTTTCTCAATTTCTTTGGCTGCAGTGGCTGGTCTGGGTCGAGCTTCGAACAAAGTGGCAGTTTCTGGCCGCAACAGCTACCTGACACAAACAGTGACTTGCATAGGTTGTCCCGGCCGCTCCTGGGCACCAAATCTTGAACCGTCGAAGTTTCTGGAACCGTGGACGGACCCTCTTCGCGGGAAAACTGGTGGGGAAGCCGTCTGAGGTTGGGGTGGACTGGGGGACGCCGATGAGTGGCAGCAGGTCGCTGCAGGTTGTGGGAGGCAGACCCGACCAGTCGAGGGAGAAAAATGAAAGCTCTGACCTCCGGATGCCGAACGCACTTCTGCTTCTTGATCCAGAAAGAGGACAGGGGGAGGAAGATATTTGTAGAAGGACTCGTGGCTTGAATCTTCCACTGTCGGCCGTGGTGCAGCTTCGAACCGGGTTCAGGAACTCTGCAGAGGGAGCTCTGCGCAGTCGGGGGAGATTGGCTCTCCCGGACAGCCCCGAACTCGGAACGGGATGGAATCACCTTGCCTGCGAAGATGACTGGACGCCCTTTCCAGATTGGTATGGTACGCCTTCAGATGTTGCCGTATGAATCCGGGGTGGCTTCTGCAAGTCGAACCTTCTTCTGCCACCTGCAGACTTGGCCAAATGAAAGGGATGGTGGTGGAGCTAGGCTAAAGGGAATGGAGATTTAGCAATGGTGGGAAGGCTGGTGGTGATGGTAGATGGGGGTGGGTTGTTTGGGGATGATGAGTGGGGTGGAGCAGGGGATGTGGATTTCCAAGAGGGTGGAGGGGAGGGGTGAGGGTCGCAGCTATGAGAGGGGGATGGAGGGGCCGGCCAAGGCAAGGGGGTGAATAGATGGGGAGGGTTGGTGCGCAAGTTGTGGTGGGATAGGGGTTTGATGGCCCTGGGGATATGAATGGATGTGTGGGGGAGTGGAATGGTTACTTGGGGAAGAGGGAAGGTTGCCTTGGAGGTTGAGAAGTTGTATGGGGAATGGGAAGGGTTGCCTAGGGTGGAGGAGGTATTGAAGGGAGTTATGGGCCTTGGGAAGATGAAGGGGTGGAGGGTTGAGGTGGCAGCTGAGGTGGCAAGGGGGAGGGGAGGTGAAGGGCCAGGTTCGCCCAAGGGAGGGGAGAAGAGAGAGAGTGGGGTTCGCTCCCTAGAGAGAGAGGAAGAGAGAGAGCTAGTGAGAGAGAGAGAGAGAGAGCTAGAGAGGGGGGGCACAATTCTTGTGGAAAATTTTACTCAAATATTCATTAGCTCCAAATGGAGGGTTTGGGGCCCTATTTATAGGGAATCCCCAATTTACAATAAGTCCTTGCAAAATAGATAACTGACACAAGACTAGGGGAAGGAAAAGAGGAAGTGGGCCAAGCCCAAGGATTCGGGCCCAGAACCCACATGAAGACTACTAAACATAGGGAAATAAACACGTAACCTAGATACTGGACTCAAATAAAAGCAAATTACATCATAATGACTCAAAATAAAGGTAACAAGTGCACAAAGATGCTCCTCAAGGTGCTGCAGCGAGCGGTGAAGTGATGGAGCTCAGGACTGGATCTCGTCGGAGGGGAGGGAGGTCCCGAGCCAGAGGGAATCGTGAGTGATGCCCTCATCATCTTCACTCACTCTTTTTCTTCTCTCTCTTCTCTTTCTCTCTTCTCTTCGCACGGGCGATGGTAACCGGAGCAGCAGGCCCCTTTCCTCTTCCTCTCTTCTGGGCTTCTTCTTATTCTCTCCTATTCTGATCCACGGATGCCCCCTCTTTTTCTCTTCTGGGCGTTTAGTGTGCCGCTGGAGGGGCACTTGGGCGTGCCGTTGGGGGGCGTTTAGTATGCCACTGGAGATGGCCCTTTGGCGTGCCGCTGGAGGGGCACATGGGCGTGCCAGTTTCTCCAGGCATTGATGGTGCATCGGGTGGAGTCCATGACAAGTGTACCGATTGAAGAGGTGGTGTGAGCATGGTGTAAAACGGTGAGGTGGAGTGGGAGAGAACATGGGGGAAGAGAGAGAGACACCCCCCCTTAATTTATTTATTTATTTATAAGCATATATATATATATATATATAGTACTGTTACATATATATATATATATATATATTATTTTATTCCCCTTTTCTCTTATCTTCTCTTCTCCTTATTTCTTTCTTCTCTTTTTTTGCCGTCCGGGCCTCCACACTTCGGACTATATCTTCGAGGATGTTGGGCCTCGCTCAATTTTATATTCAATTCATCCCTCGAAACGTAAATTCATGATGGCACGGTGCTGTGTACAGGATGCAATTCCACCATCCCTAGAGTTGGAATTCAGCCACTGGGGCCTCTTGCTTTGCTCCTTCTTTCTCTTCTTCTACTGGCAACTCGCTGCAACATGAAAATTTGGATGTCCACAAATGCCCCCCACACGCAGGTGGCGTGAAAGAGGGACAAATGAGTGAGGCCTGTGGGTGTAGCCCACTATCCTTCATCATTTTTCTCTCTCTTTTTTTCTTCTCTTCTTTTTTTCCTTTTTTTTATTCTTTTTTCCATCTCTTCTCTTTTCATCTCTTCTTTCTTCTCTTTCTTTCTTTTTATAACAACTCTGGACAGCTGTTGGCATGGATGCCGATGATGAAGAGTTGTTGGCTTGAGTGCCAATAATTGAAAGATTGTCAGCTCGAGTGCCGATGACTGAGAAGTTGTCGGCTTAGATGCCAATAATTGGATAGCTGTCGACTGGGGTGTCGATGATTAGAAAGCTGTCACCTTAGGAGCCGATCGATGGTTGGAAAGTTGTTGGGTCAGGATCCAATAATTGGGAAGCTATCGGCCGGGATGCCGATGATTAGAAAGCTGTCGGGTTAGGGGCCGATGGTTGGAAAGTTATTGGCTCATGAGCCAATAAGCGGCTAGCTGTCGGCTTAGAAACTGATAATTGGGTAGCTGTCGGCTCAGAGGCCGATAATTGAATAGTTGTCGGCTCAAAGGCCGATAATTGAAAAGCTATCGGCTCGGTGGTCGATAATTGAAAGTTGTTGGCTCAGGAGCCAATAAGCGGATAGCTGTCTGGAGAGGAGGATTTCTGTAGCCCATCTAAGAGCGTCCGAACTAGGTCTATCAAGACCAAACGAGGCCCAGGTCATCTAAGTGACCGCTCCGCAGGGTCCACTTAGCATAAAAGCCCAATAAGATCACTCGAGATCAAGCCCTTCCTCGACGGCCATTAGGCTTAGAAGGCCCGAGCGTCGGTCCGGTCAGAGGGAGACCCAAGCCCGACCTATCCCCCTCGCCGGGATAAAGGCTAGCGCCCACTCCGACCGAGCCTCACCCGAGCTATGCCGATCGCTCGGATAGAGTTGGCACTCTTCATGCTTGGGTCGACCGACGATTGCTTATCCACGCTGCCGTTGAGAGCCCTTTATGAGCATGAGTTCACAATGATAAGGGACCCACGAGTCCTCAAGGTTATAAACAGCCCACGATAAGGACATAAAGTGCCCATGTTGAGGACGTAACCCCCGCCTGAAACTTCTCAGCTTGCGAGACTCATGAGGCTAGCGCACTATTTAAACCGGGGACTCCCTCCAGCGAACGGTAAGGCATATACATGCCTAAAACTCCCTGAGCAGGAACCACTTCACCACCTTGGTGGAGAGGGATCTCATGCATCTCCCTCCTCCTCCTTTCATAGCTTCCACCACTGCTCTACTGACTTAGACATCAGAGGGTTTTCCCCAAGGAACCACTCCTGGGCCCCCTGATCTGTTTCCCTTCCTTGCAGTTCACTGATCGGTGATCATCCCCCAGCTCAGGACTAGCGCGAGATCGCCCCTCTTCATCTGGCGCCGTCTGTGGGAAACGATCAAAGAGCCAGTATGGTGCGAAGAAGTACAGGGAGGAGATCCACCGACGATAGGGGGAAGGCCATGGTGGTTGGGGGAGAAGGCCCTTCTCAGGCCGCGCAAGACCCCCCCTCCAACACCAGCACCCCAGCCGACGAATCACCTCCGCCCGCGGCGGTAGGGCAACCATCCAACGAGGGCGCTGACGCTTTCCAAGCCCTCAATGCAAAACTGGATGTCCTCGTGGAACTCATGAGGACCTAGGCAGCCAGGGAAGGAAGGTCACGCGTCCCTCCGGAAAGCCCTCCCCACGGAGATGCATCCCAACACACTACCGGAGGTCGCTTCACCCTCCGAGGATGGCAACTTATTCGCAAAAGGTCAGGAGGACCTTCACAAGCCCCTCCACCAGAGCAAGAGGCCTCCTCCACGCCGAAACAAGGACGGGCATAAGGAAGACTGAGGTGCCCCAGAGGAAATCGACAACGCGCCTCGCGGGGTCCACATCAACGTCATCGCTGGAAGAGCTGCATCAGGAGGAGACAGTGGCCGAGGAAGGAAGCGTCATGCTGAGCGAGCGAGCCAAGCCATTGAGCATCCTAATGTCCCGCCAAGTGAGCCCCAGGTCATAGTCTTCTCCGATCAAGACCTGGAAGGGTTAACCACCCCGCATGACGACACCCTAGTCATATCGGCCACGATAAACCATTGTAACGTAGAAAGGATTCTAGTTGACAATGGAAGTGCCCCTGATATATTATCTTATGAGTGTTTCCTTAAGATGGGGGAGAATCCGTCTAAACTCCGCCCGATCCGAACCCCCCTTTGCAGGTTCAATGGCCAGGCCACTTATCTCGAGAGAGCCCTAAGCCAGGGTTACTCTCGGCACCCCACCCAAAACCGTTACGGTTATGGTGGACTTCATAGTGATCAAGGGTATGATAGCATACAACGCAATCTTTGGCCGAGGAATCCTTAGCTGAACGAAAGCGGTGCCCTCTACCTATCACCAAAAGATGAAGTTCCCCACTAAAAATGGGGTGGGGGAAGTCTGGGGCAACCAGGTGATGGCCAGAAGGTGCTATAATATCTCGGTCGAAGCCACAAGGCCGGACGGGAAGAACAAGGGCCCCCGGGAAGTCGAGGAAAAACCCGTAACCTCCTAGCCTGGAGGCGAGTTGCTAACGATTTTCCAAAATGATGACCCGACCCTGGGAGTAAAGATTGGAGCCGACCTACCATCTGAGGTTCAGCAACAATACAAAGAGTTTCTTTCAGTGTACATCCGAGTCTTTACATGGTCTGATGATTAACTCCCCGAAATACCGAAGGAGACGGTGATGCATAAGCTCAACCTCGACCCGAACGTGAAGCCCGTACAACAACGTAGAAGGAAGCACGCGCCATAGAAGCATGCGATCATCAAGGAGCAAGTCACCAAGGGGCAAAAGACTGGTCTTTTTTGATCGGTCCTGTACCCGACGTGGCTGGCTAACGTCATCCTGGTGCCAAAAACTTCAGGAAAGTGTCGAATGTGCGTGGACTTTACCGACTTGAACAAAGCCACACCAAAGGACTGCTATCCGTTACCGACCATCGACCAACTGGTTGACTTAACCTCGGGTAACGAGATACTCAACTTCCTGGATGCCTATTCAGGTTACCACCAGATCAGAATGGATCCAGAAGGCATCGAGAAGACCGCCTTCATCACCGACTTCGGCGTATACTGCTACACCCGGATGCCTTTCGGGTTAAAGAACGCTGGAGCCACGTACCAGAGGCTAGTCAATCATATGTTCGAGGGACAGCTCAGTCGGAACGTCGAGGCCTATATTGACGACATGCTCATCAAGACCCCCAAGGCCGAGGACCACTTCGCCGACCTAGCAGAGACCTTCGACACCCTCCTGAGGTACAATATGAAGCTCAACCCCACCAAGTGTGCCTTCGGAGTAAGGTCCGAGAAATTCCTAGGCTTCTTAGTCACCCAGCATGGGATCGAGACCAACCCTGACAAGGTCCAAGCCATCCTAGACATGCGCCCACCCACCTGCATCAAGGACGTTCAACGCCTTACCGGGCGCATTACCGCGCTCAGCAGATTCCTGTCCCGTGCGGCCGAACGATGCCTACCCTTCTTCAAACTGTTGAGGGGGCCCAAAATGGCATCTGCTACATTCGCATGGGACGAGGAATGTCAAAGAGCATTCACTGAGCTTAAGCATGTGCTATCCAAGCCTGTCCCAGGTGAAGCCTTGCATCTCTGCCTCTCGGCAACTCCATCCACAGTTAGCTCGGTCCTGGTTAATAATGACTCGGGAGTCAAGAGACCAGGCTACTACACTAGCAAGGTGCTCAACGAGGCTGAAAGAAGGTATCCCGCAACCAAGAAACTCGTGCTAGCGTTGGTTACCTCAGCCAAGTGCCTTCGACCATATTTTCAAGGGCACTCCATCATCGTGCTAATCGGCGAACCACTGAAGAGGATCCTCGCCCACCCTGAAGCCTTGGGACGCCTCGTCAAGTGGGCCATCATGCTCGGGGCCTACGATATATCGTACTGGCCCCGCTCGGCTATCAAAGGATAGGCGCTCGTCGACTTCATCACCAAGAGCACCATCCCGGCCGAAGAAAAATCTCCATCCGTACCCGGGCCAACCTGGGAATTATTCATCGACAGATCCTCCAACTCGGCCGGGAGTGGCGCTGGGATCCTTCTGAAGTCCCCCGAAGGAGCAGAGTTGCAATACGCCTTGAAGTTCAACTTTCAGGCATCCAACAACGCCTCCGAGTATGAAGCCCTTATCTCGGGAGCCCGCATGGCCCGGCAGTTAGGGGCTGAGCGAGTCAGAATTCACACTGACTCCTAACTGGTCGCTAGCCAGGTCAACGGCGATTACGAAGCTCGGGAAGCACCGATGGTCAAATACCTCCAGCTGGTCAGAACCGTGGCACAACAGTTCGAGAGTTTTCAGGTAGTCCGAATAGCTCGGGAGGAAAACTCTCGAGCGGACGCCCTCTCTCGGCTGGCCTCCTCTCTTGACCCCGAAGGTACTCGATCGGTCCTTCTCGAAGAGCTAGAGCGACCGAGCATTGATTCGGAGCTCATGGCTATTGACTCGGCCTCACCAAGCGACTGGCCCTATCTGTCATGGCTCCAAGACTCTCAGGAGCCTCCTGACCCTCGGGAAGACCGGAGATTGAAGTACCAAGCTCGGCGATTCGTCATTCTAGACGGCACTTTATACCGCAGATCCTTCTCCGGCCCCCTCCTGAAGTGCATTAGTATTGACGAAGTCAACCGAGCGATCCAAGAGGTTCACGAAGGCATGTACGGAGTGCATCTAGGAGGAAGGTCACTCGCCAGGATCTTGCTTTGGCAGGGTTACTGGTGGCCCACTCTGCAGCGCGACTGCTTGACCTACGTACAACAGTGTGACCGATGCCAGTGATTTGATCACTTGGTCCATCGACCGGCAACGGAGCTTGTCACCCTTGTCGAGCCGTATCCTTTCGCTCGGTGGGGGATCGACATCCTTGGGCCATTCCCTATGGCTCAGACCCATAATAAGTTCATCATCGTCGCCATCGACTACTTCACCAAGTGGATCGAGGCCGAGGCCACAGCTAGGATCACCGAGACAGTCGTCTGGAGTTTCGTCTAGAAATCGATCATCTGTCGCTACGGCATCCCCCGGTGATAGTGAGCGATAATGGCCGGCAATTTGATTCTCTTTATTTTTGAGACAAATGTGCCGACCTAAGCATTCGCAATCACTTCACTTCGGTCGCCCACCCTCAAGCTAACGGGCTGGTTGAAAATGCCAATAAGACTATCTTGAAAGGCATCAAGACTAGGCTCAGCAAAGCCAAGGGCAGCTGGCTCGAGGAATTACCAAGCGTACTTTGGTCACACAGAACGACTCCCAGAACGACAACCGGTGAAAGTCCCTTTCAACTGGTGTACGGCACCGAGGCCGTAATCCCATTGGAGATTGCCAATCCCTCCCTCCGAGTCATCTATTTCTCGCTCGAGGCAAACGACCAGAAATTGCTCGAAAATCTTGACCTAGCGGATGAACTCCGGGAGATTGCCAGCGTCCAAGCAATGGAATATCAACGTCGCCTCACTCGATATTACAACGCCAAAGTCTGAGATAGACACTTTCAACCGGGAGACTTCGTTCTCAGGAAAGCTGAAGCCTCTCGACCACTCTAGGCGGTGGGCAAGTTATCCCCTAATTGGGAAGGCCCCAACCGAGTGATCGAGATGCTCAAGAAAGGAGCATACTGGCTATCTACTATGGAAGGAGAACCCATCCCTCGGACATGGAATGCGACTACACTACGCAAGTTCTATTTCTAAATGCCGAGCGTTGTGTAAGCAATATGAAATAAAACAAAAGTTTCCTTCCTCTTTTATTCAAACAACTTGCTTATACATCAGAAAGGCCGAAGCCAAGACAATACATGTCAAAAAAGCAAAAATTCATCTGGCGCCGCCGTACGAGCCCATCGCTCGGCTGACTCGGTTAGCCTTCCTGCGTCCAGCCACTGACTCTGCCCCGTGTAGAAATTGGCTCGGATAAAGGATAGTCAACCCCGTTGGCTCGAGTAACGCGGAACGAAGGTGACAGAGGGATTAGGAAGAAGAAGGCTACCTTCCAAGTTGAACGAGGAAGGTGAAGGGGAAGAAGGAGGGAATACGAACGAAGGCCTCCTCTCTGCCAACTCTTTGGAAGGAGGAGAGTGCATGCACCCTTCGAAGAGTGAAAAGGGGGGGAGAAAAAGAAACCAGCAGAGCTGGACGAGGAGGCAGGGGAAAGCCCGGAAAGGAGGGAGCTTAATTGTTTTCCCCTACCCTCGGGATGGAGTCGGCAGGTCAGGGACAGCAGTTCGACATGCCCCAGCATGTCGAACCTTCTTCCCGAGTAACCTCCTTGCTAGCACCGCCGGAACTAATAGAAGAAGGTGACGTGCTTCCACACGTCGAACCCCCTTTATACCTGCCCGCCGGCCATCGAACCCCCTTCAAACCCGAAGTAGCAAGGACTCTCTTCCCTCCATCATCGGTAGCTTCATCTTCCAGAACGTCTTCCATGCTTCAAATTCGACGGCACAATGCTTCGTGAAGAAGGAGAGAAGAAAGACTGTCAGAGAAAACCCTAAGCGATGGAGAGGGAGAGACGCCCTTCAGACCTTTTATAGCGAAGGGAGGTTACTTGCCTTAAATGATTCTCCCCTCGAAAACACGCTAAAGGGACTTCTCCCTACGAACGGTCACCTCGGACTCCTCGATTCCATCCCAGCGGGACACACGAAATGGCCAAGCAGTTAAAGCATGAGAAAATGGAAAGACACCCTATCAGACGCCCGCCCAACCATCATGCGAGATCCACACAGAAAGTATCAGCACTTTCCAACTACGGCAATGGCGGTACAAAAGATCTAAGTCTTCATCATAACGCTACTGCCTTACATTTTTCCTTTACGCAACAAGGGAAGTTGTTTCTTCAAAAAAAAGGAAAAACATACAAGGAGAAAAAGTAAAACAGATACATTAGGACTCTAGCCCATCCTGAGGCTCGGAAGTGGAAGGCTCGGACGGTCTGCCCCCGGCACCCTCGGCGTCGGCCGACCCTGGCACTGACCCCACCGGCGTGGGAACTGCCTCAGTTTCTTGCCCTCCCGAGGCATCCGGAGTTGGCGACCCCTCGGACGAAGAGTCCCCCTGGTCTCCTTCCTCCGACGCCGAACCAGAGGAACCGGAGGATGACAAATGCGAGTCATAACATTGCCCGGACGGAAAATTGATTGTCTCGGATGCTTGTTCCTTTGCATAAGAGATGGCCCGGTCATAGCCTTGCTTGAATCCCTTGCGGATGCCCCAGCGAAGTGTTGACTCATAGTAGGGGAGGGTAGCCACCTTAAGGTTGACCCGGTAGGCCTTCGAGCATTTGTATTGCTCGAGTGCCTCTGCCTTGGCTGATTCCACCCTACCAGCGAGTTCGGCCTTCTCCCGCTCCGCCTCGGCCAACCTCCACTCTGCCTCGGCTGACCGCTTCTCCACCTCAGCCCGATCAACCTCGACCTCCCGCCGAAGGCGCATGGCTTCCTCCGCCCAGCCTAATAGCTCGGCGCGCTCGGCCTCCCACTGGCCGTCTATCTCGGTACGGGTCACGCGCTCCTCCTCCAGAAGCCGACTCTTCCTCTCGAGCGACTCGCGGGCCCGAGCCAGTTGTTCAGACAGCGACCAAGCATCCACCTGGCTCACCCTCGGTAGGTCCTTGACTGCGGAGAGCTCCTGCCGAAGCCTGTCACGCTCCTCGGTGAGCTGAGCCACCTTCCTGTCAGACCCACCAAGGGTCCAGGCAAGGGTCGCCCGCTCCGACTCCGACCGAGCGTAAGCTTCAGCCAGAGTGGCCCCCATCTGGGCCAAGGCCAAGCCGCCCTCCATAACCAGCTTGAGGGCCGCGGGCGGGTAGCGTTGTCTATCTCCTCCCTTCACCACCTTCGCAGCTATGCTGCAACATTCCCGATACAGAGGGTCCTGGATGCCCAGCCTCTCCAGAGCTGCCGAAATAGGGCCCCCCCTCTGAGCAGTATCCCCTCGAGAGCCATGCCAGTCGGTCTGGATCGAGCCGCTACTTCATCCGCCCCTCTTGCCTCAGTCGGTCGGGGCTGTGTCGCCGCTCCTCGCGACCCCCTGGCCTCGACTCGCTCGACCCCTGCGCCACCACCCGGAGCGTCTCCTGCCTCGATCGACACCCCACTCTCGGCCGCTGTCCCAAATTCCCCCGCTTCAACCCCGGCCCCCTCGGTTCCTGCTGAGGGGAGAGCCGATCCAGCGCCACCGCCACTAGCAGAAGCGACCCTGGCCCCCTCGGCTCCAGCTGAGGCAAGAGCCGATCCAACGCCGCCACCCCCAGAAGCGGCCCTGGCCTCCTCGGCCCCCTCTCGCTCGGCGGATGGGGGAGCCAGCCCAATAGGGTCGGCCCTATCTCGCTCGGAAGAGGGGAGAGCTGCCGAACCAGAGTCATCTTCGACAGCGGGAACAGACCCGGCCTTCTTGGCCCGCTTCTTGGCCTTCACGGCGTCCCGTATCATGCCCTCCACGGGATCTTTGCGCTTGGCCCCCCGCGGCCTGGAAGACCCCTCCTGGGCCATCCCATTGCCCTTATCTTGGGCTCGGGAGCGCCCCTCGGGAGCTCGCAACTCGTCGGCAGTCGAGTCATCACCGAGATCAATCACCTCTTGTTTGGCCGCAGGCTCCTCCTCTACAGTCGGCCGCCTGGTGTCTGCACAGAAGAACATATGGTCAGGAAAAGAAAATGGTCTCGTCATCCGACGAAAAAGCTGATTCGTGACGTCTGAACCTGTCGGCCGTAGCCACGTGAGAAGGCATCGCTCGATGTTCTCCAGAGTAACCAGCTCCTCCGTGGATTGGCGATGTTTCAGCAAAATGGTCACATACTCCTCCACATCTGAAGAGAACTCGTCCTATCTCGGAGGGATGTTCGGATGAAAATTGGGGATTACGAGACACCTCCAAGTCTCCTCCACCGAAAAAATCCCCACCGAGAGAACTGAGTCTTCCATCCCTTGTGGGAAGAGTCCTTCGCTGCTAAGGAGACACAACTCCTGTTCCGTCTCGCCTGGATGAAATAGAAGCCCTTCTCGGCCGAGGAACCTTCAACTCGAAAAATTAATGGAAGAGGTCCAAGGAAGGAGGAACCCCGCATTGGCGGCAGAGGATGCGAAAGGCGGAGAGAAGAAGATAAGAGTTGGCTACCAACTGTATGGGAGCCAACTTAAAGAAATCAAGAAGCTTAAGAACAAAGGGCTCGAAGGGAAGGCGAAACCCATTCTTCCACGACAGAAGGAAGGAACAGATATGGCCCGTACGAGAATCCAAGCTCGACTCGTGCGGGGCAACCGCAGAAAAGTAAAACTGATAGGGCAGGAGAAACTGGTGCTCCAGCCATTTCATCTCCGCCTCCCCCAGCTCGCTGCAGTTTGGAGCCGGCGGTATCACCATCGCCCTCGTCTCAGGCTCACCCGCCTACTCTTCGACCTCCGGACGCTGGTCCGCCATGGGATCTGAAGAGGAACTTGAAGAGAAATGCTCCCGAGACTTCGAAGATTCTGGAGGAAGAGGAAGCTATCAAACCGCCTCCGCGGTTATCTCCGCCAACTCTACGAACGCCGCTACAAGCCTCTGCTCTTCCATCATGTCCTCACGACGCATCAAAGAGCCCCAAAAGTAAGCACGAAGGAGAGCAAAAACCCTAAAACAGAGGGAGTCTGGAACGACAACAAGCGCACAACGCCTATATTCCAACGCGGAAGGCAGCGCGTCATTCCGACCTCCGAGAAAAGGGGGCCCCTTCATTTCAAATCCATCAGGATTATCATTATTACAGGCCCAGGTGACCACGACACGTGGCTTCTTAACACCGCCAAATCTCCACCCACCCGAGCCACGCTGGTCCAAAACCCTAACGGCTACTCTTCCGAGCCTACCAAGGCTCGGGAGTAGGAGGTGGACAAGTGGAGAGGGGGATTTCTATAGCCCATCTAAGAGCGGCCGAACCAGGTCCAGTAAGACCAAACGAGGTCCAGCTCAACTAAGTGACCGGGCATAGGGCCCACTTAGCATAAAAGCCCAATAAGATCACTCGGGATCAAGCCCTTCCTCGGTGGCCATTAGGCTCGAAAGGCCCGAGCGTCAGTCCGGTCAGAGGGTGACCCAAGCCCGACCTATCCCCCTTGCCGGGATAAAGGCTAGCACCCCGTGCCCACTCTAACCGAGCCTCACCCGAGCTATGTCGATCGCCCGAATAGGGTTGGCACTGTTCATGCTTGTGTCGACCGACGATTGCTTATCCATGCTGCCGTTGAGAGCCCTTTATGAGGACGATAAGGGACTCACGGGTGTCCTCAAGGTTATAAAGTGCTCATGATGAGGACGTAAAGAGCCCACGTCGAGGACGTAATCCCTACCTGGAACTCCTCAGCTTACGGGACTCATGAGGCTAGCGCACTATTTAAACCGGGGACTCCCTCCAGCGAACGGTAAGGCATATACACGCCTAAAACTCCCTGAGCAGGAACCACTTCACCACCTTGGTGGAGAGGGATCTCGTGCATCTCCCTCCTCCTCCTTTCATAGCTTCCACCACTGCTCTACTGACTTAGGCATCAGAGGGTTTTCCCCAGGGAACCACCCCTGGGCCCCCTGATCCGTTTCCCTTCCTTGTAGTTCACTGATCGGTGATCATCCCCCAGCTCAGGACTAGCGCAAGATCGCCCCTCTTCACTGTCGGCTTAGAAATCGATAATTGGGTAACTGTCAGCTCAGAGGTCGATAATTGAAAAGCTGTTAGCTCAGGAGCCAATAATTTAAAGATGTTGGCTCAGGAGCCAATAAGCGGATAGTTGTCGGCTTAGATGCCGATGATTGGGAAGATGTCGGCTTAGACGCTGATAATTGGGGAAGCTGTAGGCTCAGGAGCCAATAAGTGGGTAGCGGTTGGCTTAGAAACCGATAATTGGATAGCTGTCGGCTCAGAGGCCGATAAGTGAATAGCTGTATTTTATCATCACCATTCCTTTCATTCGTTTCTTTTCCTTCTATTCATTTTTTTAGTTTGTTTATTTTTTTGTTATACAGTCTCTATCTATCTATCTTCTTCCTTCTTTCTTTCTCTCTTTTTTACTGTTATTTTGTTTTATTTGTTTTATTTAATTATTATTTCATAATTACTTAGTTTATTCAACCCCTTTTTATGATTCACCTCTTATTATTCATTCTTCTTTTATTCATTCATCCGTTTTATTTATTTCATTCATTCTTGTTCTACCCAAGCACATAGGCATACGGGCATTCATCATAACAGGCACAATGTAAGTACATATAAGATAACTCCCCTCTATCTGGGATATGATAGGGACAAGGCCCATAATTCACAGACCAAGTGCAGTTCACGGAGCACAGCTAAAGGGGGTGCGCATACGCAATAGGGGCACTGCACAGCCTATGTTCATAGATAAAACTACAATTCGCCTAAGACAATTTCTCCGTGGTGTGGCGGTGCAGGCATGTGAGCAATAAACCCTAAATATTGGGATATACAGGCTTTATAAGTAATACTCGAGGATTACTCTAGCGCCTACACGTTTATTTCTAGCTTTTGACTTTCGGTAGCTTCGCACAGTGATGCGGGACAGATGACCGACTCGGGCTAAGACGTACGACCGACTCGATGTGCGGTCAGCACTAGCACACTAAGGTAAGCCGAGCGGCTGACCACCGTGGTATTCTCCAGGTGGAGACGTCTCTCAACAGTAACTCTCTTGAGCCCGACGATCATCCCTTGCGAGGGAAACGTGGGGATCGCGGCGATTAAGAAACCACCGTCGCCTAGGGTGCTAATTCGCGCTCGGTGCTTGATTGGAGCCACGGAACGGGCGCTCACAACTCACAATCGCGGTGAATTTGAAATTAGCTATCGGCCTTATTCTCACAAATGCAGCAATATAGAAAGTATACTAAACAGAAAATGTAGATGTCGGAACGAGCACGTACCTCCATGACTAGGCGTGGGGAAGAATTCCCGGCCGATTTCCGAACAACCCCAATACATAAATGATTAACTTTACAATTTCAGAACTGAACACCCACTCCATGCAGGGAGGTATCGGGCTACAATGACAGATTTTGGGGTTGTTGGAACCCGGGTTGACGGGCCACACTCGCAGGAGGCGAGGAACGCGTGCCGGAGCCGCTCGGGTACGCCGACGGAAAGCCGACCCGGTTCTGCCCGCGCTGGTCACCCTGCGCAGCGAGCTTGCGGAGGCTGGTACGGATGGATCCGATGCCCGATCGGAGCGCCGTTTGTTGGAGAATGTCAGTGACTAGATGTAGTATCTTCACTCCGAAGATCGCGAACAGATGCCTTCAGATCTGGGCGCAGTGATGAATCTTCTGAGGTTCTGGTTTTGTGCTCACAGAACTGCACAGAAACACGGTAAAATGTTGGGAAAATGGTTTCCGATGTCGGATCAGGGCGTTCCTTGTGAGAGATGGTAGGCGACGTCCAGTGGAAGAAATACTCTGAAGATCCCTTACACGGATCTTGGCCGGATGAAGCGGGGCAGACTCTGAAAGTTGATTCTAGTTCTCAGCTGGGACTGCTCAGACCAGCCCGCGTGATCCCACGAGAACTGCCGTCACAATCAGCACCAGTCACGGATCGAGGCGAAACCAGTGGCAACACAAAGAGGACTTGAAATACTACGATTGCTCTTCAGGAACAAACTTCAGATGGCGTCAGGGTTGGGCTCCAAGAATTAAAACACAGACATCTTCAATTCTGGGCAGCATTCAGGAACTGAACTGCATGCCTCCACGAGAAAAATCGCCACCATTGCTCACGAACTCCGATCGATGCGAAACCAAACCTGAAAGTTTACTAACTTGTAGAGGCATCATGGATAATTTTTGTGGAAGAAGAAGATAAGAGAAAGAGGGGGGATACGGGGTCGAGTCTCACAACCCAGTTCTGTCCAGTCACAGGACATCACAATGGGAGTCACACCCAAGAACACACAAAGAGAATCACTCTCTAATGAACTTTTCTTTCAACAAAACTTCATTCTATTAAGCATAAACACTATACATGCCATTATATAGGGAAATACAAGGGGTAGGGGAAAGGGAAGATCGATGGAGCAAGGGGAGAGGAAAGGTGGCTGCGCCCCCTTTTGATTGTGATGGGAGGGGAGACCAAGAAAGGGGAGGGGAAGCTTCCTCCCTTTGAAATTCAAAGGTAGGTGGCAGCCATATATGGTAGGCTAGCAGCCATTAGATCTTGACCAGCAGCCATCTATTAATCCATGTGGTGAATGGAGGTGGAAGAAGCTTAAAAAAACACAATTCCTAGCCTAATAAGCCAAAAGAGGGGGCGCCCCAATCTTGGGCCTTGAATGGGCCACATATGGCCATGGCTTAACCAAGCCCATTCCAACCTAGATGGCTTAAGGCCAAATGTGGCCATGGCTTAACCAAGCCCATGAATGAAGAGAGCCCAATCTAGATTATCCAATCTAGAGAACCCATGTAGGAAGGAAGCCCATATGGCTTATGGATCCATTAGAAATGGACCAAGGCTATTTCTACTTATGGAATGCTTAAGGGGCTTTAACAATTTGGCCCTTTAGGAGCCTTACAACCAGCCCATTAGCAAATTACATATACAATACCCTTTACAAGTCCAATTCAATGCCAAAAAAGGTCCAAATTCAAGCCAAATTGTCCCTAATTGGAAGAGAAGCTGAAGTAATCCACTTGGTGCTCCGCGTATGGCACCGTCGGTTCGCCGACGTGTCACTTGATCGCCCTGGTGTCCGCACCAATTCTCCCCGGGTGGGAGGAACTCGACCCCGTCGAGTAAGGGTCTCGAAGCTTGCAATCTCCGCATGTGATCAAGGCGTTGGTCATCATGGGGACATCCTCGCCAACACACTAGGACGTGTGGGTATGCTCCGTTCCTTGTGATCACCTACTCATCCAGTATACAATCTATATGCGTGCGTTGAGACTGGAAGAGGTGGACTCTCGGGTGGTGTCGCTCACACTAGAAGGAGAAAGCCCAAAACTCACTAGGATCACCGCGGGTTCCAATATGCTACCAGAGGAAACATGGAACGTCGAATTGACACCATAGGCATTCGGTAGTTCAATATCGTACGCTTTCGGATCCACTTGTTTCTTAACCCCGAAAGGGTGGGGATCGTGGACTTAGAGTGGCTTTCGGTCTCCGGGCAGAAACCTGTCAGGTATGACCCTGATCTAGATATACTCTCCATTTGAATCCACGGATATGTAGCATGCATTGGCTACCTCCTTATGCGTGCTTTGACTGGCCTTTTATTGACACGACTTAATGCAAACCATATGGATGAAAGAGAACAACGAGGGAGACAAATAAACACACACACACATGACTTTAGACAAACCTATGGTTAGTCCGACCTACGCATGGATGATGGCGGACCAGGACACCCAAATGTGTGCCATGCATACACTAGATGCAACCAAAGGTTGGTAGGATGATGTACTCCTAGACACCCAAAAAGACATCATGCATGCAAGGACTTCCTATCAGACGTGGGTGTGGGTGGGCTAAGAGGTTCATCACCACTACATGTAGGTAAGGCATGCCATGCTTCCCAATAATCGGACCTGTTTCTATGTGGAGTTTGATTGGCCCGAGTGGGAAGAGAGTGGTAGGGGACTTCCTTGATAAAGTAGAGGGGAAGTGGTGGGTCACGAGGCCCACTAGAGAAGGGGTCGAATGGGTCAAAGAATGTGTGACCCCTCGGTTCCTCCATTACATAGTCCCATGTTTGAAATTCATGAAGGTGATGGTCACCTTCATCCATTGACGTAGATGGTACTGTGTATAGCAGATAGGGCTCCTCCCTCGGGATAAAAGGAATGAAGTCGGGCTCGACCGGTAACGGGAGAAGTAGAAGAACCTCCGTGGTAACATGACCCATGGTGCACATGGAGGTGATAGACCCTAAGGATGGATGTGTGAAGCTATGACCTATAGGTTGGTCAAAGCCTGGGGCCAACAAGTGCGTAAAAGTCAATTGCCGGTCTAACCCTTTAAGTAGGTCATCCAATGTATCCACATGGTGACTAGACCGGAAAGTGGTATGGAATGAGTTGATTGGCACCAGAGGTAGGATAGGGTCCATAGATGGGAAGGGAAGTGGGACCAAGCTATCCTTGAGCCAACTAAGTAGTGGCTCGGCTATGTAAAGTGTACCCGTTAGAAATACGGGTGGCTCGGGCTTGGGTGGCTCCCAATGAGATGGTTCCGAATAGAGTTCGGAAGTAGAGGGTGGTGGTAATGGAGCTCTCATGGGTGGGGAATGAGGATACACCATGATGGGGAGAGGGCCTGGGGACTCCGTTGATGGAGCCAGGTTAAGACTACCGGCGATGACCTCATTAGGTTCGTGTAGGAGTACGTCACTAGGAGTACGTGTCCTATCCACCTCATCCAACCGGTCCAAAATCATTTGCATAAGTTCGGCAACGGAGTGGGTTGGAATAGGGATATCATGGTGGACTCGCCCGTAGTCAACCGTCCGAGGAGTGGGTCTTGGCTCATCTACGTGTGGGGCTCTTTGCCTCCGACTAGGACTCACTTGGTTGGAAGTGATTTGGTGGGGCCGGTTGGAGGTGACCGGTTGGGGCACGTAGACCTTCCTAAGTTCTCTCTTCATGTCCCACCATGACTCGATGTGCCATTGCCCCCTAACCTCTCTCATTCTTTTGATGTAATCCCACTTTTTGGCAGCCTCATGAAGAAGCCGCTCTTTGGCGAAAGAGAATTGCATTGCCTCGGACATAGTATAACAATCAAAGTATGTGTCCATGGCGGCCTCCCACTTGAGGTAGTCACCCGGGCCATTGGAGCCATAAAAATCCGAGGCTTCGGGCCTACGGAAGTGGAGTGGGTGGTTGCCAAGCCCATGGGTGGACCAACGGCCATATTGCCCGGGTGATTGGGAATCCATGGGAAATTGGGGGGGGAACTATATGTTGGACATGCCGACACTTGGACAAGACACTAGACACAACCCCAAAATACTAATGCAAAGTTGGCATGAGACTCGACTACACACTTAGACATGACGATGTTGGAATGCACTAACTAGGAACCTAGACTTAACCCACTATTCGGTACGTGGCGGAGCTAATCGATCCGAAGACCACTCGCGCAAGTGTGCGGCCTTCCCGATAGGCATAACCTAACGATCGTGTCACACCTTTTGATATACCGAGTAAAGGAATGCAAATGCAACCTTGAACTTGAATGACCCTAGACTTGAACGACGCTCTGATACCAATTTGATGCCGGACGGACGACCGACTCGGGCTAAGACGTACGACCGACTCGATGTGCGGCCAACACTAGCACACTAAGGCAAGCTGGGCGACTGACCACCGTGGTATTCTCCAGGTGGAGACGTCTCTCAACAGTAACTCTCTTGAGCCCGACGATGTCCCTTGCGAGGGAAACGTGGGGATCGCGGCGATTAAGAAACCACCGTCGCCTAGGGTGCTAATTCGCGCTCGGTGCTTGATTGGAGCCACAGAACGGGCGCTCACAACTCACAATCGCGGTGAATTTGAAATTAGCTATCAGCCCTATTCTCACAAATGCAGCAATATAGAAAGTATACTAAACAGAAAATGTAGATGTCAGAACGAGCACGTACCTCCATGACTAGGCGTGGGGAAGAATTCTCGGCCGACTTCCGAACAACCCCAATACACAAATGATTAACTTTACAATTTCAGAACTGAACACCCACTCCATGCAGGGAGGTATCAGGCTACAATGACAGATTTTGGGGTTGTTGGAACCCGGGTTGACGGGCCACACTCGCAGGAGGCGAGGAACGCGTGCCGGAGCCGCTCGGGTACGCCGACGGAAAGTCGACCCGGTTCTGCCCGCGCTGGTCACCCTACGCAGCGAGCTTGCGGAGGCTGGTACGAATGGATCCGATGCCCGATCGGAGCACCGTTTGTTGGAGAATGTCGGTGACTAGATGTAGTATCTTCACTCCGAAGATCGTGAACAGATGCCTTCAGATCTGGGCGCAGTGATGAATCTTCTGAGGTTCTGGTTTTGTGCTCACAGAACTGCACAGAAACACGGTAAAATGTTGGGAAAATGGTTTCCGATGTCGGATCAGGGCGTTCCTTATGGGAGATGGTAGGCGACGTCCAGTGGAAGAAATACTCTGAAGATCCCTCACACGGATCTTGGCCGGATGAAGCGGGGCAGACTCTGAAAGTTGATTCTAGTTCTCAGCTGGGACTGCTCAGACCAGCCCGCGTGATCCCACGAGAACTGCCGTCACAATCAGCACCAGTCACGGATCGAGGCGAAACCAGTGGAAACACAAAGAGGACTTAAAATACTATGATTGCTCTTTAGGAACCAAATTCAGATGGCGTCGGGGTTGGGCTCCAAGAATTAAAACACAGACATCTTCAATTCTGGGCAGCATTCAGGAACTGAACTGCATGCCTCCACGAGAAAAATCGCCACCATTGCTCACGAACTCCGATCGATGCGAAACCAAACCTGAAAGTTTACTAACTTGTAGAGGCATCACGGATAATTTTGTGGAAGAAGAAGATAAGAGAAAGAGGGGGGATACAGGGTCGAGTCTCATGACCCAGTTCTATCCAGTCACAGGACATCACAATGAGAGTCACACCCAAGAACACACAAAGAGAATCACTCTCTAATGAACTTTTCTTTCAACAAAACTTCATTCTATAAGCATAAACACTATACATGCCATTATATAGGGAAATACAAGGGGTAAGGGAAAGGGAAGATCGATGGAGCAAGGGGAGAGGGAAGGTGGCTGCGCCCCCTTTTGATTGTGATGGGAGGGGAGACCAAGAAAGGGGAGGGGAAGCTTCCTCCCTTTGAAATTCAAAGGTAGGTGGCAGCCATATATGGTAGGCTAGCAGCCATTAGATCTTGACCAGTAGCCATCTATTAATCCATGTGGTGAATGGAGGTGGAAGAAGCTTAAAAAAAACACAATTCCTAGCCTAATAAGCCAAAAGAGGGGGCGCCCCAATCTTGGGCCTTGAATGGGCCACATGTGGCCATGGCTTAACCAAGCCCATTCCAACCTAGATGGCTTAAGGCCAAATGTGGCCATGGCTTAACCAAGCCCATGAATGAAGAGAGCCCACTATAGATTATCCAATCTAGAGAATCTATGTAGGAAGGAAGCCCATATGGCTTATGGATCCATTACAAATGGACCAAGGCCATTTCTACTTATGGAATGCTTAAGGGGCTTTAACAATTTGGCCCTTTAGGAGCCTTACAATAAGCCCATTAGCAAATTACATATACAATACCCTTTACAAGCCCAATTCAATGCCAAAAAAGGTCCAAATTCAAGCCAAATTGTCCCTAATTGGAAGAGAAGCTGAAGTAATCCACTTGGTGCTCCGCGTATGGCACCGTCGGTTCGCCGACGTGTCACTTGATCACCCTGGTGTCCGCACCACACAGCCCCCTTATTTATTTTAAATTCTGGACTTCAACGTTCGGTGCGAGTTTCCTTATTTATTTCAGTGGGGATTCCCGACTACTGGGATTCATCTTTATTAAAATTTGCTTCACCATTTCGCGTGAGTCTCCTCATTTATTTCAGTGGAGATTTCCAGCTACTCGAATTCACATTATTAGAATTTGCTTCACCATTTCGCACGAGTCTCCTCATTTTTTTCAGTGGAGATTTCCGACTACTCAGATTCACATTCCCCTTATTCATTCACTTTTTTTTTGAACGGGGGCAGTCATCTTTTTCCTCACGACTACCTTCTGTGTGAATGCAGGAATTAGAGCATCCATAGAGCGTTAGGAAGAAAACCTGATGTGACACGACCCCTCAGACCTAGATTCGCAAGCAACCGAACCGAACGGCGGACTCACCTAAGTGGGTTCACCCGCGTCACGCACACTCGGGTCCGTAGGTGGACCGGCATAGTGGAGAGGGTCCGAAGTGGGACCTCGCCTTTCCGGGGATTTGACTAGCTTGGGCTGAACCCTTAAGGGCCTGGGATGCCCAATTCCGTGGGCGGCCAGCACGCCAAGGGCGTGGGTAGTAGGGTTACTCTCTCAACTCACTCCGCGGTGGTCGCATAATTCAATGGAGTTTGAGATCGGGCGCTCACCTCACCGTTGATGGGCAACTAGAAACGATACTAAGACAAGCAAAAATAAAACCAGTAGAGGAAGTGACCAGAAGCTCACCTGATCGGCATGAATGCACCGATCCCGGTCGGAGACGAGGGCGAGCGGGGAGGCGTGGGCTACCCGCACGCCGCGTCGATGATGCTTCAGCCGATGACCTGCTAGTACAATCACTACGCCCTCGCAGAGGGGGTGGTCTAGGGGTAGGGGTAATCCAATTACAATCAAAACTACCTCCACACAGGGAGGGGTGGTCAGCCGGCCAGGCAGGATAGGGAGGAAAGCTAAGCAAGAAGCTGAATGACCCTTCGTGGTTCTGCCCGCCTGTCTGCCTGTTTGATAGATGCTCGCTGTTGACGCTGCCAAGGACGCTCCCAAACTCAGAAGCTGACGAAACCAGCACCAAATCGTCACTGACTGGTGCGGGATGACTCCTGAATTTTTTCTGGAAGACTTGTCACCGCTGTCGACCGAGGCAGGCGCTGAACCGGTGCTATTTGGCTCAAGCTCAGACTGGTTCTCGGATGCTACAGCAGGATGACGAAGTCCCCACAAATGCTACCATGATCCGAATGAGACGGAACTAGAACGGACGCGAGCGTGGATGAGTATTCTTCGATCAGCAACAAAGAACGGCGCTAGAAGAGGTCAGGGTCAAAAGTTACAGCCTGAAGAGTGGGAATAGGTCAGGACTTCTTCTGGCTGATCTGGCCTGCATCCCTGAGGTAGAAAAAATTGAAACAGAATGCTCCGGACTCCAAATGATGCCCCGCTAGTTGCATTGGACAGGCGACTGGTAGAGCTTCGCCCCGGTCAAACGGCACACCAAGGGGAGCTGGGGTGTGGTCACAGGAGCTTCTGAAAGTTTCTTCTGGTTGCAGGACGGACCGGTTCTGCGCAGTCGGTGAAGATCGGCTCTCTCGGGCAGCTCCAAACTTGAATTGAGACGGAATCACCTCGCCTGTGAAGCCGACTAAAAGAGCTTTCCGTCTATATATGACACACCTCCTGGGGCTCCGGGATGTGGTCGAGGTCGGCGCTGCAACAGGCTATTGATCAGCAGGTCTTCAGCTACACACAGATTAGTAGGAAGAATGGTTGAAGGATGTGGTTTCTTTGGTGGAGGGGAATAGGATATGGAGGTATTGGTGGTGGGGAAGGGTTGGGAGGTGGGAAGGGGAAATGGTGGATGATGGTAGGGGGCAGAGCTAGCAAGGGGAAGAGGAGGGGGCACTGGTGGCTTTGGTGGAGGAGGGGAGGGGGGGCGCAAATGGGTTGGAGGGAGGGGGAGGGTTCTCTCCCTTATTTGAAATGGGATTAAGGAAGGAGTTAAGTCTAGTCTCGGGAATGGGAAGGGTTGTCTTGGGAGGGTGAAGGGGTGCTTAGGGAGTTGGGATTCTCCCTTGGGAGGTGGAATACTCTGGCTTGGGAATGGGGAGAGTTGCCTTGGAAGGTGAAAGGTTGCTTGGGTAGTGGTGAGAGTAATGGTACTATTGAAGGGGCCTAGGGATGGTGAAAGGGTTGGGCTGATGTGGAGGATGAGGTGGCAAGGGGAGAGGAGAGAGGGGGCTGCGAATTAAGGAGAGAGAGGGGAGGAGAGAGAGAGGGGTCGCCCCCTTTAGAGAGAGAGAGATTGAGAGAGAGAGGAAGAGAGAGGGGAATCCACCCCTTAGAGAGAGAGAGAGAATCTCACACAATTTTGGTAGATTTCAAATTTTCTTTCAATAAATCATTAGTTCCAAATGGTGGGAGTGGGGTCCTATTTATAGGATTCCCACAATTTAACATAAGTCCCTGACTTTTGGACTACTAACACTAAACCAAGGGGAAGGGGGCGGCCTTGGGCCTATCTCATATAATTGGGCCCATTAACCTATCAAACCAACATAATGACTCAAGACTTAGGTAAATAACTACCTAATCTAGGTATTAGACTCAAATAAAAGAAAATTACATGAGAAGACTCAAATAAGCAAATGAAAAATACATCATATGACTCGAAATAAAGCGGCGAACAAGATGTAGCACTGCTGGTGATCATCAGGAATCTCAAAAAATATGGAGTGGTCGGAGATGTCCCCATCATACCCCCGGGGTGCGGAGAACTCGACTCCGTCGAGTATGGGTCCACCGGGGGGGGGGGAGTGGTCCTCCAAAGCAGCTCGGGATGAACCACGACCTCCAAACTCAACCCTGCGTCCTAGCAGGGGGACGGATCTTCAGCCTCTCAAGGTGGCTCAGGCACACCCTCTTACTGGCGATGGTACCCTGCTTACCTCGTATTGCTTCCGTATGCACACGTCGGACTCTCAGGCTGATATATGGAGGCTTTCCGAGGGTATCACTCACAAAGGTGGGGGTAGGCTCAAGGTGCTCACTGGGTTCCACCGCGGTGCCCATATAGGGTGCTAGATCCGCTGCGCCGAAAGTGGGGTGTATCCCGAAACCCATTAGCAAGTCCAACCCATAAGCCGGGTTGTCAAAGTCACTCGGAACTTGGCAAGGTCCAAGTCCTCGTGCCCTCAAGTTGGACATGACTGTAGGGTAGAGCCACTCCAATGCCACCATCGATAGGTTGCTTACTTGATTTCCAAGTGGCGCTCGTGAGCCTTTGCCCGCTCTTTGTGAATCTTACCGCTCGTTGCAATTTGCTTGCGTGTATGCTCATGCCATGCATTATGATGAGGTGAGTGATTGTGAAAGTGGGTAGTGTGCAAAGGTGTGCCGGGGCAACCATAAATTGACCTATCATGCTTTGATGCTTTGTGGACCTTGATGAACTTAGGTGGACCGGGGCAGCCACAAGTGGCCCTATCATGCATGGACGTCATAACAATGGTTGGAGGGCCGGGGTATCTGTAGGGGAATCTATTGTGCATGGGTGTAGTAATTGCCGGGGGTCCCGGACATCAGTGAATGCTCCTAATATGCTTAAGACCCATGATGAATAAAGGCAGACCATTACAATCGAATACGGACCACTCATGCTTCCTACTTGGCATGTGGGTGATATGAATGAATGGACCCAACATAGTGTTCATGCCGAGTGGTGTTGTACGCCAAAACTTATGCACTTTTGTACCAAAGATGTCTCCTATGTGTGGGCTTTTGGACTTCCATTGGAATGGATCAAAGGGATCTAGGAAGGTGGATATCATGAAGTGGGGCACTTCCTCGATCCCTAAGTGTATATTGCCCAAAGTCGTGGCTCCCATAGTGTAATCTGAGTCTTGGGAGAGATGGGCTTGGTCCAACATAGCGGGTGAGGGTAGGAAAAGGTGGGTGATAAGTGATGTGGGTAGATCACATGGGTTCCCGGGTTCCCATTGGGAGGGGTCAAAAGGATCGACATAAGTGTATCCGGGGGAAAGGAGCTCTAAGTTTATCTCAACATCCCCAAGGTCCTCACAATA
This sequence comes from Amorphophallus konjac, assembly GCA_022559845.1. NCBI lineage: Eukaryota > Viridiplantae > Streptophyta > Magnoliopsida > Alismatales > Araceae > Amorphophallus > Amorphophallus konjac. Next base: position 37,599 of record JAHNEJ010001548.1, on the reverse strand, counting down.
TGGTGGTGGATCCTCTTCCTCTAGTAGAATGATTGGGCCAATATTTTTGGTGGGTGGGTTTAGGAAGGGATCATAGGGGTCATAGTAAGAGTCACCTAGGGAGAGGAACTCTAGGTCCTCATAGTCCTCACATAGTGGTGAGTCATCCTCCTCTAATGAAACAATTGGGCCGAAGAGTGGGTCGGCCATGAGGGGATGACTTGTCTTCCTACCCGAGATAAGAAGCTCTAAATTGAGGAGAAGGTCGGGCTCATTAGGTGTGGGGAGGAATAGAAGGATGTCGCTAGTGAAGCAACCAATGGTGCAAATCGAGGAGATGGACCCGACACATAGGTGTAGGAGGTCAAGGCTCCTAGGTCGGTCGGCCACTGTGGTCAACATGCCAGTCAGCTCCATTTGCCAAGCCAGGCCCTTAAGAAGATCCCCTAATGTCTCCACTTGGTAAGATGATTGGATGGTGGTGTGATAGGAGAGGGGCACTATAGGGAGGTTTTGTTCCATAGGAGGGAAAACATGGGCCATGATCTCTCTAATTGGGTTCTCCTTTAGCCAACGAAAAAAGGGTTCTCCTAAGATGAGCTCGGCCCCAACTAGGGAGGGTGGTGTAGGGTGAAGACCACCGTGCGAGGTTTCTGCTTCAACTTGGACATGTGTTTCCCCCATGGTTGAGATAGTGACCATGGTGTTCTCCTCTTCTAGGTGGTCGGGTGTGTGAGCCATTATGCTTTCTACACATGGGATGAGAACTTCCTGGCCTAACTCATGACATTGTGACTCATATTCTTCTTCCCAATCGGGGGAGGCCTCATGTACCTCAATCACATTCTCATCCTTTAAGGTGTGGAGGTTTTACTCTCCAAGGGAAATGGAAGGTCTTTTGGGGATGGGTGATGAAGGTTGGGGCATGGTGCACCCGGGGTGGTGAGGGAGTTCGAACTTGGGTTGGGTTTGGGAGTGGAAGTAGTGGCGGCCTAAGTTGGGGTAGGATTGGGGTTAGTAGTGGAAGATGGGTGGGTTGAGGAGGATTGGGTTGGTTGGTCTTGGGAGGTGTGTCCCTTATGGGGGAAGATGGCGGGGTGGAGGCGGGGACCAAAGGGGCTTGAGTAGTGTGGTTTGGAGAAGGGGGTTTAGGTTGGGATGTGGTGGCCATCATGGACCTAGATGGATGGGTGGACTCGGGGTCCACTCGGGTTTGAATGGTGAGGGTTGGGTGAGTGACTTTGGGTTGGGGTTTGGTGGCCCTCATGGGGGAAACCGGGTAAGTCAGGGGTCTTTTGCCTTTGGGATCGGCCGGTTGTGGAGGGATGGAAGTGGGTCGCCCTTGGATTTGGGGAGAGTTGGTGGTGGTGATCGGGGTTGGAATTATTTGGGGTGGTGGAGTTTGGGCCCTAAGGGAGGTCTTGGGTTGACTGGGAGAGAAAGGAGGAGTGGGAGTGCTCCTCGGGTTATGGTTCTCAAGGTAGGAGTGGGAAGGTCGGGGAGCGTAGATCTTCTTAAGCTCAATCTTCATCTCTTCCCATGAGCCTATGGGTTCTTGCCTCCAAACCCTTCTTAAGCCCACTATGCGTTCCCACTCCTTCTCGGCTTGTCCCTGAAGCCGCCCCTTGGCCATGCGGACTCTAGCGTGTCCATAGACCATAGTCCTATCAAAGTTTTTATCCATGGTAGCCTCCCACTTTAGGTAGGCATTAGGACTAGATCCGTCAAAACTAAGGTCCCCATCTACAATGATTTCCAAGAGGAGGGGGTCAATCGAACCCTTGTGGAGGGCCAAGTTGTTGGGAGTTAACCAAAGAGGGGTATACATGATGATGCACTGGGTGGCCCGATGATGACTCTAAATGTGAATGCACCCTAGGACCAACTTGCAGAGAGACAAGTTGTGAACTTGCTCTGATACCAAATTGATGTGACACGACCCCTCAGACCTAGATTCGCAAGCAACCGAACTGAACGGCGGACTCACCTAAGCGGGTTCACCCGCGTCGCGCACACCCGGGTCCGTAGGTGGACCGGCGATAGTGGAGAGGGTCCGAAGTGGGACCTCACCTTTCTGGGGATTTGACTAGCTTGGACTGAACCCTTAAGGGGCTGGGATGCCCAATTCCGTGGGTGGCCAAAATGCCAAGGGAGTTGGTTGTAGGGTTGCTCTCTCAACTCACTCCGTAGTGGTCGCACAATTCAATGGAGTTTGAGATCGGGCGCTCACCTCACCGCCGACGGGCAACTAGAAACGATACTAACACAAGCAAAAATAAAACTAGTAGAGGAAGTTACCAGAAGCTCACTTGATCGGTGTGAATGCACCGATCCCAGTCGGAGACGAGGGCGAGCGGGGAGGCGTGGGCTACCCGTACGCCGCGCCGATGATGCTTCAGCCGATGACCTACTAGTACAATCACTACGCCCTCGCAGAGGGGGTGGTCTAGGGGTAGGGGTAATCCAATTACAATCAAAACTACCTCCACGCAGGGAGGGGCGGTTAGCCGGCCAGGCGGGATAGGGAGGAAAGCTAAGGAAGAAGCCGAATGACCCTTCATGGTTCTGCCCGCCTGTCTGATAGATGCTTTCTATTGACGCTGCCAAAGATGCTCACGAACTCAGAAGCTGAAAAAACCAGCGCCAAATCGTCACTGACTGGTTTAGGATGACTCCTAAATTTTCTCAAGAAGTCTTGTTGCCGCTGTCGGCCGGGGCAGGCGCTGGACCGGTGCTGTTTGGCTCAAGCTCAGACTGGTTCCTAGATGCTACAGTAGGATGACGAAGTCCCCATGAATGCTACCGTAACCCTAATGAGACGAAACTAGGACGGACGCGAGCGTGGATGAGTCTTCTTCGATCAGCAACAAAGAATGGCGCCAGAGGAGGTCAGGGTCGAAAGTTACAGCCTAAAGAGTGGGAAGAGGTCAGGATTGCATCTGGCTGATCTAGCCTACGTCCCTGAGGTAGAAGAAATCGGAACAGAATGCTCTGGACTCCAAACGATGCCCCGCTGGTTGCGTTGGACAGGTGACTGGTAGAGCTTTACCCCGTTCAAATGGCGTGCCAAGGGGAGCTAGGGTGTGGTCGCAGGAGCTTCTGAAAGTCACTTCTGGTTGCAGGCCGGACTGGTTCTACGCAGTCGGTGAAGATCGGCTCTCCCGTGCAGCTCCAAACTCGGATTGAGGCGGGATCACCTCGCCTGCGAAGCCGACTGGAAGAGCTTTCCGTCTATGTATGACACACCTCCAGGGGCTCCGGGATGTGGTCGAGGTCAGCGCTGCAATAGACTATTGATCAGCAGGTCTTCAGTTGCACACATATTAGTAGGAAGAATGGTTGAAGGGGGTGGTTTCTTTGGTGGAGGGGAATAGGATATAGAGGTATTGGTGGTAGGGAAGGGTTGGGAGGTGGGAAGGGGAAATGGTGGATGATGGCAGGGGGCGGAGCTAGCAAGGGGAAGAGGTGGGGGTGATGGTGGCTTTTGTGGAGGAGGGGAGGGGGGTCGCAAATGGGTTGGAGGGAGGGGGAGGGTTCTCTCCCTTATTTGAAATGGGATTAAGGAAGGAGTTAAGTCTAGTCTCAGGAATGGGAAGGGTTGTCTTGGGAGGGTGAAGGGGTGCTTAGGGAGTTGGGATTCTCCCTTGGGAGATGGAAGGAGTGGCTTGGGAATGGGGAGAGTTGCCTTGGAAGGTGAAAGGTTGCTTGGGTAGTGGTGAGAGTAATGGTAGTATTGAAGGGGCCTAGGGAAGGTGAAAGGGTTCGGCTGATGTGGAGATGAGGTGGCAAGGGGAGAGGAGAGAGGGGGCTGCAAATTGAGGAGAGAGAGGGGAGGAGAGAGAGAGGGGGTCGCCCCCTTTAGAGAGAGAGATAGAGAGAGAGAGGAAGAGAGAGAGAGAGAGAGAGAGAGAGAGAATCTCACATAATTTTGGTGGATTTCAAATTTTCTTTCAACAAATCATTAGTTCCAAATGGTGGGAGTGGGGTCCTATTTATAGGATTCCCACAATTTAACATAAGTCCCTGACTTTTGGACTACTAACACTAAACCAAGGGGAAGGAGGCGCCCCTTGGCCTAGCCCATATAATTGGGCCCATTAACCTATCAAACCAACATAATGACTCAAGACTTAGGTAAATAACTACCTAAACTAGGTATTGGACTCAAATAAAAATAGAATTACATGATAAGACTCAAATAAGCAAATGAAAAATACATCATATGACTCAAAATAAAGCGGTGAACAAGATGTAGCACTGCTGGTGATCATCAGGAATCTCAAAAAATATGGAGTGGTCGGAGATGTCCCCATCAAAACCTGCAATCCCTATGGTCAAAGCTATTAATTCACATTATGCGCGGAGTGTAGGAGTTTGTCTCGGGTGTATCTCATAAGTTCTACTAGCGGCATAGCTACGACTCTTCCCCTCGAGGTATACATTCACCAGAATTGGTTTCTTTCCCCTCAGGATGCGACATGTCGCGCACTTATTCGGGGTCAAGGCAATGTTATTTATTCAAGGAGTTACGATCCTAGAACATCCAAAGAAGGTGTATTACGCTACACTACAAGCAAGCATGCAAGAGTAAGCATTCAAAATCAAGACCATGCAGGAGGATTTTTTTTTGTTGTGTTTTTTTTGTTTGTTGACCTTTTTTTGTTTTTTTTTGTTTTACTTTATTTTGCTCGTTTGTCTATTTTTGTTGTTTTGTTTTGTTTGGTTTTATTTTATTTTGTTCATTTGTTTATTTTTGCTGCTTGTTGTTCCATTTTGTTTGGTTTTACTTTGTTTTATATATATTTTTATTTTATTTTTTTGCTTCTCTTTTTTGTTGTTTTTGCTGTTGTTGTTTTGTTGTTGTTTTTTGTTTGGTTTTGTTTCGTTTGTTATTTTTTTTATTTTTTGTTTTTGTTTGCATTGTTTGTTTTTTGTTTGGTTGTTTATTGTTTGCTTGTTTGTTTATTTTTGTGTGTGTGTTTTTTTATTTTGTTCTATTTTTTTAACACCTTTGAGTATTCGTGTATACGCGTCGGCATGGATCCCAACGGTTGGGTATATTTGGATGGTTCTGAATATTTCTGAAATGTTGTTGCCTTGAACACCAATGATGCAATGCTGTTGGCTTAAAAGCCAATGAATGAAATGATGTTAGCTCAGACGCTAATGGATGAAATGTTGTTGGTGTAAATGCCAATGGATGGAGTGCTATTGACTCAAATGCCAGTGAATTAAAAGCTGTTGGCTCGGAAGCCAATGGTGGAATGATGTTGGCCTAAATGCCAATGCACGAAAAGGCTATTGGCTTAAACGCCAATGAATGAACTGCTTCCGGCTCAAATGCCGATGGATGAAATGGTGTTGGCTCAAACGCCAATGATTGAGCAGCTGTTGACTCGGAAGCCAATGGACGGAATGTTGTTGGCCTAACGCGATGAATGAAATGTTGTTGGCCTAAATGCCATTGCATAAAAAAAACTGTTGGCTTAAACACCAATGAATGGAATGCTGTTAGCTCGGATGCTAATGGATGAAATGTTGTTGGCTTAAACACCCATGGATGAATTGCTGTCGACTCGAATGCCTATGGATGAAATGTTGTTGGCCTAAATGCGAATGAACGGAGTGCTATTGACTCAGATGCCAATGAATGAAAAGATGTTGGCTCGGAAGCCAATGGATGAAATGCTGTCGACTCAGACACCGATAATGGGGAAGCTGTCGGCTCAGCTACCGATAATTAGGAAGCTGTCAGCTTAAATGTCGATAATTGGGAAGCTGTCAGCTTAACTATCAATGATTACAAAACCTAAACATTCTTGAATACCTTCAACAGTTGTCGGCTTGAACACTGATGGTTGGGAAGTTGGTTGAGGAGCTGTTGACCCCAAAGGTCGATAACCAAAGAGCTTCAGAATTATTGGACATTCTGTTGTTTCTCTCTCGCATGAAATGACCTACAAGGGGTCGTGACGGGTGAGGGCACATCATCTTTGACGGGCCGCGGTCAGCTTTGTCTTTATTAGCTTCAACATTTGCCCCCAGAATAGGGCACCACTTGCATTCTGGTTCTTCTTTGGCTTCCACCATAATTCAGGAAGCTTGAGATGTCCCTCAGGGTACATTGTTCTTCAGCTGGCATGGTGAGGCCGTGCTGACCGTCGTTTTGAGGCTAGGCATTTGGTGAGGACGCGGAGGGTCCACTCTATGCTCGCCTATCTGTAGTTCGCCCTTCTGAATCAGGCTTTGAATGATATCTTTGGACACATAACAATCCTCAATCGAATGCCCCCTATGTTGGTGATAAGGTCAAAACTGAGGGTCATCCTTCCATCCGGCATCGCTCGACCTTTTGGGCTCCGGGAGGACAACCTTGCCACATGCACGGGCCCATTCGAACAACATTTGAGTTTTCTCCTTAGGGGAGGAATAAGGTTTCTTCATCTTGTCCCTCAACGAGGGCGCTTGTTCAACAGGCTGAATGGGAGAAACCCTGGCTGCCTCTTTTATTTGCTTCTATTGTAGCTCGAAGGCCCTAGAATTTGAGATGCCTATTCCCTTTTGCGCCAGATGCTTGCTAGCTGGTTTGTTCTCCTAGCCCGGGATAGCAGTAGTCGGGCAATACTTTGCCAAGAAGGCCTCAACATCAGCTGCCAGCTCACTTAGCTGTTCAAAGGTTCTGACTTCGATGTCCATCACCCTTTGTAGGATTTCATCTTTTAGATTTCTTTCACATCTCCAAATGATGTCTTCGCAGTTCGGAGGGCTCCTGCATCTTTCATGGGGGTCTCCCACTCTTCTTATATAGTCCAAGATGGACCCATCATCTCTTTGCCCGGTCTCATATAATTTTGCCTCGAAGAATTCTCCCTCGACCGACTTCGTTTCAGCTGTTCGCTTCTCACTTGGCTTATTCATTACTGCCCGAGCTGTCGGATTCGGGTGTGGGTTGGATGGGTTTAAGCCCATTTCTCCCATTTTTCTCTTCATTATTTTGAGTTCTTGGCGTAGCTCCATTATCAGAGTGGGCTCAAGTTGGCAGGAGCTAGAGATATTGCCCCCTGTCTCGAATTCAGGCAGGACCATCATTCCCCTGGATCCGTGATCGGGCATGTTCAGTCTTTGAGAGCTTGCTATTCTTGCCCCCACGCCTGTACGTGAGGGAGTATGATGGCATACTTCTTCATTAGGCAGCAAAGAGTGCTCCCCCTCCTCCCGGAGCCGATTGGCATGGAGGGAGGTGGAAGCCTCAGGTTGATTTGCCTGGGCTGGCATGAAACATATCTCTTCGTCTTCTACTTATTTAGTCGTTCGGCTCGTGCAAGAGAGGGCAACGCCTCCCCTTCTGTCTTTTGACCTTTTCTTCTTCTTCCCCTCGGTGGCTAGCATATGTCCCCACACTGGGTCATCTTATAGTTGTCGGTGTACGGACACCATGTTGACATCTCTTTTATAGTCGGGAAGCTCGTGAGGGCATGGAGGGTCCACTCTGGATTCACCCATATGGAGCTCTCCTCTCTTGATCAGGCCTTCGACTGTATCTATGAATACATAGCAGTCTTCAATAGAGTGCCTAAGTATTTAGTGGTATGGGCAAAAGCGGGGGTCATCTTTTCTTCTAAGATCACCTGGCCTCTTCGGCTCAGGAAGGGTGACCTTATTGTATCTGGTGGCCCATTCAAACAAGAGCCAGGTATTTTCCTTAGGAAAAGAGTAAGGCTTCATCATTTTGGCCTGCAAGGGAGGCCCTTCTTGTTGTTCGGAAGGTTTAGCCGGAGGAGGGCCGGCGACGACCCCTTCATCTTTATTTCTTTGCCGCTCGAACTCCATGAAGTCGACTGTATGAACTTCTTCAGGCGTGGGCCGTTCATCGACTGATTTGGCCTTCTGACTTGAAGCCGTAGGTGTAGAGGAGAGGAAGGCCTCGATCTCCGCCACCACATTGTTCAATCGTTCGAAGGACTTAATTCTGATTCCGATCATCTTTTCGAGGATCTCTCGCTTCAAGTTTTGTTTGCAGATTTACACTGCATCCTCTTGGTGTGGCAGCCACTTGCACCTCATGCTGAGATTTTGCCATCTTTTAATATATTCCAAAGTAGTTTCATCAATCCTCTGCTTGGAGGCATATAGTCCGACCATAGTTATTTCTATTTTAGCAACGTGAAACTGTTCCCGAAACTTCCGTTGCATGTCTGGACAGTCATTGATAGACCCAACCGGTAAGTTCGAATACCACTCAAAAGCGAGTGCTGTGAGGGAGGCCCCAAAGAACTTGAGTAGGTAAGACTCATCAGCCGCCAGATCGCCCATTACGTTGATGTAGTAGGCAATATGTTCCTTTGGCGAACCTTGTCCATTGAACTTGTCAAACTTCGACAGCTTACTGATCTCGGGAGGTAGCTTTTTGGCAGCGTGGTGGGCCGGGAAGGGCACCTGATATACATCGAATGTGGCGTCGCCATCACCACCCCGATCTGTCAACTTCTTTTCGATCATTTGTTTTACCATCATTTTACTTGCCGCTGCCAAGTCGACCATGCCTGGGCAAAAGTGGGCTTGCTGCATTTGCAGCGTTGCCACCGTTGCTTGAGGTGTAAGGGCAATCCCCTAGTATGGAAAAATTGGGGGTTGGGCTGCAGCGATATGCTGTTGCTGGGAGGGAGTGCCCCCTGTGTAGTTAGGCTCCGGTTGAGCCACAATCACCTGTGGCAAAGCACCGAGGATTTGGCCATTGTTTTTTTGTGTCTCGGGAGGGACTACGACCTGCCCGGAGGTAGATGTCTATGCATTCTTCTCATTCAGTTGCCTCGTCAGTACTTCAATCTTCCACCGATATTCTTGCAACAACATCAACATCGCAGGATCATGCATGAAGGGGTTGAGGGCGACACCTCCTTCTTCAACCGGAATTTCTTCGGGAGACATGGATGGTCTCTCACCGTCGCCTTCAGTCGTGATCACGTTTACAACCACCATGACCAGGCCCGCATCTATTTCTTCAGCACAGACTTGTGCCACCTCATTCTGATTTGTAGGCGAGGACCTGCAGCAACCGGCCACCCCATCCCTATTGTAGGTGAGTATTATGGCTCGACGCCCCCGGCCATTACTCGTAGCATTCGCAGCTTCTAGGGGTTGCTGTATCCCCAGAGTGGTACTGTCGAGATTATGGGAGTGCCCCCGGACAGCCCGAATAATATAACTTCGCCCTTTAGCAGGGCAGATGAGAGCTCATGGCACGTTGACTGGTGCCAAAAATTTGTGGGCGAAGTGGCCTTGCCTGGTCATCCCACCTTGTTCTTTATTATGTGGGCGAGTCTCGGCCCGATGGATGCGGGGCCGGAGAGCTAGCCTCCGGGAAGCTTGGGTCAAAACCCTGGTCTTCTCTTCTATTTCTTCTTTTCTTTTTGGAGCCGGTGCCCGCGGCTGCTTGGGCACCCAGATTTGCTTAAGTTTGATTGGCTGAGGGGCCAATCCTCCCTCCGATTTGGACCTATAATGGTACAGCTTCTCTCGGGCCAGCACTTGGAAGGAGTTGTGTACCGGCATAGTTGGAATTGCCCTATCAGGTGTGATTTTGGCCTGTCGGCCATTCAGAAAAACACGGACGCCTCCAATGAGCATGGATTTGCCCGAGGTGGAGAGCCGACTTCTTAGTGTGCCGACGTTCTTCTTGGTCGCCCTCCTGGCAGTCGGGGTACGCTTCTGGTTTACGGGAGCACGGGAGTGAATATGGTGAGTGTAGCAGCCCACCGCAGTAGCTTCAGTCGGGGCCGCCTCTGCAATGACAGTCGGTTCCGCCTCCCGAATGCTCAGGAATTCCACAAACGCGACCCCCAAAAAGTTGGGGAAGCCGACGACAGGTGGGAAACTTCCAAATTGGGTCGGCATCGCCAAATAGCCATGGGCAACATGGTTGGCAACAACAAGCGGTCCGAAGGATACGGCCATCACAATCATCAAAAATAGCCCCCCTGCAAATGCAGATCAAATAGTTAGTAATTTAGGAAGGGGCCGCAGGGCCCTTAGTCTTGGCGAGGAGATGAAGGGTGATCTTGGTCCCACCGGGCGTGCCAGACTTGTGGACGCATTTTTTATTTAAATCGTGGTTTTATTTTTGTTTATTGGTTTATTAAGATGCGTTTATTTATTTATTAAGTGCGTGGGGATGCCAGTCACAAAGTGACGATTTATGCGGGCTTCGAGGAAGCCCTCGGTGCTCTCGATTCGACTCAATCAGACGATTGTGTAGTTCATGCCAGGACTAGAACCCGCCGCGCCATAAAGGTCATGGCGTCATTTACATCCCCTCGGAGAGGGGAACACCCTTGATTGATCGCTAGGAATAAGGGCCCTATGGCCTAAAGAAAATACCAATAATGTAAGAAGATAGGGAAGGTCGAACTATGCTAAAGGCCCGCATTGGGATACGAACATTCAGATTTTGTCGGTCACTCATGGACCATTTTATGTTCGGACAAAGGTCCGTATTGAAGGTATGACGTAAACGGAAATAAACCCGTACAAATGTATGCCGATTTTACGGTAATTTTAATAAGAGAGCGGGAACGAATCCCAATGGGAACGAGTCCGGCTTGACGAACTATCGGCTCAAAGCAATGTCGGATCACGGTCATATCGGGGTGGTTCCCAAGGTCTAAACCCGACTTAAAGGGGCGGCATTGATATTCCCTTTACACCGGGTCTCGAGGAGAAACGAGGCTACGGAGCATATTTCATCATGTTATTATTATTTGATTTTTTATCATTTTTTGTTAATTTTTTATGGTGAGTTTGTTATTATTATTATTTATTTATTTATTTTTTGAGTTTATTATTATTATTATTAATTTATTCTTTTGAATTTGTTATTATTAGTATATTATTGTTGCTGTAATATCCCAATAAAAATTATAGGGAATAAAAAAAATCCTTATATACATTCACAAATTTCGTAAAAGAATAAAAATCCACCATAATTAATTCTTAAATAAGTAAACAAGGGCCTAACTCAAAATAAAGACCCAAATCACATAGAATATATATATATATATATAAGATCTCAAAACACACGATGGGCCTCACGTACACCAACTTGAGGGACTTGGGTCATTTTTCATAGAAATAGACCTAAAAGACTAGTAGGCCTTGAACCTATACATGAAAAGGGGTTGAGAGGGTATTGGTATATGGACCCTTAACAAATATAACTAGCTATAGATAATGGGTTTTAAAGGAACCTAAACCCTTACATACGTCTAACACATATGTAAGGGGCTTCTCTTTTAAACACACACATAGGAAGATACTCCCCTCTTTGTTTCCGAGTTAACTCTAGGTTACCTCTGTTTTAATCCACAGTTGACTCTTTTTACTTTGATAAGATCGGATTATGATAATCAAGTTAAATAAGAGTTAACTTGAGTTAATCTAGATTAATCTATCTCACCTCCACGGGTGAGTTAAGTTAACCCAATTTCATGTCAAAGTAAAAAAAATAACTCTAGATTAACTTAATCTACTTTAATCCCCAACCAAAGTGGGGCTAAGGGTTTAGTTAAATTGGGCTTTCCTTCAAAGCCCAACCCTTACGTACGCAGTATGCATGGGAGTTTAGGATGTGTAGGAAAGTCCCACATGTGGCCCAACAATAACACAAAATCTTAGGGAGGCCAAAACCGCTATCCAACTAAGATTACCCAAAAAGTGTAGATGGGCTTCGAAGAAGGGTCGACCTGCACTTGGAGTTTTGATCAATACGGGGAAGGGGCTGCGTATGTGGAAGGGAGAAGATTTACTTGGAAACCTCACACCCTGTAGGATTGTACATGTGAAAACTTATTCCAATTAGGATTCTAGTCTTATAAATGTACCCCCTTTCGAACGTGCAAAGCTCTTGCTGTGGTTGCCGTTCGAGGGAACCGTGGGCCTTCTTCTTCCTCTATGTTATGTGCTGTTGCTGCTGCCCGCGTATGAAGGAGGAGGAACACTATGTGCTGTTGTGACTGTTGCTGTGAACAGGCAGAAGAAGCGTCTTCTTCTTCTGTCATCCTCTTCGATCTTCTTCTTTCCGTTCAACTCAAACTAAGTAGGTGATCTCTCTCCAAGTAAATGTATAAGTAATATAATCTCTGCATGCAGTGCGTTTTCTAATCGATTCTAATAGGTTTAGCCCAAGATCACCGCATGCATGTTACGTTCGTAGTTTCATGTAAAGTTAATAAAGTTAATGCATGATTAAAGAATTTGTATCCATATAATCAAGTATCTAAAAATCATGAAGTGTATCTGATTAGAATCCTCATATTTTTTCTAATTTTCCATGACTTCATAAGGTAATATTAACTAGTTAACAAATTGATTAACTAAATAAATAAATTTATAGATTTGCTCGGCGAATCAAGAACTTTACTGTAGCACGTTAGTTATGAGTTTTTGTTTAGACGATTTGTTTGTGAGCACCGGAGTGTCCTTTGATCATGAAATTTTATAGGTGTGTTATTAGGATAGTGACCGAGGTAGTGGGGTTGATACCTCCTTTTTTTCGGTCCTCCTAACTCAAGATAAGCCTCCTCTCAAGTAAAATTTTTTTTGAACATCATGTTAGGTAGAGTCTTTCGGGTTCTTCGTTTTGATATATAGATTGTGCGGTTCTGGCGTGTATACATCGAGAACAAAAGGTTTAAAGTGTCGATATACTATTCATCGATTTTAATATAAGTAAAACTTATTTTGTATTAAACGTAAACCATGTTAAAGCCAATATATTGTTATGCCCTTTTTCCCTTGCCCTTTTACCTTTATCCTTTTCAAAACCTTGTATTCCTTTAAAAATATATATATACAATATGTATATATCCATATATATATATATATATATATATATATAAATATGTCCTTTTAAAATAAATGTCTTTTTCTGATTTATTAAATTTAATAGAAATTAAAATGTGTTTTGACGTCTTTTTAAAGAGACGCATATTCTTGTTTAATTTATTAAAAAGAAATAAATGAGAAAATCATAGAAATTGACGTCGATTCAAAGAGATACGAATTCTTCTCTCAAATGTTTTATCGTGTTTTGACCCATACCACAGGTCTTCTAGCACTCTTGTCTCATAGCCGAGATAGAGTCCCCGTTTCTCACGAGTTTTAACGCTTACCTTCAATTCTTGGAGATTGGATGACCCTCCGTCAGATATTCCTTCTGCCGGACTGGAAGTTCTTTCTCTAAGACCTCCGTAAGACCCCACTAGACTTGGATTCCCTCAAGGCAGCCGAGCAGGTTGTACCCTCAAAACCCAAGAACCATAATTGTCATGTCACTCAGAAGGAACATGACGCCCAGCCATCACGGATCGCCCCGATGGGTCACCGTGAGAAGTCTAGTTTCTGTCTGTAATTGGCGACCTGATAGTCGACACCAATTAGAATTGGCATCTATGACACTGACGTCATTTCCGTTCGTGCCTACTAAATTCTTAAATTCACGGCGACTGTATGGACGCCATTTAACCCAGTTTTCATGAATATTTAGATTTCATGAGAGATTTATCGACATGTTGTCCCTACATGTTCTTTAGTCCCTAAGCTCTATTATATCATGGATCTTCATGATTATCACCCGTGTTATCCATGACACGCTATTCCTTTCGAAAATTCCTTGTCAATATTTTCGAGAACATAACCCTTTGACTTTATGTTGGCCACATCTGATTCTGAAATATTTAAGGGTTGTGGGTCCGCAACTATCAATGTCAGGTAGGATGGAAGTCCATTCTGTAAACCATGGGAATTCTAGGTGTGACATTGCACCAAAGTCTGATATTCTGTTATTCTGCAAATTCTATTATATATGCTGGAAATTCTGATATTCTATTATTCTGATAATTTAGATATTCTGTTAGACTGATTATTTCTGCTTATCATTATTAAAATTCTGATATATTCTGGCCAATTCTGTAAAGTTATGTTCGTCTAAAGCATATGCCCTTGCTTTCATACTAGCATCTTGTCCTTGGTTCTGCGTGGGAATTAGTCCCTTTTCTCTTGAGCTTATATCTGCCTTTGGCTTTTGATGTTCGATAATGATCACCTTTCTGCTAAATCTAGTGTCATCTTATATCATTCATGCATTACATGCTCATGAACATGATTAATTGGCTAATCACGTATATCCTGCTTGACGAGAGATGTAATTCCTACTGAGCTTTTTACTCACCAGCCTATTTTAACATTTTTCAGGTAATAATGCCGAAGACAATCAATCAGACGGGAAAGGGCAAGAGTGATTAGTGCTATGGAGAATCGACTCGACGTCTTTTATTTTTATGGAGTCTTGTCCTATCACTTGAGTCTTTTCCTTTTATCAGGTGTAGTATTGAGTCTTTTCTTTTCCTTATGTAAGTTGAGTCAAGATGTAATAGTCACTTTATGATATTAATAAGATTTATATTTTGTCAATATTGTCTAGCCGTGTGTTCATGTCTTATGATTGCTCTGATTATTTATGACTGTTCGCTGCCTCGTTCTGAGTAATACGTTCCGCTACTATCGGTTCGGGGCGTGACAGTTGCATTTGGAGCGTGTGTGGAAGGATGAGCCAGAAGGGGCGGAAGAGAGTTTGACCTGTCCTGAGGACAGGTTGACCTTAGTGGGATCAATGCTGGAGATAGGTAGACCTTGGGAGGTCTGAGCACAAAGGCAGGTCGGTGCGCATTTATGCTTTGAAGGACAAAGGTCGATGCACATTTGGGTTCTGAGGAATGAGGGTCGATGCATGTGGGCACTGCGCTGAAGAGAGGGTCGATGCATATTATGCACAAAGCCGTATGAAGGTCGACGCACATGGCCACTGGGCTGAAGAGAAGGTCGACACACATGGCCACTGGGCTGAAGGGAAGGTCGATGCATGTTGGGGCAGCACGAGACCAAAGTCTGTGCATGTTTTGCCAGCACAAATGCAAGTCGATGCATATCATGCCAGGGCTAGGGGAAGGTCGATGCACATCAGCTCAAGGCTAGATGAAGGTCGATGCACATTTGGGTTCTAGAGAACAAATGTCGATGCATGTTTGGGTTTGAGGTCAATGCACCTGGGGTGGGGTCTGAGCACATCTGGAAGCTGCATGCCAAGGTCAATGCACATTTGAAATGTGTGAAGGGTTGGCCCGCTAGGGTCGATGCACATCTGAAATGTGTGAGGGGCTGACCTCCTGAGGTCGATGCACATTTGGGATGTGTGATGGGTTGGCCTACCAGGGTCTATGCACCTTTGAAAGGCTGGGCTGCCAAGGTCTGTGCACATCTGAAGGTTAGGCTACCAAGGTCTGTGCACATGAGATGAGGTCTGTGCACATTAGGAATGTGTAGAGGGCAAGGTCTGCCAAGGTACATGCACATATGAGATGTGTGAAGGGCCAATTGGCCAAGGTCTATGCACATCTGAAAATGTGTAATGGGTTGGAGGCAAAGGTCGATGCACATGGGAAATGTGCCAAGGGGCTGCCTGCCAAGGTCGATGCACATCTGGAAATGTGTACTGGGTTGGAGGCAAAGGTCGATGAACATGGGAAATGTGCCAAGGGGCTGCTTGCCAAGGTCGATGCACATCTGGAAATGTGTAATGGGTTGGCGGCAAAGGTCGATGCACATGTGAAATGTGCCAAGGGGCTGCCTGCCTAGGTGGATGCACATTCCAAATGTGCAAAGGGGCTGAAGGTAGAGGTCGATGCACATTGGAAATGTGCAAAGGGGCTGAGGTCTGTGCATGCTGGGCACATGGCATGAATGCATGTCAATGTGCAAAGGGGCTGAGGTCTGTGCATGCTGGGCACATGGCATGAATGCAGGTCGATGCATATGGGCTAAGGTCAGAGCACATGTGGGGCTGAGGTCTATGCATGCTGGGCACATGGCATGAATGCAGGTCGATGCATATGGGCCAATGTCAGAGCACATTTAGGGCTGAGGTCTATGCATGCTAGGCAAGGTTCGTGCACATGAGGGTTTAAGGTCTAAGCAGGTCAGTGCATATGAATGAGGTGAGGTCAATGCACCCCAGGGCCTGGGGCTAAAGGTAGAGTTTCCTGCAACACTCCAATTTGAAGATTTGTTTATTATTTTATTACTTTATTTATTATTACACATTTTATATATTTTCTTTATCTTTATTATTTATTTATTTATTATTATCTCCCTTATTACTATTATTTATTATTATTATTTATTATTATTATTATTATTATTATCCTTTTATTATTTTATTATTTATTACTTTTTATTATTGTTATTATTATTATTATTTATTATCATTTTTATTTTATATTTATTTTTTTATTCTTCTTTATATATATATATCTTTATTAATTCCTTTCTTTGTTTATTTAGTCGGCGCCCGGGTCTGGACCGCCACAAATGCTACGGCAGTGCGGGCTCAATTCTCTTCGTGTCTTCCACATTTCCTTTTTTCGACTCACAGGAGCATCTCGTTGTTGTTTCTTTTATTTGTTTGTTGTTTCTTTTATCTTTTAACATGTGTAATATTCTGGCAAAAATTCGGCAGCATTTCCCCAGGACCCGGATGTTGGGAGGTGTAAAGGGATACACGCCCACAAGGAGTGGCATGACCCAACAAGTCAAGGTGTGTGCAAGGGCAGCAACACCTTTAAGAAACTTCGAAAAACCCAGAGATCGATGAACGTGAAACATTGGGTAAACCGTAGACCTAACGGCTGGAACACCGGGTCAAACCTTCACTGCCCCAGGAAGAAATGGGCACTGGATAGATAAAGAAAGGGCTACCGGGATACATGTCATGGGTGCACCGGGTGAGGGGGTGGCTCAGGTGCGTCGGGTAAAGGCAGGCCAAGGGTGTACCGGGCAAGGGTAAGCCAAAGGTGTGCCGAACCAAACTGTATGGGGTGCACCAGGCTCCAGAGGTAAGGAGGGGGGGGGGCTCACCGGACCATGGGTAAGAGGTGCACCGGATCATGGTGGCAATAGGCTCGCTGGATCAGAGTAAGAAGGGAGCTCACTGGCTAGGGAGTGGGGTTACCATTTCAGGAGTGTACCGGGTCAAACCAACCACATGTCACCGTGATCAAGGGAAAAGGGCTAAGTTCAGCCAAGGTTGGAATTGTTGAAGGGTTTAGCAGAGATCAAAGGAGAGGTTTTTCTTCACGTGGTGTGGGAAGGGTCTGATCAACGACGAGAATCGTAGGACCAAGGTGCTGGTGTTCACACTGTCAGCACTTTGAAGAGAAGAACCAAAGGGGGGAGGGAGACAGGCGCATAGGAAATGCAGACATACAACTTACACGTTTGCAAAACTCTTTTATTCCTTGCAAAAAAGGACAAGAGAACGGAGGCTGATACATCGTAAAGACACGAGGGAAGGGGAGAAAAGAGTTTTAATCCTAGTGTTTTAATGATGTCAAAGGGGGAGAAGTCTGGTGAGTCATAGTTTGGAGATGTCTGATGAGTCAAGTTGTAGAGTCAGAAAATCATAATGTGATCGGTCTGAAGTCAGTTTGTCCTTGCCTGTTGCGCATCTTGATCTGATGAAACTCTTGATAATTTCTTCATAAATTCAAAATCTTGATGCGTCTGATAATAAGTTGCTTCTTCAACACAAGGTGCTTTATGCTTATGCTATTCATGCTAAAAATCTACTATTGCCTAAACCGTGTCCTGAACCCATATAACAAAAATGTGAGCACAATGATTCATAGTTGCCTCATCAAAAAGGGGGAGAATGTTGGGTGCATTATGTTTTGATGATGTCTTACAATAAGTCATTACCTAGTTAATTAAAAAAATTTGAAACATCTTCTTTATTGGCTGAATGTGAATAAATTAACTAAGTCTTCATAGTTACATCGACCCAAGTGCTCCAACTACATCGACGCATCTTTAGTTTGACCACTTAATAGAAATTCCTCCAAGGCTGCGTCGATTCAAACGGCCCTGTGCGTCAACGCAACTTCAAAGCAAAACCAGTTATATTAGAAATTTCTACGAGGCTACGTCGACTCCATCCCTTCATTGCATCAAGACCAGCAACTGCTATGCAAGCTATATGCTTCGGTTGCGTCGACTCCATCCTCATGATGCGCCGACTCAGGACGGCCTCCAGAAGCAGATTTGAGTGTACATCAGCAATTGCGTTGACGCAAGCATATCAATGCATCAACACAGTGTCAGCTCCAGAACAGTCATACGGGTGACACTCTTCAGCTAAGTCGGCATTGCTATTATAGTAGGTCGACATAGGGCTCTCTCACAGAAACCGTTTCAGATGTATCTTTACAACGATGCATCGACACAGCCTCCCAGCTACGTCGATGCATAACGGCTTAGCTCGCAACAACCCAAGCGGAAGACTAGATGTGTCGACGCAACTCCTTCAATACGTCGACGCATACTCTATCAAATCTCACCCTGGCTCCCAGCAGCTCATGAAGACGGGAAGCTGCGTCGACGCAGGGCACTAGGTGCGTCGATGCACATGAAGATTTTTGTCTGACTGAAGCGCGTTCGTTCAAACACGCAACGTCCTCAGAAGTCAACAACGCAAACTCCCAAAACCTGCATCTCAAGGTCTAGAAAAAGGTCCTAGGATAGAGATCCATCCTCTTCATTGTGAGATGGTCAGAATGCCTTTTGTGAGAAGGATATGTCAGATAATAGATTTGGGAAAAGTCACTTTTCATGGTGTCCTTCTTTCTACAGTCAACCAATAAGATTTCATCTCTGAAAAGTTCCTAGGACAGAGATCCATCCTTGTTGTCAAGAGCCAATAAGGAAGCAAATCTGGAAAAGTTCTATGACAAAGAACCTTATTTTATTTTGGACCTATTAGAGTGCATATCTAAAGGGAGGGAACCCTCTATCCTTCCCCTCTATAAATAATAAGCTCCCTTCTTAAGAAGACGCTGCTGCAACCCTTAGCCATTGAGAAATGGCCTGAGCTTTCAAAAGAAAACTTGAGAGGAGGAAAAGAAGAGAGATTAGTAGCCTAGAAGCTGGTCCGAGTCCATCCAGTCACTTCATAGTTTCAGACCGAAGTTTACATCTATGTTTTACAGCTTCTTTCATTCTACAGAAGCTACATTTTGGTTTCTTTTTCTTGAGCTTTTGTTTTGCAATCCTTATCTTGACTTTTTCGTGTGTGCGTGCTGAGCTCTTTAGCGATTTTTCGGTGCTTTGTTTTGGAGAACATAATTTGTTTTAGCTGTAGTGTAGCCATGTGGGTTCAAGGAGCTTACTCGTCGTGCAAGATTTGTGTCAGCTGTTGTATCGGAGTAGCTTCGCCCGTGTGTGTGTGTGTGTTCTCTTTGGCCAAGTGTGGAATCGTCACTGGGTTGGTGAGGGGTGGATGTAGGTCTGCTAGATAGCAGCCGAACCACCTTAAAAACTCCTGTATTGTGTTTTGCTATGGCGTTCTCCATTTCCTATACCTCCTTCACAGGTGTTGTGACTTAATCAGTGCGTTTCGCATCCTTATGCTTCAAACATTTCATGTGTTAACCTGCAATTGTGCTTTAAACCATTCCTTCTGCTTTACAATATTCCTTTGATTTTAGAAGTGGTAAAGAATCGCGCGTGGGGATCTATTCACCGCCCCTCTAGATCCTCTCATACCACTCATCACTGTTAACTCATGCAATATAGTCCTTTACTCTATTGAGTGGTAAAACTGTAATTTTACTGGCTATCGAATTTCATTTTTCTCATTTTTGACCTAGCAAATGACATAATTATCAAAAATGTTTAACACGAGATTTAAAGATAATTAAATTATTTTTCCAACGAGTCTAACCTTGACCCAATCTGACATTTCTATGAGTAATTAGACTTAAGG
The DNA here is from genome assembly GCA_022559845.1 of Amorphophallus konjac. NCBI lineage: Eukaryota > Viridiplantae > Streptophyta > Magnoliopsida > Alismatales > Araceae > Amorphophallus > Amorphophallus konjac. The sequence goes on along the minus strand of JAHNEJ010001548.1, from coordinate 17,753 downwards.
GCAATTTCATAAATTACATAAGTCTTTAATATCATTCGAGCAACTAATTATCGTTTAAGTATAATATAAGCGCAACTAAAAGGAAACTAAGTCCACATGGTCGACTACTTCAATAAAATATCGCCTATCTTCACTCAACTTCGTCTATCTTCAGCGCCTATTACAACTTAGGCCTTACTTCTCCTATTTTCACTCATCTTCACCTATTTTATCTCAGCTATCTCAACTCTGCCCTATCTTATCTTTAGCTATCTCAACTTCATCGATCTTATCTTCAGCTATCTCAACTTAACTTAACTTCACCTATCTCATCTTTGCCAATCTTACATGCGCACATCTCAACTTAGGCCCTACTTTGTCTACGTCAACTTCGCCTATCTTACCAGCACTTATCTCAACTTAGGCCCTACTTCGCCTATCTTTAAACTAACTCATCGTCTAAGACCATATCTTATTTTTTTATCATTTTTTACTTACTAAATGGCCGAATCTCTAAAAGTGTTTAACATAAAAGTTGTAGATAATCGAGGTGCCTTTCCAATGAGCTTAATTTCACCCCATTTAGATGTTTCTATAAAAAGTTATACTTAAAATAACAAATTACTATGCTAAAATTACGTATTCCTCTTAATGGGCTCAAATCCACTAAATGGGTCAGTCTAATAATCTCTTAATAGAGCTAACCCAATCCACTAATACCTAAAATTGAGATGTTACAGAGTACGTGCATGGATGCGCACACATCAACTCCCCGTAGTGGGATAGGTTGTGGAGGACACTCCCGGAGTGGGAGGAATCGTGAAAACATGGGTTGACAGACGACTACCAGAAGGTAGCTATCCCGCTGGCCATTCAAGATGACCTAGGTGGCCATGTACCTGGCCACCTGAGAGACATGGGTGGCCAACTTGGTGGCTGTATGTGGCCGCCATGTGTTTTGAGCGGCTAGTTTCCTGGCTTTCTTCTGGGAGTTTGGCAGCCGTCCTTTTGTCTGCCTGGAAAGCAGACTTAGTCTATTATTTTTATGGTTTGGACCCAATCAAATTACCGAGCTGAAAATAGGCACTCAAGGGTCCAATCATCAAGGAAAAAATATCACTCTTATGATGACTAAAATTATGGTCCACAAGATGTCAAAAATTTGGTGTCTACACCTAGTTTGACCTGATAAATTATCACTTGCATTTAGACCGGTCCATTGACGACCCTAATTATGTGAACCTATATGAAGAATGGTTATTAGTTGGCATGTTTGATATTGTATGTTATCATCGATTGAATACCAACAATGGATCTCTTCTCTTGATCACTGTTGCGGGGGGTTTTTATGCCGGTGACTGGGATGAGGGAAGGAATACATCGGGAAAGGAAAATACGGGAGTTTGATGTATCTTGGGTATTCTCCTTCATGACTGTAGGCCTCTCCTGGTGGTACCGGGCACTCTCCTTTTATGGAAAGTCAAGAGGGGTCAAATGGCACGAGAAGTTTCTGCGGGTATAGGTTAACTGGACAAGGGTGCGGGCGTGCCAGTCGATTTCTCGACAATCACCTATGGAACCGAAGGTCGACTGGGGAAGCGTCGCCAGGACGCGGCACGTGGGCTCGGAAAGAGGGTGACACGTGGAGAGAAGGGAGGTTCCATCGGTGTGAGTGCACAGGGGATTGTGGGGGATCGTATACTAGACGTCTTTCCCCACCGACTGTAAGCAGTCGGTGTTTATTTACACCGGATTGAATCTGAACACCTTCGTTTCATGCTGAAGAGGAGTCTATATATATCCGAAGCCACGGGTGGGAGCATTCCACAGCTATGGGCTCACGTTTGACTGGGAGGTGTTTGCTGGGGTCAGGGATACGGGACACACACGTCGAGTGGTGCGGGGGAAAGCTGGGACCCGAATATGTATGTGGAGATATGCATTCAGGTGGTAATACATTTTATGAGAGCTATGTGGGCATTACAGGTGGGCCGTAGCGGCCAAATTACAATTGGTGCATGTCACGGGACAATCCCGACATGTGGGTCGTTCCCGGGTCAATGCTTGATGAGGCAGATATCCGCATTTTTTGCAGAGGTTCTCCTCGAGGCAAGGGCCATGCTCGGTTTGCCGAGGGAGGGCTAGACTGGGAGATTGGAGGAGGTACTGGCCGGTGATTGGGCGAGGGCCGGGTGCAGCTCGGATCGAGCAGTCGGGCACGGCCCCGTAACGGAGGGAGGTACGGCATCATGGCATATGTATGACCGTCGTAGGTTGGCATACGTGGGTAGACCCGGGATGCGGGTGTATTTGCCGCCATCATAACGCCTTATGTGTAGTGGGGGTGAACTTGTGTGACATGGCTAAACACCGCGTGAGGGGAGTACGAGTGACATACCCTCGATGTGTGTAAGCCGATTCACAAGCCAACCGCACACAAAAATCTCCTTGTGTCTATTCTGAAGGGTCTTCCTCACACTGGATTGCCTTGCCTTTTGTTATCTTGCATGCATGCCCCGCCCCTTGAGCTTCTAAGGGGTTTTTATAGGGGAAGATGAAAGGTTAGGGAAGGGTTTAGGCGGAACAGGTTGAAGGCTAAAATTGGTCCTGGTAAACCCTTAAGAAAACACCCTTTTTTTGTTATGGAGTGGGGGAGGGAGGGTTTAGGAGGACTAGACTGGGGGTCCCGTCTAGTCCGCCTAAACCCCCACCCATGGGGGGGGGTTTACGCGGACTGGAGGCTGTTTTTTTTTATAAAAAGATTTTTTTTTTTGTTTTGGGCATGGGTTTAGGAAGACCAGGCCTGGGGGCAGGTCTGGTCCGCCTAAACCCTTAGGGTTAAGGCGGATTGGGCTGGGCTGGGGTTTTTTCATTAAAAAATCTTTTTTTTGTTTAATGGGGGTTTAAGCGGAGCAGCCAATAAAATCAGGGAGGCTTTGCGCAGGTTGGAGAGAGAGAGAGAGGGGGTCCCCCTCTATAAAATCAAGGTTTTTTACTAAATTGGGCCCACATTGACTCAACATGACTGCGAGAAGATAAAGGATACGGGCTTGAATTGGCTGGCTGGATGCTCATGTGCGTAGACCGAGGAGATTGACTCACGTGCTTCCGTGTGATCTCGGGGTGATCTCGGGGCTCCATTCTTCATGACTCCTTCCACGTACGGGTACGTCGGATGAACCTCGCATGAGACTGAGATCGGAGAGGGCTGTGGGACACTTGGGCTAGGATGAGGGCGTGACCCCCAAGGTGCGGCCCCCAAGGTGGTTTTCCCTACCGGGGCACGGCCATGCCCTGGGCAAACTCCCCCCGGGTGGGTCGCGGCCCCAAGGGATCGCCCTCGAGGGTCTCATTTCGTCATCTAGGGGTGTCCTTTAAAGGACAGGGGGATCTAGGATACTGAGATTGGCCCATGGGGGCTTGTTGTTGTCGCGTCGTAGTTGCCGCTCGCAAGGTGTTCGGGTAAATCCCCGACACACCTCGGGTTGTCAAACGGCCTGGGTAACTGGCTGAGGGGCCTTGGAATTGGCCTCGGGCTGAGGGTAGGAGCTTACATAAGTCTAGAAAAGGCACTTTGGGCGTGCGGGCCCTGCCTGGGTGGTATATGCCGCGTTGTAAGGTTGGTTGATGGGGTAGCCCCGGGTTACCCTGGGAGCTAAAAGTTCACGGCTTATCGCCGCGTATCTAAGGGTCGGGGATTACCCTGACTTGCTGGAGGGTCGTTGTAGGACCCGGCTGGTGTGCTGGAGCCGTGGGTTAGCCCACAGTTTGTTGTAGAGTGGCTGGGATATATGCGCCCGTAAGGTGTTCGGGAAAATTCCTGACACACGTACGTGGGTCTTATATGCGTGCTGCGGGCCTCCAAAGCTTGTGGTTGACTTAGTTAGGTCTCCCTTTGACCTTGGAGGGCTAAAGGAAGGTGTCTTGGGGGTAGAACCTGACCTTGTTGCTGGGTGCCACGTGGCGTGGGTTGTAGTCAGAGCTCCCCAGGTTCAGCCCGGGTGGCCGTGTAAAACGTAGGAAAAGCCCGCAACTGAGTGACCGGGGGTAATCCCAATCAGTTGTTGATGTTGTCGTAGGTCACGGCTAGCTGGTTGGGACCTGTGGTGGCCCTGGAGAACCATAGGAGCGGCTGAGTAGTTCGTGCCTGAAAGGTGTTCGAGGAAATTCCCGAACCCCTATTCCTTATTATTTTGCTGAGAAATTATCTGGGTACAACAAATGCCCCCCATGGGACGTGCGTCGGAGGCGGAGACAAGGGTGTACGGCCCGTGAGCTCCTCATTCTGGGTTGTAATTGCTGTATTTTGACACTTCATGTGCCTTTCTTTTACTATGTTGTATATGTTAACTTTCTGGTATGCTTACCATTTTGTGCAACTTGTTTTGCAGCTATGGTGAGATTTGGCAGAGATGAGCGAGTTCCGAGGCATGTGTCCTGAGAGGAGGACCGCTAGGTGAGGAGGACCAGGTGGACCTTGCCTTCTTTGGGCCTGCCCGTTGTTACTATAGCGACCGTGGACCAGCTCGATTTGGGGCGCACGCTGGTGGCTATGGGCCCCGTCGGAGAGGGGGCTAGTGGAGTAGGGACCGTGGAGATGGCCCAGATTTCAGAGGCGGGTGGGATTTATAGTTATGATCACGCTGGAGGCTACTCGGCAGAGTTTCCACTAGACCGCCATTTGTTTGAGTTTATCAGGAGCTATGTCTCGTCTGGGATGGAGGAGGGTGACTCCCGAGTTGCTGGAGAGCGCCGCCGACTGGAGCGGGTGATTCTGGCGGGCAGGGAAGCCTGCAAGGGGTTGCCCTCTATGGCTTATCGAGTTGTTCTATGGACTACTGAAGGTAGTGTCAGTTCCCCAGTGCTGAGTGCCTGAGTTTCTTTAGCGGGGCGGACCCATTCAGGGTCCATGTCGAGCGATAGGTCTCGCTTCTTGGGACTTGCATGGGTATCACCGGGCAGAGACAGAGGGGACACTAGAGCAGGTGTTAGAGCTGTTAGGGCTGCAGTACGCATGAGAGGGCTACGACGACCATAGCCTCCTGGATGGAATCCTTCGGTAGATAGTTGTCACCTGGTATGGTCGTTGGGCGGTGATCCCCTCACACAGGTACCATCAGGGAGCTACCGAGTGGCTGTATGAGGCCTTCTTCTTCCCGCCAAAGCCTCACGGCGTCTAATAGTCTTTGCTATTCTCCACAGAGCCGACATCAGATATGCCGTGACTACAGCATTGTATGGGTACCCCTGCTAGACGAGACTGCTACAGGCATTGGTAGAGCGTTTCAACCGCCACTGGAATACAATGGCGATGGCTGAGGGAGAGACTTCACTAGACTTGTGGTCTCTGTTTCAGATTTCTGGGCTGTCGATCAGCGGCGAGGGGTACGAGGAGTTATGGGAATCAACACCAAGCACTAACATTTTATTTTTACATTTATGTCATTTTGTTTGTATTTATATCATTGGCTAAATGGGTTTACAATGGTATGGCAACTATAAGCCAAAGTGTTAGTCGCTAGAAGTCTTTGAGTTTCTTTGCAAAAAGGCCATGTGATGTGACACAACCCCTTGGACCTAAATTAGCAAGCAAGAATGACCCGGTGATTTCACTCAAGAGGACTCACCCGCGCAGCGCGCACCCGGGTCCGTAGGTGGACCGGCGATGGGGATGAGGGTTCGGGGTTGGACCTTGGGGTTCCAGTCATATGGCTAGCTAGGGGAGGACCCCAATGGGCCAGGGATGCCCAATTCACAGGCGGCCGGCACGCCAAGACCGTGGGTTATAAGGTTTCTCTCGCAACTCGCCCGCGGAGGTTACTCACGAAATTTGCAATATAGTCTGAGCACTCACTCACTGACCGACAGCACTAAGATTCAATACTAAACAAGCAAAATTAATCCAACAGAGAAGTGTGGTCAAGAGCTCACCTGATCGGCGTGACAACGCCGATCCCGGCCGGAGACGAGGGCGAGCGGGGAAGCGTGGACTACCCGCACGCCGCGTCGATGAAGCTTCAGCCGAAGACCTGCTAGTACATGCACTATGCCCTCGAAGAGGGGGTGGACTAGGGGTAGGGATAATCAAATTACAACCAAAACTATCTCCACGTAGGGAGGGGCGGTCAGCCGGCCAGGCGGGATAGGGAGGAAAGCTAAAGAGGGTACCGATTGAATACTCCGCCGGTTCTGCCCACTTCTGGAACTGCTTGACAGGTGGTCACTGTTGATACCGCCACGGGCTCTGTCAGACTTGGAAGTCACCAAATCAGTGCCAAATCTTCACTGATTGACCCGGGAGGGCTCCTGAATTTTTGTGGAATTTCCAGACATCGTTGTAGGCCGGGGCACGGTCTAGAACCGGAGCACTCCGATCTGGCTCTGACTGATCCCAGAATGCTGTTGCAGGAAGATAGGGTCACCACGAATGCTCCCAGTGTCCGAATGAGGCGGGACTGGAATGGTTGCGATCGAGGTTGGATACTCTTCGAGTAGCAATCAACGGGGTCAAAAAATAAGGTTGGGGCTGACCACAAGGATGAAAATAGTGGGAAGGTGTCTGACCGGATTCTGGAGAGCTGACCTGGCGCACCTTGGGGAAATAATTTGGAATGGGGAGCTTCGAACTCCGAACGATGCTCCGCTTGCTGCGTTTGACATAGGACTGGTAGTGCTTTGCTCCAGCCAAATGGCGCACCAAGATCCTCACCGATCTGGTCGTGAGAGCTGCTACAAGTCGTCTCGGGCTGTCTGCTAGAGACAGTCGGCACAGTCTGGCGAGGACGGCTCCACCAAACAGCACGGACGTCAAATGGAGGCGAGACCACCTCGCTTGCGAAGCTGACTTAACGATCTTTCCACTGGTATAGGATATGCTACCAGGAGATTCGTGATGATGAAGTGGAAGCCTCTGGAACTCCGGGGTATGCTGCTGCTGCAAACCTGTTTTAGGTGTGGGGTGGATAGGGGTGCTAATAGGGGGGAAGTGAGAAGGGGACTTGGTGGAAATGGGGCTGGGGTGCTGCTTGGGTGGAGAGGGGCCAGGGAAGGTCGAACCAAAGTGATGGAGGAAGGTTTGGGGCTGCTGGGGTCGCAGCAAGGGAAGCTGGAGTTAGGCTGCGGCCTAGGTAGAGAGGGGGAGTTGGTGGAGGGCGCAAATGGCCTTGGGGTAGGGAGGGAGATGGAGTTTGAATTTGGCTTAATGGAGGATAATTAATGCTGGTCTTGGGAAGGGGAAGGGGTGTGTTGGGAGATGGAGAGGTGTGTTGGGGAAGGGAAGGGGTGGCTTGGGAAAATGAATGGTTGTGTTGGGAAGTGAAGGGTTATATGGGGAGTGTCAAGGGTTGTCTTTGGAGGGGAGGGAGTAATGGTTGGATTAAATGGGGTATGGGGAGGGGAGAGGGGTCTTAATGGGAGTTGAATGGGGAGGAGAGAGAGAAGATTTTGAAAATTGGGGGAGGGGAGGAGAGAGAGAGGGGGTCGCCCCCTAGAGAGAGAAGGAGAGGGGAGAGAGAAAGGGTATCTCACCCAAGGAGGAGAAGTTGCACAATTTTTGTGGAAACTCAAATTCAAAATATCATTCAATAGTTCTCAAGTGGGGGAATGGGGTCCTATTTATAGGAATCCCACATTTAAACATAAGTCCCTGACTTTTGGACTAATAACAAGAAACCAAGGGAAGGGGGCGCCCATGGGCCTAGCCTATTGAATTGGGCCCATTAGCCTACTTAATTGACCCTATGACTCAAGACTTAGTTAAATGATCCTTATACCTAGGTACTAGACTCAAATAAAAGAAAATAAGAAAATGAAAAATACATCATATGACTTGAAATAAAGTGGCAAACAAGATGTAGCACTGCTGGTGATCATCAAGAACCTTAAAAAAATATGAAGTGGTCGAAGATGTCCCCACCATATCCCCGGGATGCTGAGAACTCGACTCCATCGAGTATGGGTCCACCGGGGAAGTGGTACACCCAAGTAGCTCCAAGCGAACCACGATCTCCTGACTCGATCCCTCGTCCTGGCTGGGGGACGACGCCTTAGCTTCTCAAGGTGGCTCGGACACACCATCTTGCTGACGATGATACCTTGCTTGCCCAATATTGCCTCCGTGTGCTCATGTCGGGCTCTCAAGTTGATTTGTGGTGGCTCACCGGTGGTGTCCCTCTCAAAGGAAGGTATAGGCTCAAGGCACTCACTAGGATCCACCGCGGTGCCCATATAGGGTGCCGAATCCGCCACGTGGGAAATGGGGTGAATCCCCAAACCCATTAGTAAGTCTAACCTGTAAGCCGGGTTGCCAAAACCACTGGAACTTGGCATGGTCCAAGTCCTCGTGCCCTCACTTTGGATGTGACCCAAAGGTAGAGCCTCTCCAATATCATCATCACTAGACTGCCTACTAGGAAATCAAAGTGGCACTCACAAGTTTTTGCCCACCTTTCATGAACCTCACCGCTCGTTGCTTGGTGCTTGCTTAGACGCTCATGCCATGCACTACGATGCAGTGTGGGGGTGAAATTTATGGTATGCAAGGGTGGACCAAGACAACCATATGTATACCAATCATGCTTTGATGCCATGAAGACTTTGATGGAATTGGGAGGGTCGGGGCATCCGTAGGTGAGCCTAGTGTGCATGGACGTAGCCAATGCCGGGGGTCCTAGACATCTGTGAACTCCCCTAACATGCATATGACCAATGATGAACGTGGGAGGACCTTTACACCCGAATATGGACCACTCATGCTTCCTACTTGACATGTGGGTGATATGAATGAATGGACCCAACATACTAATCATGCCAAGTGATGTGGTACACCTAGGTACATACATTCCTATCCCAGAGATGACTTCCATGTGCGTGGGCGTGGAGTGGCCCTTGAGCTTCCACTTGTATGGATCAAAGGGATCTAAGAATGGGGACATCATGGAGTGGGGCAATTCCTCAATCCCTAGTTGTATGTTGCCTAAGGTCAATGCTCCCATGGTGTAACCCGGTTCTAGGAAGGGAGGGGTTTGGCCCAACATGGTGGGTGGGGGTAGGGTAAGGTGGGTGGTGAGTAAGGTGGGTGGGTCACATGGGGAACTAGACTCCCATAGGAAGGGATCAAAGGGGTCGTGGAAAGGTCTTCCTAGAAGGAGGCATTCTATGTCTTCAAGGTTCCCAAATGGTGAGTCATCCTCCTCCAAGGTAATTGGGCCAAGGTCTCTAGTGGGTTGGCCAATCAAATCAATTGGAACCTCAATGGGTGGGGAGTGGGCCAAGATGGGTTTCTCATCCTTGGGGAGAAAGAGGAAGATTTCACTCGTATAATGGCCACTAGTGTAGATGGAGGTGATGGAACCAATGGTGGGGTATGCTAGGAAGATGGTGCTAGACTCTGATGGTCCTATGGCTAGCGTTTCGGTCAGGTGGACTTGCTATTGTAAGCAGTCCACTAGGTCCCCTAAGTCTCCCACAAGGTAGGATGTTTGAAGTGTGTCATGGGAAGACCGGGTGGGCACAATTTGAGCATGATACCCCAAGGGTGAGAGGTAGGGTGGTAAGCTAGGAATGGTGGGGCCTTGCTTGAGCCATTGGAGTATGGACTCATTCATGGTGAGGGTGTGCGGCTCATGAGGACCCGGACTAGGAGAGGTGGGTAGAAGTGGGGGGTCCAGGATGTCCTCTATATTAGGAGGTGGATCCGGATTGGCATTCATCTCCACTTGGGTGTGTGTGGGGGCCATAACTTCCAAGGACAATGGGGTAGGAAGGTCTATGGTGGGTGGGGTGGTAATGGTCGACACATGGTACTCCCGGGGTGGTGAACCAGGATGGACTTGGGTTGGGCTTGATAGGGGAAGTCCTTGGATTGTAGTTGGGGTTGGGGGTGGAAGATGGGTTGGTTGAAAAGGTTTGGATTGGGGTGCATAGAACTTTCTAAGATGGGCCCTCATTTCAACCCAAGACTCGATGGGCGCTTCCCCTTTGGTTTCTCTCAAACCTACAATGTACTCCCATTCTTTCCTAGCTTGGCGCCAGAGCAAACTCTTGGCATAGTTGACTTGCATAGGCCCTGACAGTGTGAACCTCACAAAATTTTGATCTATGGAGCTCTCCCATTCTAGATATATACTAGGGTGGGATCCATCAAACACAAAAGCCGCTAATGGGTCTAAGGATGGCGAATAGGCTAAGTAGGAAGTGGTCATGATGAACGGGTGATAAATGCAATGGCCCTAGGACAAGACTTAGTAGAGATAAGTCTAGAACTTACTCTGATACCAATTGATGTGACACAACCCCTTGGACCTAAATTAGCAAGCAAGAACGACCCGGTGATTTCACTCAAGAGGACTCACCCGCGAGTGCGCACCCGGGTCCGTAGGTGGACCGGCGATGGGGATGAGGGTCCGGGGTTGGACCTTGGGGTTCCAGTGGTATGGCCCGCTAGGGGAGGACCCCAATGGGCTAGGGATACCCAATTCACGGGCGGCCGGCACGCCAAGGCCGTGGGATATAAAGTTTCTCTCGTAACTCGCCCGCGGAGGTTACTCACGAAATTTGCAATATAGACCGAGCACTCACTCACTGACCGATGGCACTAAGATTCAATACTAAACAAGTAAAATTAATCCAGTAGAGAAGTGTGGTCAAGAGCACACCTGATCGGCGTGAGAACGAAGGAATTTGCACATCCCACCACTGACACATGTGTCTAGAGTCGTGCATTCATTCTCGCATTAATGTACCTTATAATGAAATGATGAAATGAATGCAACTAGTGTTTGATCTCAAATGGTTGGCTCTTGTGTCTCATTTCTTTTCTATCTCAGCAAATAAATGTTGAATGGTTGCGTGTTTTGCTTGGCTTGATGCACAATGAAGAATGCCATGGTTTGATACATTACACATATTGTTTATCAAGGCATGCCATTACTCCTCTAATCCAATGTTTTGTCATCATCAAAAAGGGGGAGATTGTTGAGTCTCTCCGAGTGATTGTGATGATTTTGATGATAACAAAACCTTGAACTATGTTTTTCATCTCAGAACATGTCAAGTAATCATGAGTAAGTTTTGAACGTGTTTAAGATCACCTTGTGTAATGTGAATAGCTTAAATGTGAGATTTAATATGAAGCTCAAATGGACATCTCCAAATGAATAATCAAAGCAATTGTACAAACTTAACCCATCTTAACGTTGCCCAGAAGGATTTCAAACCAGCTCATTTAATATGGACTCTTTTGTAAAGCACAAGTCCTCAATGTTTAGATACGATTCAAGCACCAAACGATGCTGTTTTATAGGTTTTTCAGATTTCGGTCGACCTGGCCAACTTGGGCGGTCGACCTAATCTCCCAGAGATGAAAACTCTGGAAAATTACAGGTTTCGGTCGACCGCCCACCCTAGACTGGTCAACTGGTTTTCCCAGAGTTGAAAAGTTCAAACTCTGTAAATTTTCGGTCGACCGCCCCCTCCTGCCGGTCGACCGCCAGCTTCGAGGCAGCTTTTGTTGACTTGTGTTCTTCAACGTGGGAAGGCCCTTTCATTGGATTTATTTAATCCCAAAGTCACCAAACTTATCATGATTTGTGGATCTGGTTCCTGGCTTGTCCCTTGACCATCCAAGATCTATAAATACATCATATTGGGGTCAAAAACCCTAATCACAAGTGGGAGATCAAAGAGGCTATCAAGGGGAGAAAGAGTGCTGCCACTGTAGCTCTGTGAATAGTGTTTCGGGGAAGAACTTCTTCATCCATCTCCAAGTTTTCAAGATCATTGGCATGCCATTCAAGTGAAGATCAAGCTGTGGAGGAAGCTTCATCCAAGATCATCTTCATCCATTAAGGGGGAGCTTAAATCTGAGTTTTTCATTTTGTGTTTCTCCCTTGTTTTTCATCAAGCTTCAAGTGTGTGATCTTGTACTTTTAAACACTTGTGTGTGTGTGGATCCACGCAGATCCATGTGTGTATGTGTGTGTGCTTCTTCTAGTTTTCACACATCTTTGTGATTCGGTGCTTGTGCACCTTCATGGGAGTTCCAACTTCTCACGTGTGTGTGTGTGTGTGTGTGTGTTTTGATCTTGTAATCCTTTACAAGATAGTGTGGAATCCTCATAGATCATGAGGGGTGGACGTAGGTTGCTGTTGTTGCATCCGAACCACCTAAAAATCACTGTCCATTGTGTGGTTTGTTCCTTTTCTTCTATCCCCATTCTGTGCAGCACACACATAGATTTATTTGGTTGTGTTATTTGTGTTAGATCTAGCATAATTTATCATTCTCATATTAGATCTCGGGTATATTAAAAGGTGGGTTCGGATCGGCAAGGCAAACCTTGTCAGGAAGATAACATCTTGCGTGAGTTGAATCTTTGGATTTTTACCTCCACCACCGTACCTAAGATCGGTTGAGCGTGATAGATTTTATTAGATCTAAGTGTTTACATATAGATCTAAATTTTCATTACGACTATTCTTCACACTTGTTTCATTTGGCCAAGAATTTTCTAAAAGTTTGTAATCACCCAATTCACCCCCCTCTTGGGTGTCATTGATTCCAGGACTTCAGTACCGACAGAAGGCCTCGATGATCAGGAAGGCCGAGGAAACTCATCTTCTGAGGGAGGATCTGCCTCCTATTGCGTTGGACAAGGATTATCTAAGGACTTATTTTTCCTGTATTCGCCAAGAGGTAGAGCGGCTGGCACAGCAACGACCCTGAGGTAGGTGAAAGTGGCGCACGTGGGGGCTGGAGCTGGGGCATCCCAGTGGAGGGCGCCGAAGACTTGGTGGGCCCAGTTCCTAGCTGACTACGGCTTTGGAAAGAAGGGCTCGTTGGACCGGGTGCTCCATGAAGGGAGCTTTGCTGACGTGACGGTCGATGGTTGGAGGTGCTACATTGTGTAGGCGATAGGGTCAGCCAGACCCGTAGAGTTTGTCTCCCATGTTGAGTGTGCCTACACTCTAAGGGATATCCGGGAGGCAGTTGCTAAGGCTACCTGCATGCTGGGATTGAGTGCGGAGCAGCTGGTTCCCCTGTCGTTGACTCCTTCTACTGCTTCAGGTGAGACACTTTCCTTAGCATGTTGTCTTGGCTTTATTATGTTCTGGGGTATATGACTGAGATGTTGTATGTTAATGTGTTTCTTTGGTAGGCTCTGCGACAGAGGGAGATCATCCCTCTACGGAGGCATCGTCTCGGAGCGGAGATGGGGGCCTTCAGCCTAGGTGGAAGCACCCTCGAGTAGACGCTGGCGCGGTGGTGGCTGGCAAGTCCTCTCAGGGACCCGAGGTTGGCAAACATATCGAGGCAGAGCCGGCTCTGAGTAAGGATCATTTTTGCCTTTTTATTCCTTGTTGGCCTAGCCATTACGATTGACTATCCCTGCACTGCTGGACTGGTTTCTTATAGCTCCGCTGGAGACTGGGGCGGAGGGGGCTTTCTCGCCACCGCCGGAGGTCGATCCTTTGCTCGACGATGAGGTCAAGTGCAAGATCGACGTGGGGGAGTTCCTTCGTATGATGGATGAGGTTGCCCCTAATATCGGGACTTTTCCTGACTTTGAGTCGTTGAAGGCCTCGGAGGATGCCCAGCTAGGTAAGGATCTCTGGGACCGGGCATGTTCCGCTTGTAGCTGTGTTTGCTTGTAGAGACTGATACAGTCACATGTATCATGCAGAGGTGGCTGGGATGTCAGGGACCGCGGCCCCTTTTGAGGCACAGGGTGAAGTGCCCATGCTGGTAGGAGGGCAGGAGCCAGCAGCGACCCGGGATGGCTCGGGTAAGTGTTGAATTGCTATAGGGGGAGTGGCCCTCTCTTTGTTGTATGTTCGACAAGCCGGAGTTGTTAACTGTGTTTGTGTTTGTGTTGTTGTTTGCTAGGTGAGGATCTGGCTGCCACCCTGGAGATGATCCACGAGCTGGTCAGCACCGACCCGTTGGTGGCCCTCCCCTCCTTCGAGGGGGAGCCAAGAGCGACGGGTGGCCCGGTCACATCCATTGTCGATGATATGTCTAGCTTACTACTATAGCTATTGGCGGGGATGTCCCTCCCTCTTTTACCAGCTGTGGTGTCCGCTTGCACAGTGGGGCTGGTCGGGTCTTCTAGCATGGTACCCTTAGGCATGTGACTAGGAACTTAATCACTTGTAGTGGGCTTCGTGTTACCCTTTGGTGTTAAGCTTCCTTTGGTGTCGGTCGTAGGTGCTTCTTCTCCTTTGGAGGAGGGCGAGCTCCCCCGTGACACGACCAGAGCCTCGGAAGGAGAGCCTGCCACGGTGACTTTGGCCGAGGGCGATGAGGAGATCGTCAACATCGAGGGGGTCTCCGAGGGGAGTGCCCCAACTGGTGAGTTCCTCGCCTTAAACCCTTTACTGGAGGGTTGTCTTGGTATGAGGTCGGGTTGTGTACTGACCCCATTGCTTTGTGGATCGGCAGGGGCCTCTGGTTCGACCACCTCTAGGAGCTCGTCGGAAGCTTCGTCAGGCTCTCTGGGTAATGGCAGCTTAGCCATGGAGATGATGGAGATTTCGAGCTCTTTCTCGTCTGGGGCCTCTTCTACCAAGGAGGCTGAGATGGAGGCTACTTCCAGAGGTATATGGGGGTTCTCCCCCTCCCCATTTGGCATTTGTTTATGCTTTATGGTGGGGTGCTGACATTTTTGGGTTGTATGCAGCGTCAGAGTCAGGAGAGGAGCGCACATCGGCTCCAGGTGAGAGCGACTGGGAGGGGCCTCCCGTCCCACCCGTGGTTGTTGGAGATAACTAGGTCACGGAGGAGTCCTTGCCCTCCCCGACTCTGGCGAGTGATGCTACTGGCATGGAGGAACCGTTGCCTTCCCCGACCTCGGCGGGTGGCGCCGCAGGCGCAGAGGGACTTGCTCTAGGTAAGGAATGAAAACTTGTCTTTTCTTAGGTTTTCCACTTTTTTAATCATGAGAAGTTTTGCATTTATTGCTCAGTTCCTTTTGTGTTTGCTAGGACTGTGCAGGCTCCACTCGTGTGCTAGCTGCGTGAGGTGACTTTTCCCTGAGCTTGGGGATCGAGTGGCCTACATCTGCCTCACTGCCAAAGCCGTTGTTGGACGTGAGCGCGGGTGCCTCCTTGCTCCAATGAGCACTGACCTACCTATTGGGTGACCCTCTTCCTTCTCCGGAGGGTCTGAGGCCGCGGCTGAGAGAGTGCACCCAGGGCTACCACACGCTCGGCTTCCTGCGGGAGCTCTGTGTAAGACCCCGGATAATTAATAAGGAATAAAATATTCTAAATGAATAAAAATAATTAAGCTATATATATATGTTTAGAGGTACTTAATGAACTTTAAAACCAGCCAAGATAAATACATAAATGGGCCTTACACTTCAGGGAACAATTGGGCCAAAATGAAATAATGCCTTTCATTAAGACGCTAATTATAATAATAACGCCCTTATCATGGGCGCTAATTCTTACCAAGAAAATTAGAAATAAAGCGCCAAAATATAGAAAAGTAAAAGACGACCTTTGCTAAGGCGTTATTTAATGAAAACACGCCCCCTGTTAAGGCGCTACTTGATGAAAAACGCCCAAGTCTTAGACGTCTTTTTCCCTGGGAATTAAATTAAGGCATGCTCGTTCGCTGCATGGCCTGTATTAGGGTTCTCCCTATGCAAATGGGAGCATGCGGCTGCTATCCTGGAAGGGTGAGGACCATGCATAGTAGGTTTAAAAACTTACCAATCTTAATCATAAAACCCTTCCATAATCCAACAATAGAACCCTCCAGATCGTTGAGAGTCTTATAAATACCACACCCCCTCGAACGGGCTGATTTTTCTAAGTAACTGCTGCTTCGAAGGAGGTCCTGCTACATCCTGCAACACTCTGCATCCTATCATCATCCTGCTGTGGTTACAGAAAGCTTCTTCCTCCTTCTCCCTACCGGTCGGACGCGTGAAGTGTGAAGCTTCTTCCCCCGTTCTTCATCCTGCTGAGCAAGAAGGAGAGCGTCCTCTCATTCTTCCTCTTCTTCATCTTGTTGCCGGACGTGGGAGCCTCCATCATCTTCCTCCATCTTCATCCTGCAAGCAGACGACATACTCTATTTTAAACAGAGTATCGTTTTCGCCGTTTAATCTTCAACAAGAGGTAGGTTTTCTCAAGAATTATAGCCCAACTTATTATATAATCATGCTGTTAACATAAATTAATCCATGCATATAGTTTCACTGAGTTTTAGAGGTTTCTGTGAAGTTCTGGCAAGAGGCGACCCAAGTCAGGGCGCTAATTCATGAACTGACGCCCAAACTAAGAGTCGTCAATTTTAAGAAATTGATAAATACGCACGTTTGAAATTTAATATCTATGAAACCTGTAGTTAAATCTAATGCATGATCATATACCTTGAATCCTGCTATTTTTCTTGTCCAGTTCATATATGTGGTTCCTGCATATTATTTATCATGAAAACCTTTACTGTTCATATTCCTGGAAACTAAAGAGAATTAACGACCTCCAGTAGGTCGTCTTTTCTGAAAGTGACACCCCTGGATAAGGCACGTTTTATCAAAAATATAGAATTAAGAAAATATCAACAAAATAGAAAATTATAATGGACGACTATTCCTGAAGTCGTCAAATTGAAAATAAACGACCCAGTGAAGGGCGTTAATTCATTAAATAGTTATTTAGGTTAAGTCGCTAATTTCCTGTATAAATTATTTTTCCACTATTTTTCTGTGAACCGAGGGTTTTATATATATATATATATATATCGGCACTATATTCCATTCCATGAGTATAGTCCCATGTTTCATGATGATTTGTCGCATTACCCACTAACTCTCGGTGACCTACAAGCCCTCCATTGGACATTCCGTTCCTTTGGACTGGCGAGTTAGTCATTGGGACCTCCGTAAGTCTCCTCGTAACCTTGGATTCCCTCAAGGCCGACTCAGCTGGTTGTATCTTAAACACCTTGTACCTTTTTGATTGCCACGACTTGTGGTAAACCGGCCCTCTCATGTCGCCATCTTGGTCCATGAGAGAATAATATTTGCCAACGGAATGATGATATTCCACTAGGTGATATCTTGGATTGAGTCCCTTATAGATGGGGTCAATCAGCTTGATTCATGTCCCTTGATTGGTGACAGGTCTAGTCATCCACTCAAGTTATCTCGGCTACCTAGCTAAGGTACCGTCTCTACCCAGGTTATCGACACGTCATGATTCTCGTTGGTTTTATCATTGTCCATCTAATGTTCTTCCTTGAATTCCATGGAACCTATCCACGAATCTTCCTTGATATCCTACATGAGTTTGTTCGTGGAAATCCATGGCTATCACTAAAGTGGTTGTCTAGATATTACATGTAACAATGCCTGCGCGTATAGGGCCTGATCTGGTCCTGGGAGGAGCACCCGAAAGTACTTGTGCCCATGGGAGTTATATTGATCGCGGTGTGGCATTGCACCGAAGTGCTTGCTTGAATCTACGACATCTCCACTACCTATCTATCTCTCTCTCGCGTGCTTGACTTGATTGACTTGACATGACTTGCGTGGCCCGGAATGGGCAAAGTACTTGCTTGTTAATAGCCATTATCTCATGACATGAAAAACTTTATTGATATACTCGGTACTTGTTCAAATACTTGAAATCTTGAATACTTGAAATTCCTTATCTTGGATCAACAGCACATGTTATTTCCTCTCGTTATCATGTTCAATTCCGTATCGTCCTATTTTACATGTTTTACATACTAGACTTGCATTTTCACTTGGAAGAAGTAA
>JAHNEJ010001541.1:0-71629 GCA_022559845.1 Amorphophallus konjac | reverse complement strand
CGGGCGAGCGTTCAAAGAAAGCTTTGCCGGCAGCGGTCCGCCCTAGTCTGTGGCGGGATTATTGGCCCTCAAGCAGGAACATGGGGAGAAGTTGTAGGTGTTAGTATTGGTGTCCTACAGGCCAATTTCGGGTCGGGTAGGCCCAATAGTTGTACGATCTTGTTCATTATTAATAAAGTGGTGTTTGAGCGTAAATATACGATTGTGTTACTTTACGTTGTCCCTAGGATATGTGGTTGTAAAGTCAGCTCGAGATGGGATCTCGAACATGAGATTGACTTTACATGTACACATACCTTAAACTGTTCCTGGTTGGAGGGTAATCACTCGGGGACTTTGATTACCTATTAAACCAGTACACATGATGTGTCAGTGACCAGTCTCATGGTCATTGGTGTGGGGCACCAACACATATGTGTAGGTGTATGTCCTTGGAGGATGTGCACTGAACTGATCCGCTATTGGATCTTCAGATGGTTGATTATACCTAATGTCAACTGAAGATCCAACTGTCTCAGTAGCATCGTTGGTCCTTTGACCTGAGACATTGATTAGATCTTACACGAGGACTGGAATGGTTTAATTACTTAGCTAAGTGACTTTAACCATAAGTCATGAGTTACCGAGTCGTTAACCACTCCAGGATACGTGTGAAGATCGTCAATGGTCAAGAAGGGATCGCTCACTATCGGGTATATATCAGACAGTTAATGGGTCATGACATTGACGCTCCGTTAAATCCCTGGCCAGGGTCGTGTGAGTTCATTTAGAACGGACGTCATACACTTTAAGGAGGTCATAGTCAAATGGCACGATCATGGGGTTTGATAGGAACCATACACTCGCTCGTACCAGACTCATAGAAGGAGCGAGGGATTATATCGATGCGGTAACTGTAGACTTACAGGTACCAGATAGGCTGGTTTAAACCCGGCGTCCTCTAGGATCACGCGGATTTGCTTGACCCAACGTGATCAAAGGTTCGGAATAAATTAAACTATTCTTCGGCTCTGGTAGAAGCGAAGAATACGTTTAATTTACTTCTAATTGGGAATTAGAAGTTAATGGGTCTTAAACTAGAGTGACTAAGGGCCTAGAGGATCACACACAATGGATTCTTGGGTGACGGAATATTATTGTACAAGTGTATGTATTAATTCCCTTTAATTCCTTTTGGAAAGGAGTGTAAATGGGACTTAATACATATGTATAATAAAGGAAAGGTCATATATATACTTTTGGTCCTTTGGAGGTCTTTAGAAAAAGGGCCAAAACTCTATATATATGGCAACCTACGTGAAGCTCATTCGAGCCTTCTCTTCCAACCTCTTAGGCTAATCAAGCATTAAGCCTAAGAGGAGGATTAGCCTCCCCCCTTTCTCCCCCTTTGCTCTCTCTCTCTCCAGAAGGTGATAGAGTCGGGGAAAGTTACGCCGGGGAGGTACCGTCGCTGCGTAAGGGTCCGTGTGGATCTGCTCTAGAGGCCGTATAGTTGTGCGGCTCGATATTCTGCATCGGGCATCGCGGACAGCGTCGTTCTGCACAAGGTGAAACACGTAACCCGTAATTAGGGTCTTAGAAACACCGATTAGAGCACAGATTAAGCTTTCCATAACACCGGGATCGGGCAAATGAAATTTTTATTATCCGCTGCGTCGCCCGTAGGTGCTGTGCGAAACCTTACAGTAGGCTTATATCAGCCGATTCAAATCGGACGCCCTGTGCATCCCCCGTCTGGATGTGGCCTCTGCCATCACCGCATTGACCGGGGGTACCCGCGACTTGAACCTACAGCACGAGCTAGTGCTTCATCCTCCCACCTCCCTTGCCGAGCTAGTGACCCTGGCCCTACACCATGCAGAGTGCGAGGAAGTCCTCAGCGCTTGCCGAGGCACGACAGGCTCGGGTCGGGAGGGAGACAAGAAGTGACCGTCCGAGCAAAGGACGGGTCAAGGAAAGAGGCGGAACCAGGACGGAGACCATAAAGAGCCGTCCCGGAAGTACGAGCGGTATACCCCCCTTATCGCCCCCGTCTACGAGATTTATGAAGGCATCAAAGGCTCGGGCCTCCTCAACCAACCCGAGCTTATGAAGGCCAAGCACCGTAATCGCCGCAAGCATTGCCAGTTCCACAGCGATCATGGGCATCACACCAGCGATTGCCATCAACTTCAAGACGAGATCGAGTGCCTCATCCGCCAGGGACACCTATCCCGATATGTGTCTGGGCAGAAGGAAGACCGAGGTGCCCCTGAAGAGATCGACAATGCCCCCCGCGGAGTCCACATCAACGTCATCGCGGGTGGCGCGGCATCAAGTGGAGATAGCAGCCGAGGAAGAAAGCGTCATGCCGAGCGGGCGAGCCGGGCCTCTGCTGAGCCCCCTAAGGCCCCGCAGGCGAGCGAACCATAGGCCCGGGTATTCTTCGACCAAGACCTGGAAGGGTTAACCACCCCGCACGACGACGCTCTCATTGTATCAGCTACAATAAACCGTTGTAATGTAGACAAGATCTTAGTTGACAATGGTAGTGCCCCTGATGTATTATCCTATGAATGTTTCCTCAAGATGGGAGAGAATCCATCTAAACTCTGCCTGATCCGAACCCCCCTCTGTGGCTTCAACGGCCAGGCAACTTATCCCGAGGGAGCCCTGAGCCTGCTAGTTACTATCGGCACCCCGCCCAAAACCGTTATGGTTATGGTAGACTTCATCGTGATTAAAGGGATGATGGCATATAACGCCATCTTCGGACGAGGTATCCTCAGCCAAATGAGAGCGGTGCCCTCTACCTTTCACCAAAAAATGAAGTTCCCAACCAAGTATGGCGTGGGGGAAGTCTGAGGTAACCAGGCATTGGCTAGATGGTGCTATATAATCTCGGTTGAAGCCACTGGGCCGGAAGGGAAAAAATAAAGGAGTAAAGGGAGATGAAGAGGGACCCGCAACATCTGAGCTTGGTTGATTGGGGCATCTCTCGCCCTTCACATTTTTCCACAGCTTCGATTGCTCACTGACAGTACTCCATTGTGTCCGTCAGATTTTTCTGAGTCGAGTCATGTAATTTTCTTAATTTATTTGAGTCATATCATTGTAATTTTCCTTTTATTTGAGTCCAATACCTAGGTTAATGAGTCATCTACCTAAGTTAAGTGTCATAGGGTTGATTGGATTAGTTAATGGGCCCAATTCAATGGGCTACGCCTAGGGGCGCCCCCTTTCCCCTTGGTTATTTGTCATTAGTCCTAAAGTCAGAGACTTATTGTAAAATATGGGTTCTCTATAAATAGAACCACATTCCCCCCATTTTAAGTTAATGAAGATCTATTATTGTGAGTCCAGAAAATTATGTTCATTTAGTGAGAAGCCATTAGAGAGGAGTGAGAAACTCTCCTCCCCTAGCCCCTTTCTCTCTACTCCCCCTCCCACCTATTTTCTCTCTCTCCTCCCCTCATTCAATAGTCACCACAACTTCCCACAACACCTCTTTACTCCACCCCTAGTCCCAAGGGAGAACCCACCAATCTCCAAGCCACCCTCCAACCCCTAACCACCCACTACCCTTTCCCAAGCACCCTTCCATCTCCCCAAGGCTGAAGGGGTTCAAACCCTAGGCCAAATTTGAATCTCCCTCCCTTGCTGGCTGCCCTCACCCCTCCCCAACACCCCCTTCCTACCCTGGTCACCCTCCCCATTTCCCCTTGCTTCCCTTGGCCATCTCACCCGCATACACACAACCCTACTGTTGTGCCCTTGTGATTTTGATGATAGCAAACACTATGAGTTATCTGAACATCTGTGACATGATTTTGAACTCTATGATTTTGATGATAGCATATCATGAACATCTGTGTCTGAATGATTGTTCTACTTTGGGCATATGAACTGTACATGGTAGTTCATGCATACAGCAAGTCCATACATTCTCTGCTGTAATCTTCATGCATATGCCAAGTCTACACATTGCTTAAGTCTGTACAGGGTTTTGTTGCATCATATGTTGCACGCGTTCAAAGTCCATACATTGCCCTCATGCATACACAAGCATCCAAAGTCTGTACAGCGTTTTGGCTAGAATGCAGTGTCTCATGTTAAGTCTGTACAGCATGCATCGTCTCCTTCTGTACAGCGTTTGCCTAAGTCTATACATCCATTAAGTGATAATTGATCAAGTCTATACATCGTGTGCTTCGAGCATTCAAGTCTGTATACTGGTGTCGTTTGCACACATGTCATAGCAAGTCTGTACATTGGCAAGTCTGTACATTGCATAGCATGCACGGGTTCAAGTCTATACTCTCATTATCTTTACCTACGTTCAGAACACTAAGTCTATACATCGCGTGAAGTCTATACATTTTATCGTTCAGCATCTCATATGCATATTTGAGTTGAAGTCTGTATAGCCCAATTCTGTACATCCACCGTCTCCTTTGGGCATCGTTCGTTCAGCAAGTCTAAACATCGCCCTAGGTTGCATTATCAAGTCTGTACATTCATCAATGGCTGTGCACGCATCGTCTTACAAAGTCTGTACATCGGTGCGTCTTACTTAGCGTCTCTGTGCTTCAAGCTTTCCAAAGTCTATACATTGTCTAGCACACACACATCAAGTCTGTACAGCCAGATCGGTCAAGTCTGTACAGCCATTGCCTTGCAGCATGCATTTCTTCAAGTCTGTACAGCCTTTACAACACATCCAAGTCTATACATTGCATATGGTTGTGCATCACTCAAGTCTATACATTCATTGTGCATAGTCCATGCATTGAACGAAGTCTGCACATTGTGTGTTGCTAAGCTCTAGCTTTGCATTCACTCTAAAGTCTATACATTGTCTGCCCTGCACACACAAGTCCATACATTGCATTTGGGCATCAAAGTCTATACACACAGACAAAGTCTGTACAATCCCTTCCATGCATTCTAAGTCTATACATGCTTCGGATGGCATCACATAAAGTCTGTACATCTGCATTCATTTGTCTGGCTGCATAACACTAAGTCTACACATCTACCCATAGCAAGTCTGCACATCCTGTTTGCACTAAGTCTGTACATGGTCCTGGTGCTCGCAAAGTCTGTACATCGACTTGGCACTCGCAAAGTCTTTACATCGGCTTGGCGCTTACAGAGTCTTGCTACGTCTATGTGCATAGTCCATGCATTGTCAAGTCTATACAGCATCTCTCTTAGCGTCTTGTGCATGCAGCATAGAAAGTCTGTACATTCGTTGACAGACTCATGCATAAACACTAAGACAAAGTCTGTACATTCGGTGACAGCTTGTCTGAGCATCTCATGCATTCAATGTGCATACTTTCATTCTATTGTGCATCCTTAAATACAAAGCCTGCACATTCACCGCTGATATGGTTATGCTGATGTTCAGCAAGTCTATACATGTTCTGCTCATGGCTTAGTCTTTCAATCCATGTTCATTGTGCATATGTTCATCTCCTTCAAGACGAAGTCTATACATTTCTTTCCAAGCATTCAAGTCTATACACTTCATCGCATTCACTTCAAGTCTATACACTCAATGCTGCATCATGCCTGTACACACTTTGTTAAAAGCCTGAACCAACTCTGTACATCCCTCTAATATCTTCTTATGACTGCTTGACAGATACATCCTTCGAGAAGAAAATGTTTGGGCACATGATTCGAGGTTGGCACCTGGCACGTGATCCGAGGTGTACTCTGGACAAAGAGGGCATAAGCCCTACACTCGCCCTAGCCGCTGCTACTATAAATGCGAAGCTTCTTCCTCAGAAGAAGATTGATCGTGAAAAGGAGATTGAGATCGAGATAGAAGGAGAGAGCAGCAGAGAGGTAGAGAGAAGAAGAAGAAGAAGAAGAAAGAAGTTGCAGAAGAAGAAAAGAAAAGAAGAGCAGAGAGAATAGGAAGAAAAAGAAGAAGAGTGAAGATAGACTGAGAGCTCGTGAAGAAGAAGAAAAAGAGAAAGAGAGATAAAGAGAGGGTTCGTGAAGAAGAAGAAAGAGGATTCATCAGAAGATCTGTTCACTGGCATTTGGATCAAATCCAAGCCAGACTTGCTCCTGCGAGAGCTACCTTTTGCATTACATTTCCAACTTTCTGATTGCTGTATTTTCGTTTCTTGTTTTCTTTTCTTTTACTCTTGGCTTGTTGTTCTTTCGATTCTCTAGTGAGGTCAGGGTTCCTCCTATTGATTCAGGAGAAGGGAGACTGGGAGTCTCCGGTTGCTAGTGACTGGTGTCACTAGCCGTTTCCCTCTGGGTTTCAGAGGAAGAGAGACTTGGGTCTCTGGGTTCCCCTCCGGTTTGGAGGAAGGGAGGATTGGTCCTCCGGTTGCAAGCGGCTGGGAGTCGCTTGTGGGTTCCCTCCTGGGTAGAGGAAGAGAGACCTCGGTCTCTGGTTTGCTAGTGACTGTGTGTCACTAGTGGTTCCCTCCGGTTTGGAGGAAGAGGGGAGGTTGTTCCCCTGGTCAAGCTGTTTGGTAGCAATTGTTGCAGACTAAGTCTGCTATTCTAGCCTTGCTAGTGGAAGCCTCACTCCGGTTTGGAGTGAGGGGTGGACGTAGGTCTGTGGACCGAACCACCTAAAAAATCATGGTGTTCACTTGTGGTCTGATTTTCCTTATGTGTTCTTTTCATTGCTGCGCTTATTAGATGCTTGCTTAGGATCGTGTGAGGGCTAATTGAATTGTTGTCTTGCTTTGATCCTTCTAAGTATTCTCAGTATATTTCTGCAACAGTTTTTTTTATTCCGCATATCTGAGCATTAGAGATTCAATTAGGCAATATTTGAAGAGGGATACATTCACCCCCCCTCTGTATCTGGGCCTTGCACCATATCAATTGGTATCAGAGCGGTGTCTGCATAGAAGGTCCAGCGACCTGCAGATCCGATCCTGCAGTCTTCGGTGCGATCTCGCTTTTGGTGCATCATTATTCCAGTGTCCAAATGGACCGACAGTCACAGATCAACGAATGGAGAAAATCAGAAAGCTTTGAATCTGATGAAAGCAGCTACTAACAAAGCCTTACATTCTTGCCTTTATGATTGCAGGTCCGCTAAAGACATCCTGGATAAGCTAGAGCTAGATCACAGGATGAACGAGGACAGCTACATGATGGCTAACAAGAGCAACCATAGCAGTGATCAAGATGAATTCGAAGATGCTGAAGAGGTAATCAATCCTTTCTCTAGTTACACTTTAGATAACTGGGAAGATGCCTATGCCAATCTGTTAGGCTCCTATGAAAAACTAGAGAAGAAGAATAAAAAACTGATAAAGAAGCTAAAAAATCTAGGGGATTCTATCTCTGGAGGTGAAAATCCTGAAATTCTGAAAACTGAAAATGAAATATTCAGAAGATAAGTGTCAAAACTAGATGAAATAAAATCTGATCTTGATCATGTCAAATCTGAAAACGGGAAACTCAGAAAACAATGTCAGGAATCTGAACAAAGATTAATCAGTCTTGAAAGTGAAAATAGATTGATCAATGAAAAGTTCGAGGTTGTTAGTGCTGTGAATTTAAAGTTTCAGGAAAACCTTGAAAACTATGAACCAGAAAATCAGAGTTTCCTAACTGATGTATTGTTTGATGATGATAAACTTGAGTAGGAGAACACTAGGCTAAAGGAAGAAATTGAGAAACTAAAACAGTTGAACACCACCATGTCAGAGAGATTGCTGACATTTGAAAAAGGAAAAGCTGTTGTTGATGAAAATCAAAATGAGCTCAAACTGAAACAAGAAATTGAAACTCTTAAAAATTTTAATGATGTGATGCATCAACAAATTCTGGTATGTGAAGAAGATATAGTAAACTATGAACATCAGATCTCTTCCCTTCAATCTGAAATAAATGATCTGAACAATTCTCTATCAAAATTTGTGGAGGGAAAAAGTAACATAGACAAGCTGCTAGGAATGAAAGTAAATTTTCAGAAAGAGGGGCTGGGTTTTAATCTTGTTAATAAAAAGAGTTTTGACAGTAAGCTTCACACTTCATTTATGTGTTCTGAGCCGACTAGCATAGCCAGTACACCTATCTTTCAATTCAAGGCTCAGAGGAACCAAAAACCCACTGTCAGTCCCGAAACTACTGAACAAGCTCAGAAATTGGGAAAGAAAAAGGTCTCACATGGAAAGATCAAAAGTATTTCTGCTGATGCTATGAGTACTACACACAAGTCGCATGCACCCGCACACAGTCATGCACAGATAATTTCATGCCATTATTATGGAAAAATTGGTCATGTGATGCATAACTGTTATCTCCTGGAATATGATGAATTGAATTTTCACTTAGGGATGAAGAAAACAAGAAATTCCATAAATACACATGTGCACACGACTAAAAAGTCATTCAAGTATCAGTTTACTCACAAAAGGTAACTTAAATGTCTCCACTGTGGTAGATCCGGTCATGCAATGCATGACTGTTGGTTTCTGAAAGACAATAAGAGTAAGTCATTTAGGAGGAACATTGTTCCTAGAAATGCTCCAAGGAGACCTTATTGCAATAAGTGTGGTAAGTCCGGCCATACAACTAGGAAATGTTGGCATGCTCAGGGAAGGAAGTCTAACTATGAATCTGTTAAATTCCCTGTCAATAGAAACACTTCTGGTACAAATGGATTTGTCTTTGAAAGGAAAACTCTTGCATGTTTTGAGTGTGGTAAGTTAGGCCACAAAGCTAGAGATTGTTGGCAAACCCAAAATAGAAGAAGAAATGCTCATGTAAACATCAGAGAATTTCATTCACGAGCACATAGGTTTCATGATTATGCTAATGTGCACATCAAGAACACAAAACATGTTGTTTCGTGTCATTATTGTGGTGGCTTTGGGCATTCTATGAATAACTATTCGGTAATGAAAATTGGTGATCTAGTTGCCCAGAAAAGCTTGAGAATGACATTCAAAGGCATCACTGTCATTTCAAGACCCAAGACTACTTCGGTACCTGTTTGTGCAAAATAAACTTTGCCTTGCAGGTGTGCCTTGGATTGAAAATAACCTGGGGAAATGAACCAAGGCACTCAAAAGAAAATCCCTTTCTGAACCTTTCAGGTAAATTTCTTGCACTTCCTGTTCTTAGATTTACTGCATAGCATGTTAGATCTATTTTTGCATATTCATTCATCATCTACATTTTCAAATTTGAATTCTCTAAACTCTCCTCATCTGAAGTTTATGTTTTACACTTAACTCTGTTGATGGACATTGCCTGATTAAGAATTCATTGCAAACATCTGAATTTCACAAAATTTTAATGATTGTCTAAATTTGCATATGCAGTCATTGAAAAATCTGAGGCACTTAGAACATTTGGTATTGCATTGTCTTCATGACATATAGGATGATTCAGTGCTTTTAGTTAGGGGGAGTCAATGCATTGCATATCTCTTATTTTGAAAATAAAAAAAGGGGGGGAGGAAGTGACTCACTGCATATTGACAGGGGAAGCATGGTTAATCTTTTTAGTTTTGTCTTTGTCTGAACTCTTCATGTCCATCTATCTGATTCAACTGATCATATCAGAGTTAGCAATTGGAGTGTCAGTGATTCCATCATCAAAAGATCTCTCTTGACTGATTATGAAGCATTCATAACCTAAATTTATACCTCATCTATCAACTCTGAACTACTTTGCTCAAGAGCAGTCTCCCTGCTGCAATTTTTTAGAATCCATGCTGTTTGTTGAAATATCAGTCAGCTCACTTGAATAAATGAGATAAGATATGAAGTAAACCTTCAGCATGAATACTACTTCATAAAAGTTAAAACATCTTTAATGAGGAACCTTCCATTATACATGCTTAAGAACATTTGTTAACTGGAATTGGTTTAAGTCTTATGTACTCTTGTTTGGACTCAAAGAACTTGAAAATATCTGATTCAACCTCTTAATAAACTTTAACTGTCTGCTTCATGTAAATTCATGTAAGACTATCTGAAATCTGAAAAGTTGAAGTCCATGTCTACGTTGACTGAGATATATAGTGTATGTAGTTGTTCTTAAACACCTAACTTGTTCTGAATCCATTCTGAGAAAAAGTATGGACAGAGCAATGACTGTGGTTACTGAGAAACCTGTCCAAAGGATTGTGTCATGAAGTACCATGGTTAACTCTGTTTAAAGAGATGATTGGAAACTACTGTGAGAATATGGCAAAGCAATGGCATAGTTGTATTGAGTAACTGGGGATTCTGGCCTCTGATCAAGGTGTATCCTCATGCCAAAGATACTTTTAATGCTACCTCTGTTCTCTAAAATGGAAGAAGCAATACGGTTGTCACACTGAGTAACTGGGGATTCTAGCCTCTGATCAAGGTGTCTCCCCGTGTCAAAAAGTGTTGATAAACCAAAATTATTCATTAAAAAAAGGGAAAAATATGAACAAGTGCAAATCAAATTCCGAAAGAACAATTAAATTTCAGATGCATTCACTTATGTATCTCTTAAAGCAGTCATGGAAAGTAAACTAAGTAAGATGGAAGTTGGTTGAACTAGAATTTTATATGAGCTTGTAGTTCCTTTTTATTAAGAGTTGGTTCAGATATGAGTACCATTTCTTTTTGAAAAAAAAAACTCGGTTTACATCATTCTTAAACCATATCTAACAATCAATGATTCATAAGCTTTTATAATGGAGGAATCTAAAACTTAAATTATGTTTTATGAAGTTGGTATCATGCTGAAAAGTTATATATCTCAATTTTCACTATTTGCTGAATCTGTTCATCCTATTGCTCTCTATCACTGTGATTTGATTGACATTGGTTCTCGTTTTTGTGAGGCACAACTCTCAGTATAACCTGTTTACTTGCAGCCTTTGGATAACCAGAGTACATCCTTGTAGTTTACTCTTACATCATGGATCATAAGGGAAGAATTCTCTGGTCAAGTGTGTCTGATTATGTTGTTTGTCTGCATTAGCTCTCTACCTTCTGCCATGTCAAATGGGGAGTATTTGTTGCATTTGCATGTCTGCATAAGTTGTTTGTCTAAGGGGGAGAATTGTTTTAATTGCTTCCGATATTGTGTTGCCCTCATCTGCTGAACTATTTTGGGTGTCTCATATGACATCACTAGATTATCAAAGTATTATTCTCTTTTTGATGAAGTCAAAGGGGGAGAATACTTTGATGAGTCTAGTCTGAATATTCCATTATTCCATTTCTTTCATTCATGAGACTCATAGTGTTGCCATCATCAAAAAGGGGGAGATTATTGTGCCCCTGTGATTTTGATGATAGCAAACACTATGACTTATCTGAACATCTGTGACATGATTTTGAACTCTATGATTTTGATGATAGCATATCATGAACATCTGTGTCTGAATGATTGTTCTGCTTTTGGCATATGAACTGTACAGGGTAGTTCATGCATACAGCAAGTCCATACATTCTC
Organism: Amorphophallus konjac; assembly: GCA_022559845.1. NCBI lineage: Eukaryota > Viridiplantae > Streptophyta > Magnoliopsida > Alismatales > Araceae > Amorphophallus > Amorphophallus konjac. The sequence goes on along the minus strand of JAHNEJ010001541.1, from coordinate 60,211 downwards.
TGTCACGCCCCGAGCGCGGAAGATACCCGGAGACGCGTGACGAGTTTATATCAATCATGTCAATCAGAGCATTAGTGTATTCAACACAAAGACAGAGTGCGCAAAAGTAAAGATAAACTCAATCCTTTATTCAATCACAACCTTAAAAGGTACTTCTATTACAATTCAATTGCTGAAAGTGCTAAAACTCAATAAAAGAAAAGTACAATGGTTGACTTAAGAAATTTTGAAAGATAGGACTAGTAGACGCTTGGATAAATAGAGAGCTCTAATCTCTTCACTCTTGACCTTCCCCATCTGAGTGAGTCTCGTCATCGGACTTACCTAAAAGGTAGGGAAAAATACTGAATGAGCGAACGCTCAGTAGGAATTATATCTCAAGAACTAGCAATTGGTTTAAGTAATTACATGTTTCATGAATGCAATAAAGCTATGCATGTTTGCGTAAAACGACAAGAGAGAGAGAGTATAACAAGAGGTAATCGAGTAAACTAACATGTCTTTCAAAAACTTATATCAATGAATGTCAAGATATTCAAGCAAGTATATTCATCATGTCATGTCGGGAATTGGCTATCACGTTTCAAGCAAGTATATAAATACCCTTTTTCGGGCACGCAAGTCATGTCATGTCAAGTACGAGATTTGTGGAATGTCTTAATCAAGCTAGTCATGCACTTCGGTACAATGCCATACCGTGATCATTACAACTCCCATGGGCACTAGTACTTTTGAGTGCTCCTCCCAGGACCTGATCGGGCCCTATATGCGCAGGCATTGGTCATGTATTTTCGACATCCACTAAAGTATAGCCAATATGGAGTTTCAAGGAACAAACTTGTATAACTTTAAGGTAGATAGCATTTCAAGGATTTGAACACGTAGTATCATGACGATAGTAACGGTATAATCACGATTACCGATAAAACTAGGTGGAATTGGTTCCCTATCTTGGGCACCATGACAATAAGAGTAAGCGCCCACATGAAGATAGTCGCTCGTTCTTAAGCTAGATAGAATTAAGGTCCCCAAGTATGGCACCTAATCACAAGGTCACTAATGGCATGGTTTCCCATTCCATTTATTCATGGATATTCTCATGACATCATCATCATGAATGTCATAAGGGCCGGTTTTACCATGTTTCTTTAGAGTGACATGGCAATCAATTAGTATCCTGGGTTTTTATGGTACAACCAGCTCAGCTGATTTGAGGGAATCCAAAGCGTTCGGAGTCTTACGGAGGCCTCTATGATAAAGTCACCGATCCGGAGGAACGGAATGTCCCGCGGAGAGTTCATCTATCACCGAGAATTTAGGGCAATCGATAAAACGTCGATAAACGTGAGACTATACTCACGGATTGGAATATAGTGCCAGATATATATATATATAAGTATATTAATCCACGGTTCACAGGAAAAATCATAGGAAAATAACAAGACAAGAAATTAGCGCCTTAGCCAAAGTCTTCATTTAAAGAATTGACGCCCTTGTCTGGGTCGTCATTTCAATATTTGACGACTTCCAGAACAGTCGTCCAATTCATATTTCTGTTTGCTGAAAATAACTAAATTTCAGTATTTTAAGGAAGTGGCGACTTCCATTAAGTCTTCTATTTTGTAAATAACGCCCTCGTCAGGGGCGTTATATATACAAGAAACGACATGGTATGCACCGTTAATTCTCCTTTTTATAGAATTTGCTACGAATAATAGCAATTTTCCAATAATTATTTTGATGGCAACATGTATATGGACAGGTCAAGAAAAATAGCAGGATTCTAGACATATGATCATGCATTAGATCAGCTTACTGTTTAGATAGGTATAAAATTTTTAACATGTGTATTTATTAAATCAATCGAAATTGACGACCGTTCTCCTGGGCGTCAGAAATAAAAATGGCGCCCTGGTAAGGGTCGCCTCTTTCAAAAAATTTCCAGAACTCTGTGAAAACTACATGCATGAATTAATATATATTAATATCATGATTCATGATAGTTTGGGCTACGAAATCTTGAGATAACCTACCTTGGTGATGATCTGGATGATGAAACGTGAAGAATATATATGAAGACTGATCACAACCGATACTCTGTTTCAAACAGAGCAATCGCATGAGGAAGAAGATGATGAATATAGTGGCTTCCCTTCTTCTCGTCTGTTAACAAAATGAAGAAGAGGAAGACGCTCCCCCCCCCTCTTCTCGTTGCAGTCACCAGCAAAAAGAGGAAGAAGTCTTCCTCACGCAGGAGGAAGAAACGGACGTAGGGCGTTGATATGAAGAACTTGTATAAGAGCAACGGCCCTTACTTCCTAAACGTAGGAACACCACTGCAGCTCTCGTCCATGGAAGACGATAGTAGAAGCAAAGCTTCTACTCCACACTATGATGATAGTAGCAGAAGATGATAGCTTCCAAAGAGCACGGCAGCCTGTAACTGTATCGGAAGAAGAAGAAGAAAGCCAACAGGTTTGGTTTCGACGGAGGGGTATTTATAGGGTTCTGGAGACCCTATAGGGTTGGAGTTTGATTGGGAACTAAAACTTACCCATCAGAGTCCTTATCAAATTTAAACATCACACGTATGGATCCTTTCCCCAGCTAGCATCCCTGTTCGAACCAAACACTACATGTTGTAAATAACGCCTTAGGTTGGGTCATTAATTAAAAAAATGACGCCTGTCAAAGGGGCCTTAAATTTATAAAATGACGTCCCACAAAGGGGCGTTAATTATTATTACCTTTATTTGCTTATCGTAGAGATATGGTTGCCTTATTAATATATAAAAATGATGCCACTTCTTGTGGGCGTCACTTCTTAATATGACGCCTTGGAAGGAGGCGTCTCTTTTTAAATTGGCGTCTGCTTGGGGGTCTTTATTTAAATAACGACCTAGATAGAGGCATTATTTATTTTTGGCTCATTTTTGATATGTAAATGGGTGAAAATTATATATATATAGTATATAACTTTATTATTTCATTTTTGAATACTTTTATTCTTGATTATTTATCCGGGGTCTTACACCCTCTCCCACTTAAAAGAATTTGGTCCCCAAATTCAATCGTATATAAACATGGAGAGTGTAAAGTACATACCCTTTAGAATAATTTTGGGAATCGTTTCCTCATAGATTCCTCGGTCTCCCATGTGGCTTCGTGTTCTGAGCATTTACTCCATTGCACCTTAACCATGGGAATAACTTTGTTCCTTAATGTTCGTACCTCGCGATCGAGGATCTTCATGGGCTTTTGTTCATAGGTGAGATCCTTTTGAATTACCAGGTCTCCATGATCAATGATATGTGACGGATCGTGCACATACTTCTTCAACATAGATACGTGGAACACATTATGAACTTCGGACAATTGAGGTGGTAATGCGACGCGGTAAGCAACCTCGCCAACTCTTTCTAGTATCTCAAAAGGTCCGATAAACCTTGGTGTCAGCTTGCCCTTCACACCAAATCTCCTTATTCCACGTCCAGGTGATATCTTGAGAAATACGTGATCTCCAACTTGGAATTCGAGATCTCTTCTTCTTGTGTCAGCATAAGCCTTCTGTCTAGACTGAGCAACTTGAAGTCTTTCTCTAATCAACTGAATCTTTTCAGTGGTATCCCTTGCCATGTCTGGACCTAACAGTTGTTTCTCGCCAACTTCGTCCCAACATAAAGGCGATCGGCAACTCCTTCCGTATAAAGCTTCGAAAGGTGCCATTTGTATACTTGCCTGGTAGCTATTATTGTATGTAAATTCAACCAAAGGCAAGTGATCATGTCAGTTTCCACCAAAATCAATGATGCAAGCTCTGAGCATATCTTCAACTACCTGATTGGTTCTCTCGGTTTGACCATCCGTTTGAGGATGAAAAGCTGTACTAAAGTTAAGTCTCGTCCCTAGCGAATGTTGTAGACCCTTCCAAAAGTGAGAAGTAAAACGGGGGTCTCTGTCAGACACGATTGAGACAGGTACTCCATGTAACCTGACTATTTCCTTAGTGTATAATGCAGCAAGAACATCAACTGACCATCGGCTCTTGATTGGCAAGAAGTGTGCCAATTTGGTCAATCGGTCGATGATAACCCATATTTCGTCATGTCCTCCCTTTGATTTGGACAGACCCATAATGAAGTCCATACCGATTTCCTCCCACTTCCACTTGGGAATATCTAGAGGATGTAGCTTACCGGCAGGCTTTTGGTGTTCGGCCTTGACTTGTTGGCATGTGAGACAGCGAGACACAAAGTCTGCTACTTCTCTTTTCATATTGGGCCACCAAAAGGTCCTTTTCAAATCTTGGTACATCTTAGTTGATCCTGGATGAATCGTGTACCTTGATCTATGAGATTCATCTAAGATTTTATTCTTAAGCTCTGGGCAATTCGGTATACATGTTCTATTTCTGAACATCAATCTTCCATCAGATGCTAATTTGAAATCAGGTTGTTCTTCCATTTTTCCCTTGATTTCCACTAATACTGGGTCACTATCTTGAAGTCCTTTTATTTCGGATAGCGAGTCTGGCTGTATGCTCATATGGGATAATGTGACACACCTACTGTCCTTGTCCATGCTTATATTAAGCTTAGAGAATTGTCCTAGCAACTTCCACTCCTGAATCATACAATTGGCTAATAGTGCTCTCGGCTTTCGACTGAGGGCATCGGCTACAGGATTACCCTTTCTAGGATGATATTGTATAGTGAAGTCGAAGTCCTTGAGATATTCTAACCAACGTCTTTGCCTCATATTCAATTCCTTCTGAGAGAAGAGATACTTAAGACTTTTATGGTCAGAGTATACAATAAACTGTACTCCGTATAGATAATGTCTCCATATCTTCAGTGCAAACACTACCGCGGCCAATTCTAAGTCATGAACTGGGTAGTTCTCCTCGCTTCTTCAATTGGCGAGAAGAGTAGGCGATAACTTTCCTTGTTGCATTAAAACACATCCGAGGCCAATGCCAGATGCATCAGTGTATACTTTGAATCTCTCGCCTTCAATTGGTAAAGCTAAAACCGGGGCTGTAGTTAGGTTATCCTTGAGAGCTTGGAAGTTTCTTTCACATTCCTCACTCCATTCATAACGGATCTCCTTACGAGTTAGCCTAGTGAGTGGTATGGCGATCTTGGAGAAATCCTTGATGAACCGTCGATAGTAGCCCGTAAGACCCAAGAAACTACGGATCTCGCTAGCATTGGTCGGTCTTTCCCAATCCTTTACAGCTTCAACCTTCGATGGATCTACGGATAAATCGTCTTTTGATATAACATGCCCCAAGAAAGATACTTCTTCTAACTAGAATTCACATTTACTAAGCTTTGCATATAACTGATTCATCCTCAATATCTGTAATGCAAGCCTCAAATGCTCCTCGTGCTCTTCCTTGGTCTTTGAATAGATCAGTATATCATCAATGAAAACCACTATGAACTGGTCTAGATAAGGCCTTAATATACTATTCATCAACTGCATAAAGGTAGCAGGGGCATTTGTCAGTCCAAAATGCATTACAACAAATTCATAGTGCCCATACCTGCTTCTAAATGCGGTCTTATAAATGTCCTCATCTTTGATCCTTAGATGGTGATATCCCGACCTGAGATCAATCTTCAAAAAATACATGGATCCAGATATTTGATCAAATAACTCATCGATTCTTGGCAGTGGATACTTGTTCTTGATAGTGAGATGATTCAACTGTCGATAGTCGATGCATAACCTCATGGATCCATCTTTCTTCTTTACAAATAGCACAGGTGCTCCCCACGGGGAAGTGCTTGGTCTAATAAATCCCTTCTTGAGAAGTTCCATCAATTGCTCCTTCAGCTCCTTGAGTTCGGCAGGGGACATCCTATATGGTGCCTTAGAAATTGGTCCAGCACCAGGGACCAAGTCGATGGTGAAGGCCACTTCTCTTTGTGGGGGTAATCCAGGCAAATCTTCCGGAAACACGTCCGGAAATTCTTGCACAACTGGGATGTCTTCTAGCTTAGTCTCCTTAGTCTCCTTAATGGTGACAAACGCAAGGAAAGATACACATCCTTTCCTTATTAGCTTGCTAGCTCGGAGAGCCGAAATAAGAGGTGACTTGCTCCGACTCTTTAGACAAGTATATACTAATTCCGGGAAGTCTTTGAAAGTAACTTTGCTGTTACGGCAATCCACAGTTGCCTGATACCTAGATAACCAGTCTGCTCCCAATATGACATCATATTCCTTTAGGTCTAAACATATGAGGTCGATAGGAAGATTTCTTCCTTTTACCAAGACTTTACAGTTTTGATAATGGTGAGTAATGTCGGTTTCATTTCCGAGAGGAGTAGATAAAAATATTTTCATCTATTCCGGTTCCAAGGGTAATGGATCAGCAAACTTCTTGGAAATAAAAGAATGTGATGCACCCGTATCAAATAAGACATGTGCAGACTTGGAACAAACTTTCAGTGTACCTTCTACTAGTCCGCCTTTGTCTTGTTCCGCCTCCTTAATAGCTTGGAGACGAGCATTCTTTGTCACCGGGCGCTTTCCGTCACCAGCTTGATCATTGAGTAGGGGACAGTCGGGAATCTGATGATCACGGCTCCCACAACGGAGACATGTTCCAAGTTTCCTCCAACATTCTTCGGCCTTGTGTCCGGCCTTGTCACAGTGTCTACACACCACTTTAGAAGGTGTGGTGGTGATGGAGAACGGCTTGTTAATCTTTTTGACTTTCTTCTCCTGAGAAGACTCTCCTCCGTTACTTGGCCTTTTCTTGAAATTGGGTTTGAAAGTGCCGGAGCTGGTAACATGCTCCTTCTTGTCTCTCCCACGGATCCTATCAGATAGTTCCGTGGCATCCTCAAGTAACTGAGCTCGACGTACCATTTCCGAATAGACCTGTATGTCCATCGGCGCCAGCTGAGTGATAAACTGGGGCCTGAGCCCGTTTAGAAACCTTCTAGCTTTCATCTTCTCAGTGCTAACTAAGTGTTTAGCGTACCGAGACAGCCTTGAGAACTGCGCCTCATACTCGGCCACCGATAATGATCGCTGCTTAAGTGCGGCAAACTCGGCGGCTTTCTTTTCTTGAACTCGATCTGAGAAATACTTATTGTTGAAGTTTTCAACAAACTCTTCCCAAGTAACCTGGTCTTGGTCTAAGGTAGCTTCAACCGACTCCCACCAACAGCGGGCGTCCCTTTCCAATTGAAACGTTGCTAACAAGACCTTCTCTTGGCCCGTGCATTGCATAACTCGAAAGATACGTTCAGTCTCCCGGATCCAGTGCTCGGCGTCATCCGGATCAGTGGATCCCATGAACTTAGGAGGGTTCATGTTCCTGAAGTTTTGGTGGAGATTTCCTGCTCCACGAAGTGCACCTCCTTGTGCCACTTGTTGAAGTGCCTGGGTCATGCCTTGCAGAGTGCGTTGCATGTTGCGCCACTGGGCACGTTCGGCAGCCATTGTCCTACAATTACAATAACTATATTAATATGTGATAATGTTCAAAGGTTTTTGATTCTAAGTTAACTTAACCCTTGGTTCTACCCAATCTCACGGGTTAAAAGTTTTAAACCTATCCTTGGACTTGGGTTCCTAGGAATTGAATATCCTAGGCTCTGATACCACAAAAACTGTCACGCCCCGAGCGCGGAAGATACCCGGAGACGCGTGACGAGTTTATATCAATCATGTCAATCAGAGCATTAGTGTATTCAACACAAAGACAGAGTGCGTAAAAGTAAAGATAAACCCAATCCTTTATTCAATCACGACCTTAAAAGGTACTTCTATTACAATTCAATTGCTGAAAGTTCTAAGACTCAATAAAAGAAAAGTACAATGGTTGACTTAAGAAATTTTAAAAGATAGGACTAGTAGACGCATGGATAAATAGAGAGCTCTAATCTTCTCACTCTTGACCTTCTCCATCTGAGTGAGTCTCGTCATCGGACTTACCTGAAAGGTATGGAAAAATACTTAATGAGCGAACGCTCAGTAGGAATTATATCTCAAGAACTAGCAATTGGTTTAAGTAATTACATGTTTCATGAATGCAATAAAGCTATGCATGTTTGCGTAAAACGACAAGAGAGAGAGAGTATAACAAGAGGTAATCGAGTAAACTAACATGTCTTTCAAAAACTTATATCAATGAATGTCAAGATATTCAAGCAAGTATATTCATCATGTCATGTCGGGAATTGGCTATCACGTTTCAAGCAAGTATATAAATACCCTTTTTCGGGCCACGCAAGTCATGTCATGTCAAGTACGAGATTTTTGGAATGTCTTAATCAAGCTAGTCATGCACTTCAGTACAATGCCATACCGTGATCATTACAACTCCCATGGGCACTAGTACTTTCGGGTGCTCCTCCTAGGACCTGATTGGGCCCTATATGCACAGGCATTGGTCATGTATTTTCGACATCCACTAAAGTATAGCCAATATGGAGTTTCAAGGAACAAACTTGTATAACTTTAAGGTAGATAACATTTCAAGGATTTGAACATGTAGTATCATGACGATAGTAACGGTATAATCACGATTACCGATAAAACTAGGTGGAATTGGTTCCCTATCTTGGGCGCCATGACAATAAGAGTAAGCGCCCACATGAAGATGGTCGCTCGTTCTTAAGCTAGATAGAATTGAGGTCCCCAAGTATGGCACCTAATCACAAGGTCACTAATGGCATGGTTTCCCATTCCATTTATTCATGGATATTCTCATGACATCATCATCATGAATGTCATAAGGGCCGGCATTACCATGTTTCTTTAGAGTGACATGGCAATCAAATAGTATCATGGGTTTTTATGGTACAACCAGCTCGGCTGCTTTGAGGGAATCCAAAGCGTGCGGAGTCTTACGGAGGCCTCTATGATAAAGTCACCGGTCCGGAGGAACGGAATGTCCCGCGGAGAGTTCATCTATCATCGAGAATTTGGGGTAATCGATAAAACGTCGATAAACATGGGACTATACTCACGGATTGGAATATAGTGTCATATATATATATATATATATATATATATATATATATATATATATATAAGTATATAAATCCACGGTTCACAGAAAAAATCATAGGAAAATAACAAGACAGGAAATTGGTGCCTTAGCCAAAGTCTTCATTTAAAGAGTTGATGCCCTTGTATGGGTCGTCATTTCAATATTTGACGACTTCCAGAACAGTCGTCCAATTCATATTTCTGTTTGCTGAAAATAACTAAATTTCAGTATTTTAAGGAAGTGGCAACTTCCATTAAGTCTTCTATTTTGTAAATAGCGCCCTCGTCAGGGGCGTTATATATACAAGAAACGACATGGTATGCGTCGTTAATTCTCCTTTTTACAGAATTTGCTACGAATAATAGCAATTTTCCAATAATTATTTTGATGGCAACATGTATATGGACAGGTCAAGAAAAATAGCAGGATTCTAGACATATGATCATGCATTAGATCAGCTTACTGTTTAGATAGGTATTAAATTTTTAACATGTGTATTTATTAAATCAATCGAAATTGACGACCGTTCTTCCGGGCGTCAGAAATACAAATGGCGCCCTGGTAAGGGTCGCCTCTTTCAAAAATTTTCCAGAACTCTGTGAAAACTACATGCATGAATTAATATATATTAATATCATGATTCATGATAGTTTGGGCTACGAAATCTTGAGATAACCTACCTTGGTGATGATCTGGATGATGAAACGTGAAGAATATATATGAAGACTGATCACAACCGATACTCTATTTCAAACAGAGCAATCGCAGGAGGAAGAAGATGATGAATATAGTGGCTTCCCTTCTTCTCGTCTGTTAACAAAATGAAGAAGTGGAAAACGCTCCGCCCCCTCTTCTCGTTGCAGTCACCAGCAAAAAGAGGAAGAAGTCTTCCTCACGCAGGAGGAAGAAACGGACGTAGGGCGTTGATATGAAAAACTTGTATAAGAGCAACGGCCCTTACTTCCTAAACGTAGGAACACCACTGCAGCTCTCGTCCGTGGAAGACGATAGTAGAAGCAAAGCTTCTACTCCACAGTATGATGATAGTAGCAGAAGATGATAGCTTCCAAAGAGCACGGCAGCCTGTAACTGTATCGGAAGAAGAAGAAGAAAGCCAACAGGTTTGGTTTCGACGGAGGGGTATTTATAGGGTTCTGGAGACCCTATAGGGTTGGAGTTTGATTGGGAACTAAAACTTACCCATCAGAGTCCTTATCAAATTTAAACATCACACGTATGGATCCTTTCCCCAGCTAGCATCCCTGTTCGAACCAAACACTACCTGTTGTAAATAACGCCTTAGGTTGGGGCGTTAATTAAAAAAATGACGCTGTCAAAGGGGCCTTAAATTTATAAAATGACGTCCCACAAAGGGGCGTTAATTATTATTGCCTTTATTTGCTTATCGTAGAGATATGGTTGCCTTATTAATATATAAAAATGATGCCACTTCTTGTGGGCGTCACTTCTTAATATGACGCCTTGGAAGGAGGCGTCTCTTTTTAAATTGGCGTCTGCTTGGGGGTCTTTATTTAAATAACGACCTAGATAGAGGCGTTATTTATTTTTGGCTCATTTTTGATATGTAAATGGGTGAAAATTATATATATATAGTATAGAACTTGATTATTTCATTTTTGAAAACTTTTATTCTTGATTATTTATCCGGGGTCTTACATTCTCTGCTGTAATCTTCATGCATATGCCAAGTCTACACATTGCTTAAGTCTGTACAGGGTTTTGTTGCATCATATGTTGCACGCGTTCAAAGTCCATACATTGCCCTCATGCATACACAAGCATCCAAAGTCTGTACAGCGTTTTGGCTAGAATGCAGCGTCTCATGTTAAGTCTGTACAGCATGCATCGTCTCCTTCTGTACAGCGTTTGCCTAAGTCTATACATCCATTAAGTGATAATTGATCAAGTCTATACATCGTGTGCTTCGAGCATTCAAGTCTGTATACTGGTGTCGTTTGCACACATGTCATAGCAAGTCTGTACATTGGCAAGTCTGTATATCGCATAGCATGCACGGGTTCAAGTCTATTCTCTCCTTATCTTTACCTACGTTCAGAACACTAAGTCTATACGTCGCGTGAAGTCTATACATTTTATCATTCAGCGTCTCATATGCATATTTGAGTTGAAGTCTGTACAGCCCAACTCTGTACATCCACCGTCACCTTTGGGCATCGTTCGTTCAGCAAGTCTGAACATCGCCCTAGGTTGCATTATCAAGTCTGTACATTCATCAATGGCTATGCACGCATCGTCTTACAAAGTCTGTACATCGGTGTGTCTTACTTAACGTCTCTGTGCTTCAAGGTTTCCAAAGTCTATACATTGTCTAGCATACACACATCAAGTCTGTACAGCCAGATCAGTCAAGTCTGTACAGCCATTGCCTTGTAGCATGCATTTCTTCAAGTTTGTACAGTCTTTGCAGCACATCCAAGTCTATACATTGCATATGGTTGTGCATCACTCAAGTCTATACATTCGTTGTGCATAGTCCATGCATTGCACGAAGTCTGCACATTGTGTGTTGCTATGCTCTAGATTTGCATTCACTCTAAAGTCTATACATTGTCTGCCCTGCACACACAAGTCCATACATTACATTTGGGCATCAAAGTCTATACACACAGACAAAGTCTGTACAATCCCTTCCATGCATTCTAAGTCTATACATGCTTCGAATGGCATCACATAAAGTCTGTACATCTGCATTCATTTGTCTGGCTACATAACACTAAGTCTACACATCTACCCATAGCAAGTCTGCACATCCTGTTTGCACTAAGTCTGTACATGGTCCTGGCGCTCGCAAAGTCTGTACATCGACTTGGCGCTCGCAAAGTCTGTACAATGGCTTGGCACTCACAGAGTCTTGCTGCGTCTATGTGCATAGTCCATGCAGTGTCAAGTCCATACAGCGTCTCTCTTAGCGTCTTGTGCATGCAGCATAGAAAGTCTGTACATTCGTTGACAGACTCATGCATAAACACTAAGACAAAGTCTGTACATTCGGTGACAGCTTGTCTGGGCATCTCATGCATTCAATGTGCATACTTTCATTCTATTGTGCATCCTTCAATACAAAGCCTGCACATTCACTGCTGATATGGTTATGCTGATGTTCAGCAAGTCTATACATGTTCTGCTCGTGGCTTAGTCTTTCAATCCATGTTCATTGTGCATATGTGCATCTCCTTCAAGATGAAGTCTATACATTTCTTTCCAAGCATTCAAGTCTATACACTTCATGTGTCTGCATCGCATTCACTTCAAGTCTATACACTCAATGCTGCATCATGCCTGTACACACTTTGTTAAAAGCCTGAACCAACTCTGTACATCCCTCTAATATCTTCTTATGACTGCTTGATAGATACATCCTTCGAGAAGAAAATGTTTGGGCACGTGATTCGAGGTTGACACCTGGCACGTGATCCGAGGTATACTCTGGATAAAGAGGGCACAAGCCCTACACTCGCCCTACCCGCTACTGCTATAAATGCGAAGCTTCTTCCTCAGAAGAAGACTGATCGTGAAAAGGAGATTGAGATCGAGATAGAAGTAGAGAGCAGTAGAGAGGCAGAGAGAAGAAGAAGAAGAAGAAGAAAGAAGTTGCAGAAGAAGAAAAGAAAAGAAGAGCAGAGAGAATAGGAAGAAAAAGAAGAAGAGTGAAGATAGACTGAGAGCTCGTGAAGAAGAAGAAAAAGAGAAAGAGAGATAAAGAGAGGGTTCGTGAAGAAGAAGAAAGAGGATTCATCAGAAGATCTGTTCACTGGCATTTGGATCAAATCCAAGCCAGACTTGCTCCTGCGAGAGCTACTTTTTGCATTGCATTTCCAGCTTTCTGATTATTGTATTTTCGTTTCTTGTTTTCTTTTATTTTACTCTGGGCTTGTTGTTCTTCCGATTCTCTAGTGAGGTCGGGGTTCCTCCTGTTGATTCAGGAGAAGGGAGACTGGGAGTCTTCGGTTGCTAGTGACTGGTGTCACTAGCGGTTTCCCTCTGGGTTTCAGAGGAAGAGAGACTTGGGTCTCTGGGTTCCCCTCCGATTTGGAGGAAGGGAGGATTGGTCCTCCGGTTGCAAGCGACTGGGTGTCGCTTGTGGGTTCCCTCCTGGGTGGAGGAAGAGAGACCTCGGTCTCTGGTTTGCTAGTGACTGTGTGTCACTAGTGGTTCCCTCCGATTTGGAGGAAGAGGGGAGGTTGTTCCCCTGGTCAAGCTATTTAGTAGCAATTGTTGCAGACTGAGTCTGCTGTTCTAGCCTTGCTAGTGGAAGCCTCAATCCGGTTTGGAGTGAGGGGTGGACGTAGGTCTGTGGACCAAACCACCTAAAAAATCCTAGTGTTCACTTGTGGTCTGATTTTCCTTATGTGTTCTTTTCATTGCTGCGCTCATTAGATGCTTGCTTAGGATCGTGTGAGGGCTAATTAAATTGTTGTCTTGCTTTGATCCTTCTAAGTATTCTCAGTATATTTTTGCAATAGTTTTTTTTTATTCCTTATATCTGAGCATTAGAGATTCAATTAGGCAATATTTGAAGAGGGATACATTCACCCCCCCTCTGTATCCGGGCCTTGCACCCTATCACCTACACCTTCATCCTATTCCCAGCTCGAAGGTAGCAGAGTACCAGCGACTTTCTGAGGCTGCCACATCATCACCAAGAAGCTTCAGAGGTCGTACCATATACCGTTGGAAGCGTCTTCCAGTACTATTCGCAACGGTGGTAGTCTTGTCCCAGTCTGAGTTTGTGGCTGCATAGGAGAGCCGACATCGCCGGACTGTCCATCATCCTCCTGACAGTCATCCAGAAGCATATTGCAGAGGCTCCCATGGCCAACTCCATGAAGTTCTTGAAGCGAGGCATGTCTGAGAACTTCTACTACAAGTCTCCTTCCAGTACCAAGAAGCGGCTCTCCGTTTGGACCCCGGACCAAGCTTGGGAGCAACCGTGGTGTCCTCGCCTTCCTCCTGTAGTGACACAGAAGCTACCAGAATCAGAAGCCTACACCCTTGTTCACGCCTCTGCCCCGACCGTCGTCACCAACACGAAAATCTCCAAAAAATATGTTGACATCCTGGGTCAACCACGGATGTTTTGCAACTGGTTTTGTTACAAATGGAGTTCGGGACAGTCCGCAACGGCGTCAACACCGACTGTCTATCTGTTGTTCTAGAGGGCTAGCAAAACCAATGATCTTCGTCCACTTTGGCTTCTAGCGTAGTTTTCCCCACCCCGCCAAGCCGGCTGACCGCCCCTCCCTACGTGGAGGTATATTTTGGTTGTAAAAACTAATCCCCACCCCTAGTCCAACCCCCTTGTAAGGGGCGTAGTACATGTAAACTGAAATTTCAGGTTGAAGCTTCATCGGCATGGCGTGCAGGGTAAGCCCACGCTTCCTCACTCGCCCTCATCTCCAGCTGGGATTGGTGTCTTCACACCGGTAATGTGAGCTTTGGTTTCCCCTTTTCTGGTTTCTTTCCATTGCTGGTTTAGTATTGCCACTAGTGCCGTCGGACGGTAAGTGAGTGCCTGATCCCGAATTACTATTGTGTGAGTGACTACCGCGGGCGAGTTGTGAGAGAGCCATTACCTCCCATGCCCTCGGCGTGATGTCCGCCCCCGAGAGTGGGCATCCTAGGACCCTTAGGGGTTCAACCTTAAGCTGGCCAATCCTCAGAGCCGCGAGGTCCCATCTCAGACCCTCACCACCATCACCAAGTTGCCTACGGGCACTAATGTGCGCCACGCGAGTGAGTTCGCTAGAGTGAGTCCGCTGCTCAAGGTTGATTGCTTGCAAGTCTAGGTCCAAGGGGCGACTTCATCAAACATCCTAGGCCGTGTCACATAAATTGGTATCAGATCAAGTTCACAACTTGTCTCTATCAAGTTGGTCCTAGGGTGCATATGCATTTAGAGTCTCCGGTGTATCATCATGGCTATTCCTCTATGGTCAATTCCATACAATTCGGCCCTCCACAAGGGTCCTAGCGGTCCACCCCTCTTGGGAATCATTTTAGATGAGGACCTTTGCTTTGACGGATCGAGCCCTAGTGCCTATCTAAAGTGGGAGGCTACCATGGAAATGCACTTTGAAAGGATTATGGCATATGGACCCGCGAGAGTCCGCATTGCCAAGGGACGACTTCGGGGTCAAGCCAAGAGTAAGTGGGAACACATAGAGGGCTTAAGGAGGGTTAGGAGGAAAGGGCCCATTTCCTCATTGGAGGAGATGAAGATAGAACTTAGGAAGATCTACGCTCCCCAACGTCCCCCTCCCTACTTGGAGAGCCATAGTCCGAGGAGCACTACTACTCCTCCCTTCTCTCCCGGCTAGTTCAAAGCCACCATAAAGGCCCTCTACATCTCCCAACCCCCACAACACCCACCACCTCCAACCCCAATCAACACCTCTACACTTTGCTACCCAACCACCACCAATCAAACCAAATTGGCCCCCACTCCCACCCCTCCACAACCGGCCGATCCCAAGGGCAAGAGACCCTTAACCGACCCGGCTTCCCCCGTGATGACCACCACTCCCCCGTCCAAAGTCACTCACCCAACCTTCACCATTCAAATCCAAGTGGACCCCGTGTCCACCCCTCCACCTAGGCCCATGACGGCCACCACCCCCTAACCCACTCTCCCTTATCCAATTCACACCCACACCCAATTGACCTCCGCCCCTCCACCTTCCCCCATAAGGGATACCCCCACCGAGGCCCACCCAACCCATCTTCCACTTCCAACTCCAATCCTACCCTAACCTAGGCCTCCACTACTTCCCCTACCAATCCCAAATCAAGTTTCCCTTTACCCTCCACCCCGGGTGCGCCATACACCAACCCTCATCACCCCACCCTTAAAAGACCCTCTCACCTCCTTGGTAGAGAAACCCATACCCGACCCCATAGCGGTGAACACTCCGGACCCCATTCCCCCCATAGAGACCACCCATGTCCAAGTAGAAGAAGAAATCTCGCACGGTGGTCTTCACCTTACACCACCCTCTCTAGTTGGGGCCGAGCTCATCTTAGGAGAACCCCTTGATAGTTGGCTAAAGGAGAGCCCAATTAGAAAGATTATGGCCTATGTTTTCCCTCCTATGGAGCAAAACCTCCCTATAGTGCCCCTCTCCTATCACACCACCATCCAATCATCTTACCAAGTGGACACATTAGGCGATCTTCTCAAGGGCTTAGCATGGCAAATGAAGTTGACCGGCATGTTGACCACAGTGGCCAACCAACCTAGGAGCCTTGATCTCCTACACCTATGTGTCGGATCTATCACCTCGATTTGCACCGTTGGTTGCTACACTAGCGATCTCTTTCTATTCCTCCCCACACCCGATGAGCCCGATCTTATCCTCAAATTGGAGTCTCTCATATCAGGCAGAAAGCCAAACCATCCTCTCATGGCCAACCCACCCACTAAGAACTTCGGCCTAATCATTTCATTAGAGGAGGATGATCCACCCCCATATTGTGAGGACCTTGAGGATGTTGAGATGAACTTAGAGCTCCTTTCCCCCGGGTACACTGATGTTGATCCTTTTGACCGCTCCCAATGGGAACCCGGGAACCCATGTGATCCACCCACATCACTTATCACCCACTCTTTCCTACCCTCACCCACCATGTTGGGCCAAGCCCACCTCTCCCAAGTCCCGGGCGACACAAGGGTAGCTATGACCAAGGAAGATCTACACCTAAGGAACAAGGAGGTGCCTCTCCCCATGATGTCCACCTTCCTTGACCCCTTCGACCCATTTGAAAGGAAACTCCAATGCCAAACCATACCCCAACACATCAAAGTCATTTTCGAGTTAGGAAAACATATGTCTTGGCACCTCAAACCACTTGGCATGATTCATAAATTGTGTACATTCATTCATATCACCCACATGTCAAGTAGGAAACATGAGTGGTCCATATTCGGATGTAATGGTCCACCTTCATTCATCATGAGTCTTAAGCATGTTAGGAGCATTCATGGATGTCCGGGTCCTCCGGCACTCATCACACCCACGCATGAGAGGGACATCTATGGATGCCCCGGACCTCCCACACCCTTCAAAGTCTCCATGGCATCTCTGCATGATTGGTCTAAATATGGTTATCCTGGCCCCCCTTTGCATATCATGCATCTCCCACTCACACCGCATCGTTGTACTTAGCATGAGCATTTAAGCAAAGTAACAAACAACGAGTGGTGAGAATCACAAGAAGCGGGTAAAACCTTGTGAACACCACTTTGAATTCCAACTTGGTAACTTGGCAATGGTGACTTTGGAGTGGCTCTACCCTAAGACCACCTCCAACTTAAGGGCACGAGGACTTGAACCTTGCCTAGTTCTGAGTGGCCTTGGCAACCCGGCTTATGGGTTGGGCTTTCTAATGGGTTTTGGGATTTACCCCCATTTCCCACGTGGCGGGTCTGGCACCCTATATGGGCACCGCAGTGGATCCTATTGAGAGTTTCGGGCCTACCCCTACCCTTGTGAGAGACACACTCGGAGAGCCACCACACATCAGCCTGAGAGCCCGACGTGTGCACACGGAGGCAATACTAGGCAAGCATGGTTCAATCACCGGCAAGAAGGTGTGCCTGAGCCACCTTGAGATGATGAAGGACCATCCCCTGGTTGCGGATGCAGGGTTGAGTTTGGAGGTCGTGGCTCGCCCAGAGCTGCTTTGGAGGACCACTTCCCCGGTGGATCCATACTCGACAGAGTCGAGTTCTTCGCACCCAGGGGGTATGATAGGGGCGTCTCTCGCCCTTCACATTTTTCCACAGCTCCGATTGCTCACTGACAGTACTCCATTGTGTCCGTCACATTTTTATGAGTCGAGTCATGTAATTTTCTTGTTTTATTTGAGTCATATCATTGTAATTTTCCTTTTATTTGAGTCCAATACCTAGGTTAATGACTCATCTACCTAAGTTAAGTGTCGTAGGGTTGATTAGATTAGTTAATGGGCCCAAGTCAATGGGCTTGGCCCAGGGGCGCCCCCTTCCCCCTTGATTATTTGTCATTAGTCCTAAAGTCAGGGACTTATTGTAAAATATGGGTTCTCTGTAAATAGAACTATGTTGTCCCCGGTAGATGGCAATCAAGAGGGGAGGGGTGAATTGATTAGCAATAAAAAATTCAACAACGAACTTTTTGAAAAGATTAAATGGAAGGACCAAAAAGAAGCACACTCTTCTCACCCGATGATGCTAACACACGAATAGCGGAAATATAGAGAAATCTGAACAGTCGAGATTTGAACAACACTCCGCTCGACAAGAAGCCCACTCGTGAAAGAACGTAGAAGCAAACCACAATGAACAAGAGGATTTTAGGTGGTTCAGGTTCACAACAGTGTCCCCTACGTCCACCCCTCACAGAGTGAGGATTGCTTCCACTATAGAGTGAAAACCCACACACACACACGTTGTGAAGCACACAGCCACACACACACACACACACACACACACACACACACACACACACACACACACACACACACACACACACACACACACACACACACACACACACACACACACACACACACACACACACACACACACACACACACGTGCGCTGTGACCGACAAACGCACACTCACACACAGTATTTCGTTTAAGAAAAATAATCAGATATACAATGATCCTTCAAAACTAAAATAGAATGAACATAATATATGCAATAAAGATCTTGAGGTCGCCAGAAATCCCCCTTTCAAACGATGACCCAGCTGAGGTTCTTCATTTCTTGGTCGGTGATGCAGGATGTAGACAGATCTTCAAGAGGAAGCCCGGATGATGATGTGCAGCTCGAGATCCATGTTGCCTAGCTTCATATAAGGAGGAAAGGCTTCAATCCTTGCTCAGGATGCATCTAATCAGCAAGGGGATTGGCCTATTCTTGAAGTAGACTACTTCTATTCGCACTTGGAAAGGCTCCCCATGAACTTTCTTCTCCTGCAAGACAAAATGGGGATGAGTTTGAATATTCCTTTTTTCTTTTAGCTTTTGGTCGCCCTAATCATTGGTTTTATAGTCCCAAGGAGGGGGGGCACGTGTGACAAGATGGGAGCCTCGGATCTCCCAACATTAGGGCAAAACATGATCAAAAATGGCAGCCACGAATCGGATCTCGAACCAGACTGGCGGTCGGAAACTCCAGGGGTCGACCCATTAGGCCAACCCTCGAAGACACTACAACACGGGACAAGGGTGCCCGAGAATGGAAATTTCCAAGGGTCGACCCATTGGGTCGACCCATTGCGCACAACCGGCAAAAACTGAGAAACTCGAGGGGCTCGGGTACCAAAAAGGGTCGATCCATGGGGTCGACCCACGCACCGTATTGCTGAAAACTGAACACCCGAGGGCTCGGGAGCACCTAGGGGTCGACCCATGCGGTCGACCCATGAACTACTTCACAACACAACGAAAATAAAAGGCTATCAACCATCAAGGGGTCGACGCTTGGGGTCCACCCCATGAAATCAAACATGTTATTCATTTCTATGTGCTGGTTATAAACAGGGATCAACCCTTGGGGTTAACCCATGGCTTCTATAAAGGAAATCAACTTATCAAAGGGTAAGGTTTTGTTTGGATCTCACCAAGCATCCTTGAATGAGTTAGGAAGTGAGCTTCATTCCTGAGTACTGTAAAAACACAAAATTGGAGTTAGATTGAAACTTTGACAAACATAACTCAAAGCACTCACTCAAAGAGAGATGATCTTGATCCTGCAAAAATACCTCCTCTGACATCATTAGTAGATCATGATCTCACAAGAAAAAGGTAATTACATAGTAAAGCAGTTCAAAATGAGTTTCATTAAATTTATTCATCCAACAATAGTTCTAGTCTAATATAGTGTTTGGTCATCATCAAAATCCAACAAATAGAACATTCACGCAGGGGGTTCAACAGTCTCCCCATTTTTGATGATGACAAAATACTATGCTAGATTTTAGGATTGACAAGAAAACTTTTATTTACAATTTTTCGAATCAACACCTCAACTAACAAAAAAAATTTAACATGAAAGCCTCCATATACATAACCATGTGAACTCAAAAGGATTTAACAAGCTAAATGAAATCAAGGCCACGGACCAAAGGTAGGGGAACCCCAACATTACATCAAACCACAACCACAATGTTGAATGCGCATTCTTTCCATGCACCAAGCTGAAACATTATAGAAGCATCACAACACGAAACACAAGGCTTCATCCAAGCACTGTAAGATTGACCAGCCAAAGGCATCATCCATTGTTTTAGCTGACAACAGAGTTTTTAAGACTTACAAAGTCTGAGTTCATGAGTTACAAAAATGCATACATGAGCAATGCCATAAGATGCAACATTTCTAACTGAACATTTCTAACTGATAGACTAATGAAAGCAAACATGCAAGCAAGCACACACCACACATACTGTAATATAATAGTTTTAACCAAGCACCCACATATCTGAATTTCTCCCCCTTTGGCATCATCAAAAAGAAGAGGGAGAACAGGTTAATAATTGTGCTGTATCATTGGAGCTTCATAATCTAGTCCGAGGGTGGAGAGTGTGGAGCATGTGACCCTCTAAGTAAATTCATCATTTCTTCAAACATCCTGGTTTGGGCGTCCAGAGCAGTAGTGTTTGCATCAAGAAAGGAGGTGACCCTTTGGAAGGACTGAGTGTGGGCAACATGGGAAATCCTCAAGTCAGTTACTTCATTGATAAGGGCATCCATTCTCTCCCCATACTTGTCTAGTCGGCCATCTATGGAATCCAATCTATCAGTGATCATCTAAGAAAACCCACCAGGCAGTGCCTCATTAGGAAGTTCTTCTTGTTGTGGTTGATCTACTTCAGCTTCTTCACTCTCCTCTTCTTCCTCTGAGATGACTTGTACTTGTCCAGATTTGATCTTACGAACCAGAACACCATTTTTTAACTCATAGTTCATGTTCTTGCAAATTGTGGGGATGGAGTAAATGTCATTCTCACACACTGTGTGATATCGTTCTTTGGACAAATCAATACCGGCTGATTCAAAGACTGCTGTCAAGGCTGCTGCATATGGTAGAGTGCGGTTTGTATGCTGCAAGCATGCGGATATGTGAAGTAGTATAGTGGAAGGGAAATTGATAGGGAGACCCTTCATCAGACAGAAAAATAGGAACATATAGAATTCAATTACTTTGTCTCTTCCACAACCCTTTGGTATCAAA
This sequence comes from Amorphophallus konjac, assembly GCA_022559845.1. NCBI lineage: Eukaryota > Viridiplantae > Streptophyta > Magnoliopsida > Alismatales > Araceae > Amorphophallus > Amorphophallus konjac. The sequence continues at coordinate 38,932 of JAHNEJ010001541.1, read as the reverse complement.
ATGGTCGTCATCATGTGGTGTAGAATGCGCCGCATGGAGGGAAAGCGATTTGCATTCAGACCGGTGGTGGACATGTCTCCCATTTCCTCAGAGGTCATCATTTGATAGACCTCTTCTTCATCAAAATCAAGATCACCAAAAGTGTAACATTCATGACATGGTAAACCAAGAGCATTACCCAGAAATTTGGGTGTCAAAGTAATCACTTTTCCATTTACAACAGTAAACTGCTTGTTAGCTTTGATTGTAGTATTGCCATAGAACTGGTTCACTAACTTGTAATAAACACGACGGTGTGCAGACATGAAATGATCAAGGTTTGGTTGACTACAAATAATATCCACTAAGCCTGGCAAGTATTCAACCAAATTCATAAAATCTACCGCACGAGGGCGGAGAACTTTTCTGTGTGCAGCTTTGTTACCGGAGGCTAAGGCTTGTGATTTCATTGCTTCTAGCTCTTTTTCTTTGGATCATATCTCTCTTGTGTGGCTGGAATTCTCTCGCTGACGAGCAGAGCGGCTGGATTCCTCCCCCTGACGAGAAGACCGCCGTTTGGGTCCCATCTGAACCACCGGACAAATCAGAATCTGTAGAGGCTTCCTATATCTTGTTGGTTCGAAAAGAGGAGCCCCTCACGTAGAAATAAAGACTCTCCAAACACCATGGTCTTACCTCAGAGGATCTGGGATGAAGAGAGATGATTATGGACACAGCAAGGAGAGAAACCGCGAGTAGCCACCGGTGAGATCTCGCCTAGGGCTGGAGCGGCGTTGGGTTGCAAGAGAGAGTTTCAGGGATACCAAGATGTGGTGGCTGGTTGAACTAGGGAGCTGGGGATATAATATAGCGTTAGGGTTGAAGAATAGGGCGTTCACGCCCTTTCCGAAACGGAACGGTTTGCGTTTTACCGCGACCGACCGTAAGAGACAGCCCGAGCCCCGTTTTGAGCAAACTGACAGGGGTCGACCCCATGGGTCGACCCATCACCTGTTCAGATGGAGATTTTCTTTTATATGAAAATTTGGAGTTCCAAGAAGGATAGGCTCGATTCCCCAATGATTAAAACATATGAAGGTCAAGGAAAAAAGATATCTTTGAGGTTTGAATCATTTGGGGCGGATATTTCAAGGAAATGATAGATTGCCTTAGAAGTTTATTTACCATGCTCTCCACTATTCAGATTTCGATTGATCAGTTCCATTGAGATGCACTTATTGAACTCAAAATAGTGTGGCCATAGAAGAGTGCAATGAATGGGTTCATACATATTTAATAGAAGAAATGCAATTCATACAAAGGTGAAAATTTCACACAATTCAATTTTTTGCAATTCAAGCAACATGGTGCATATGCATGAAAAAGGAGACCCATCTAATGCAACTGTATGAACGACACAAATGCAAAATATGCATGCTAGCGACACTAAGTATGATGCAAAATGCAGAGACTCATGAATCAGACTCCTCTATTCTACAAACCCCTAACTTTCTCCTAAAAGATGTAAATTTTTCTTCATTTAATGGTTTGGTAAATATGTCGGCAATTTGATTATTTGTTTCAATGAAATTTATTTCAACATCACCCTTACTAACATGATCTCGAATGAAATTATGTTTAATTTCGATATGCTTCGTTCTAGAGTGATGAACCAGATTTTTTGACAAGTTTATAGCAGAGGTGTTATCACATAAAATTACAGTGTTTTTGAATGAGATGCTATAGTCAATCATTTGTTGTTGGATCCAAAACACCTGGGTAATGCAACTACCAAGAGCCACATATTCGGCTTCGGCGGTTGACAAAGCCACTGAATTTTGTTTCTTGGAGGCCCATGAGACCATGTATCCCCCAAGAAACTGGCAATACCCGCTGGTGCTTTTTCGGTCCACTTTACAACCTGCATAATCGGCGTCAGAATAAGCAATCAATTCAAAGCTCGAATTACGCGGAAACCATAAGCCCAAATGTACTGAACCAGCAATATATCTAAAAATACGTTTCACAGTCGACATTTGTGTTTCTTTCGGATTGGACTGAAATCTCGCACACAAGCAAACTGCAAACTGAATGTCGGGCCGGCTGGCAGTTAAATACAACAATGATCCTATCATGCTTCTAAAAAGTTTTTGGTCCACGGATTTACCTTTCTCATCTTGATCAAGTTTGATTGAGGTTGACATGGGTGTGGGTTGAGGTTTCGCCTTGCTGAAATTGTACTTTGTGAGCAAGTCTCGAGCATACTTCCTTTGGCATATGAAAATGTCATCCACCATTTGTTTGACCTGCAAGCCCAAGAAGAAGGTCAATTCTCCCATCATACTCATTTTAAACTCACCTTGCATAAGTTTGGTAAATTTTTCACTCAAGGTGATATCAGTAGAACCAAAAATTATGTCATCGACATATACTTGAACAACTAAAACTTTCTTACCATTTACTTTGGTAAACAAGGTTTGATCAATGTTACCACGTTTGAACCCATTGTCGACAAGGAAAGAACTCAGCCTCTCGTACCAAGCGCGGGGAGCTTGTTTCAAATCGTAAAGTGCCTTATCCAATTTGTAAACATAATCTGGATATACGTGATCTTCAAATCCTGGAGGCTGCTCCACATACACATCCTCCTGTATAAAACCATTCAAAAATGCACTTTTCACATCCATTTGAAAAGGTTTAATATCATGATGTCATGCAAATGCTAAAAAAATTCTCACTGCCTCAAGTCTTGCCACAGGGGCAAAAGACTCATCAAAGTCAATTCCTATCTCTTGGCTATAGCCTTTGGCTACTAGCCTGGCCTTATTCCTAATTGCCACTCCTTGATCATTTAACTTGTTTCAAAAAAACCATTTGGTTCCGATCACGGAGTGGCTTTTAGGACGTGGCACAAGGAACCACACTTTGTTCCTTTAGAACTGGTGTAGTTCATCGTGCATAGCTAAGATCCAGGAATTATCCTTTAAGGCTTCATCAATAGAGTGCGGTTCAAATTGAGAGAACAATGCAAGATAATCCAAATTGTCAACTTCCCTTGATGAAGATTGAGTTTTCACTTCACATTCTCGGGAGGATGGCTTTTGTGGAAAGTCCACTGCCAAGGAAGCCGTTGTCCTGGTTGATTTTCATCATCCTTGCTTTCTGATCCTTCTCCTAGAGTTGCTTGACCTTGCGCTGTCTTTGGTGCGATCTCATCACTGGTTTCTTCTTCTTCATCCGGCAATTTTGAGCTTTTATCAACATTCACATTGCATGACTCATCTACAATAACATGAGGGCTCTCCTCTACTACAAGAGTTCTCAGGTTATAAACCTGATATGCTCTAGAAGCAAGAGAGTACCCAAGAAAAATTCCATGATCACTTTTTGCATCGAATTTACCCAAATTAGATTTTCTATTATTATAAATATTGCAAATTGATCCAAATGGTTTCAAGTGAGAGATATTGGGCTTCTTACCTTTGAAGAGTTCGTATGGGGTTTTTCTCAAGATTGGTCTTACCATAGCTCGGTTTATGATGTAGCATGCCGTGCTAACGGCTTCCGCCCAAAAATACCTAGGAAGGTTGTTCTCGCTTAGCATCGTCCGAGCCATCTCAATGAGGGTTCTGTTCTTTCTCACCACGATGCCATTTTGTTCTGGAGTTCTTGGTGCTGAAAATGTATGCGAGTATCCGTGCTTCCTACAAAATTCATCAAAATCAGTGTTCTCGAACTCCTTACCATGATCACTTTGAATTCTTTTGATGGAACATCCTTTCTCAATCTCCACTTTCCTGCAGAAACCTTCAAACTCCTTCAAAGCATCATTTTTATGTGACAAAAAGTACACCCAACAAAATCGTGAGAAGTCATCTACAATAACAAACCCATATAACTTGCCACCTAGACTGTGAGTTCTACTAGGTCCAAACAAATCAATATGAAGAACTTCAAGGGGCCTAGTGGTAGTTGTAGATTATAAAATTAGAACGCCCCCAATCTAAATGATTTGCATAAAAGATGATTTGACAAGATATAGAACTACAATTGATGATAAAAGGGGGGTTACATGTAATAATCAAAATCCGTGATCGCCACTGAGGCCAACAACATGCCAAATAAGATAAAGATCAAGATAGAGCATGTTACATACCTTAAAAATTCAAGATGTCCAGCCGTAGGCCTGGAGATTAACGCGCTATATCGTCCGAGCGCGTTCTTCAGATCGCGCCAGGAACCTATAGCGCGATATCAGACAGGAAGCGGGGTTATTTGGATTCGTTCCTTCCTTGCTCCAAGGCCGGCCAAGGTGCAAGGGCTCCACGTATTAGTCTTCTAGTGCCTGCAAACAATCATAAACAACAAATAAAAGGCCCATTAGAATGAGATTTTAGTAGAATCTTCTCCTATTCTTAATCAAAAGCATGCAAACGGGGGGCTCGATTACCTGGGGGTTTGGTGGTTTTTAAACCCCTATGGAAGGGAAAAAGATAGGTGTGGTGTGTGTGTATGCATGTATTTCGTAAAAGGAGTGTTTTGAAATCAATATGCAATGCTATGCAAAGATTAAAATTCGTAAATTGGGGAAAGAAAAAGTAGAAGGAGGAATAACACGAAAAGAGCCCCTAAATACTCCCTTGGATGTGCGAGGAGCGAGGATTTATTGATTTGGCACGAAGAATTTCCTCTTCCTCATTAATATCTCGAGTGGCATCCCCTTAAAACGACGGCCAAAGGGTCCAATTTATAGGAGAAAGATCAAGAAGCAACCCTAGGTCGGAGTTCAATTCAATCCGATGATTTGGCGGCTCAAATTGAGGTAATCCTGCCGATTAATGAGGGGGAAAGGCTCCTACTAGGTTTAGAAACCTTCCTGGATAAGAAACACGACCAGAAACTTACCAAATAAGGACTCTGAGTCGAAAGAAGGGAGTCCGATTTGGAAAGGGCTCTGCCTGATAACGCGCTATATGACCATAGCGCGTTCATGAAGAACGCGCTATGACGATATAGCGCGATAATTAAAGGCCCATCAGATGATTTAGAAAAAGGAGAAAAATCCTTTGGGCAGTCACTTAATCAAATGTTGAGTGAGAATAACATCCAAAGTGGATGCTATAATGATCAGATGTCAAGAAAATAACAACTGTTCAAATGGTAACTTCAATTAGATCCACAACACGCTGAACAAGAAAGTGATAAGAGCGGATAGCGCGGGGATGCCAAACTCGAGATGAGATCCAAGGTATGGAATTGAAATATTGGGCCAAGAATAGAGAGACATCCCAGAAAATCAACCATCTAAGGATCAATTGGGGCATTAACTAGGAGAACAAAGAAAATGCCCAATTTATCGACCAAAATTGGGTGTCTACAGTAGTCACATCATTCTTGCTTTTGAAAGAGGCTCTTGTTTGCTTACCTTTGCTTTTGAAAATCCCCAAAAATCTTGTCGACATCCTGGGTCAACCACGGAGGTTTTGCCATAGTTTTCGTTTCAAACGGAGTTCGGGGCAGTCCGCAGTGGCGTCAACACCGACTGTCTATCCACTGTTCCAGAGGGCTGGCAGAACCGACGATCTTCGTCCACTTCGGCTTCTAGCGTAGTTTTTCCCACCCCGCCTGGCTGGCTGACCGCCCCTCCCTACGTGGAGGTACATTTTGGTTATAAAAACTAATCCCCACCCCTAGTCCAACCCCCTTGCAAGGGGCGTAGTGCATGTAAACTGAAATTTCAAGTTGAAGCTTCATCGGCGCGGCGTGCGGGTAAGCCCACGCTTCCTCGCTCACCCTTGTCTCCGGCCGAGATCGGTGTCTTCACACCGGTCAGGTGAGCTTCAATTACCCCTTTGCTGGTTTCTTTCCATTCCTGGTTTAGTATTGCAGCTAGTGCTGTCAGACGGTAAGTGAGTGCCCGATCCCGAATTACCATTGTGTGAGTGACTACCGCGGGCGAGTTGTGAGAGAGCCATTACCTCCCATGCCCTTGGCGTGCTGGCCACCCCCGAGAGTGGGCATCCTAGGACCCTTAGGGGTTCAACCTTAAGCTATCCAATCCCAAGAGCCACGAGGTCCCGTCTCGGACCCTCACCACCATCACCAAGTTGCCTACGGGAACTAATGTGCGCCACGCGAGTGAGTTCGCTAGAGTAAGTCCGCTGCTCAAGGTTGATTGCTTGCAAGTCTAGGTCCATGGGGTGGCTTCATCAAACATCCTAGGTCATGTCACATCACTGGTGGTGAGTTGCTAACAGTCTTCCTTAACGGTGACCCGACTCTAGGAGTAAAGATCAGAGCCGGTCTAGCACTTGAAGAACAGGGAAAATATAAGCATTTCTTTGCCCAGTACATCCAAGTCTTTGCATGGTCTGATGAGAACCTTCCCGGGATCCCAGAAGATGTGGTGATGCACAAGCTCAACCTCGACCCAACAGTGTAGCCTATCCAGCAATGCAGAAGAAAGCATGCCCCGGAGAAGCAAGTGGTCATCAAAGAGCAAGTCATCAAGGGGCAGAAGATTGGCCTTTTTCATCTGGTCCTGTATCCTACGTGGCTCGCCAACGTCATCCTGGTGCCAAAGGCTTCTGGGAAATGGCGAATGTGTGTGGACTTCACCGACCTCAACAAGGCTACCCCGAAGGATTGTTACCCGCAACCTGTTGACACCCGTTTTTTTGCCGATAAGTTGAGTCATTCCTCTTACTCCCCTTTGTTGATGCCTCGAGTTGTCCATCACCCGCTGGGTTGTTTTCTGGCACGTTTTGGGCCAATTTTATGGGTAGCCTCCCTCCCTGGCTAGGTCCGAATTGATTCAGGGCTTAATGGGCCTTGGCTTTGGTCTTGAGCTTTTCTATGAGTTTCAAGCGCCCATGTACATGTGCGGTCGTCTCCAGCCGTTCAACTATATGTGCGGTTGATACAGGGCCGTTCACATATTTATGGGATATTTGGCTGATTTTCTGAATTATCACCGACAAGCATATATACGGCCTATACATAGCCGCATAAGACCATTGTGCGGTACATACTAAGCGTCTATCTCTCAAGAGTCCTAACGTCGCTGGTTTTCAGATAATTATCTAATTATCTTATTTATGCTGAATTATCACCGACAGGCATGGACGGTTTCCTCTTGGCCGCTCTACCTTTGAAAGGTCTGCTATCAACCGTTCATCTATCAGAGTCCAACGGTGAAGATTTCGGTCAGTTCGATGGATATTTGGATAATATTTGATATTTATTTGAATTTCCACCGACAGGGTTGACGGCCTAGGGTATGGCCACACATCAGGTTGAGTGGTCTATCGTACGACCGTTCATCCTCTCGATTCCTGAAAGATTAACAGATTTTCTCTCTCTATTCGTGATTTTATCCCAAACTTCTCCCGTCATTTTCTCCGCGATATTGAGCCATTTCGAGTGCCGTTTCTTTTGGATGAGAGATAATTGAATTATCTTCATCTTTCCTTTGATTATCTCGACCTGAAAATGCCTAAAAATCCTAATTTCGGGGCTGGCTTCCTAGGCTCTATAAATAGACCCTATAGGCTACCTTTGAAAGGGGGGGGGAGATTTCAGGTCACGGCGAAGCCCTGCCGAATCCTTGAGTGACCTACGACCAGGGAGGGAGGCCTTCTACGTCCATACAGGCCTCCGGTCCAGGGAGTAACTTTCGTTTTGAGTCTTTTATATTTTGATAGTCCGTCATTCCCTTTTGGTTGCATGCATCATTCTCCACATTTTTCTTCACTTGCACTATCATTCACACACCCTCCCACGTTTTTGACGCCCCCAGGGTTTAAAACTCCCCAGGTATCCCCCACTTCATTTAGTTATGTTTATTTCTTTCATGTTAGCATTTACTACACTCTATAGTTCTGATATTGATTTTTCTTTGTGTTCTACACTTTGTTTCACAGGTCAGCAACACACTAACACGAGGCCCATCCTTTCTGGCCGGCCAGAAAGGGTGGAGGTTGGACCTTACAACTTCTGGCATGGTGGTTTTGCGCGGCTTCTTCCAGACCGTTTAAGGATATATGCGGTGGATCCAAAGCCATTCTTCCTCTCCTGCGGTCAACATCAAGCCGTTCATCCTCCATCCATCTTCATCCCGCGTTCTACCTCAGCACCGATGAGCGGCCTATCGTGAGACCGCGCGTACCTACAGGCGGCCCCTACGCAGCCGTTCAACGTGCTAGTGCTGATTTTAAGGCAAGTACCTCCCCCTTTCCAAGGTACGGCGTGTTCATAACGTTCGGCATCTTGGTGGCGATCACACTTATTTACACCCTTTTGTTCTCCTTCTACTGCATATTTCATATCTCGATTTAGTAGAAGGGATAGAAGAGATCTTTTGAGCCGGTATTGAAGAGAAAGAAAGTAGAAAAATATAGCAACAACTCATTTTTTGGTGATCACGGTGGGACACCTAGTGCCCATCGTGTTAGTGATTTGCTGACCCCTTCTTTCGTTGTGTTAGTCCTTTTTCTTGAAGTGATTTTAAGGTTGAGTCGCGTTCTCTGTCCTCTGGAACGTGAACGGCTCTCCGAGGGCCGTCCAACGTTTGTGCGGTTGAGGGTTCACCATTTTTCTCTGCGAACACTGCCAGTTCTTCTCCAAGCTTGTTGTCTCGAGCGGTCTCCTACCGCCCGTGCATCCTTTATACGGCCTGAGTTTGGCCGTCCACCGTGCTGGCACAGGTACGCCCTGTATTCATACTATTTGTTTGGTTGCTATTGCACGGTGGATACGGGTCCGTTCCAGAGCTTAAGCGGTTGTATATAGACCGCTCATCTAGGTACGCTTCTCATCTCTGTCTTCTGTCATTTTAGCATTTCATGATTTTTGTGCTTCTTGGTCGTTATTCCTTGGTTTGAATGGTTCATACTGAACCGTATATCTCCCTGAGCGGCCTTACAGAGACCGTCCTTGTCATGCTACAGTGCACCCGTGCTTCACTTTTATTACCACGATATATGATTTTCATGATACTTGGTGCTGATTACTGATCTCCCCCCTGCTCTTATATCATTGTATACTTACTTTCATCTCTTACATATTTGATCGATCATTGATTGCTAGTTTCTAGGCTAGATTTTGCATGCACTCCGGTGCACATAGGATCATACACTCTCATTAGTAGTTGCATTCCTACCTAGGTAGGGTTTCCTCTCGTCTCCATACTCCTTGGAGCCGACTAGGGGACCTTGCCGAGGACCTCCGTAAGTCCCCGCGAGCCGTGGATTCCCACACGGATGCCAGGCAGGTTGTACCACATCATCCCCCAGTCTAGGGTCTGCATTCATGAGAGAGAGAGTCCCTTAGAGTCTGCCAGTTTCCCGTCCCCCACCCTGGTTAGGTACCTTGTGGTTGAGTGAATTCATATCTTAATTAATCCACTAAGGTCCTAAAAGGGAACTTATAAAAAATTTTCGCGCATCATTTGGAATCCGATTGGGTAAGTGGTTGATTCTTTTCTCATCCCTTCCCTCCATTGCATGTTGCAGTGTCATCATTTGCATCCTTTTGTCAGATTAGGCTCACTTGATTTAGTTCATCTTTGTGTGTCTCCATTTAGTTGCATTAGTCCTAGGTTCATCTTCCCTCCTTGTATTCATTTGAAATTCACTGTATAAAGTCTCCATTCTCCCCATGGAGCATTTTTCCCCTGTACCTTATTCCTATACTTCTCCCTCTTCTTACCCCCGTGTGGATTCCTCTTCCCATGCGGGCCCATCTCTTTATTCCTCCATTGGACCCTATTCTATTAACGGGCCTTCTTATCTCGCCCGTGCTGTTGCTAGCTCAATCAACTCTCATTCCAACATACATGATTCTTCCAGGCCCATGCATTCCTCCATTCCCGGAACGGGCTTTCCTTCTTCTCAGGCCGGATCCCCTTATCTGACCCATCATCATTATCCTGGTCTAAATTCATCATCTCTTGCTCGGGCTGGCCCATATCCTTCTCGGACTCTTCCTACCGAGGAAATGTTCGCTCAGGCCCAACGCCAGCTTGATGAATTGCAACGCCGAATCAATCCTCAAACTTCTTTGGATATTCCATTTGCATTTCAAGGTCTTCAGCTTCCACCACGTTCACAGATTCCGGCTTATCGTCGCTATGGTGGAATTGGTGACCCCTATGTCCATTTGAAGGATTTCTTATATAAGTCGGCCCGGTTCCAGCATGATCAACGCTTGATGGCCTATTTGTTTGGGCTATCTTTAGAGGGCTCGGCCAAGGATTGGTTCTTCACGTTCCCGCAAGAGCAGATGATGAACTTTCAAACCATCCAAGCAAGATTTATTCAGCAGTACCAGGACCAGGTTGGGCCCAGATATTCTATGGTTGATCTGGCCCAAGAGAAGATGAAGTCCAGCGAGGAGTTCTCTACCTTTGCCGACCGTTGGCGTCGCCTGGCCACGCAAGTCCCGGGGCATATTCCGGAGGGCGAGCAGATCAAGATGGTTATTTCTAATGCAACGCCCGAGCTCAGGTGCATCTTAGCCCTGAATGATATCACTTCCTGGCAGCAGCTTTACAGTCGAGCCCGCTTCATTAGCCAACAACTCCTAGTTTCCTTTGACCGAGAGTCTCCTTCACCGCCACCTTCTACGCCCACGTACACCTCCCATCCGTCATCTCTTTATATCCCTCCACGAGTCGGCCTTCTGCTCCCGCTTACCCACGTACCTCCACATACGCCTCCACATGTCCCTCCACTACATCTCCCTTCACGAGTCAGCCCTCTTGCTATTTCATCTCCCTACGCCTCTCCACTGCTGGTCAAGGAAACACCACACCCAGAGCGGGTGATGCCGTCCACTATATTCCCACTCCCTCCATGCCACCATCTCATTCACTTTCTAGCCCCTGCCTTCACCTACGCAATCCCCCTTACCTACGCAACCTCCGCTACCATCCCCATTACCTTTTTATACCCCTCGGCATCCACCTTGCCCGAAGCGGGCTTCTCACTCTTTGTTGCCGGAATCTCTTACAGATGTTTTCAGGGCTTTGATGGCCACCCATGCGTTGCAACTCCCTCCGGTTATGCCTTGCCGACCCGCGGTTGGGAATTTGCTCCAGTTCTGTGAGTTCCATCTTCAACAGGGGCATTTGATTGAGGACTGCCCGAGTTCGGGAACTTATTTACAACTTGGAAGATAAGAAGATGATTGATTGGGCTGTCATACGCAAAGTTATTTCAGATCTCAGCAGCAAGCAGCAGCAGCAGCAAGCCGTGCCGCCTAGGCAACCGTCTCCACTTCAAGACCAGGGGCACCCTGGTGTTTCTTCAGTTGATAAGATACCTGCTCTGTTACCCACTTCTTCCTCCATCCCATCTCCTCCACCACCTTTACCTACTCCAGCCTCCGCTCGGGCAACTTCTCTTTCACCCTCCGTTTCCACCACCACACCTGTCCCCAACGCCTCTCGACGTGTTGTAAAGATACGCCGAAGAGCGCCACCACCTGCCACTTCCCCCACTACGCCACTACCTTCCTCTCCTCCTTCTTCCCACCCCTACCTTCACCTCCGTCCTCTTCACCTTCACCATCTCCATCAACCACATCACCCCCTTTGTCACCACCTTCTCCACCCCCGTTTTCGCTGCCTCCATTGACCACATCTCCATTGTCGCCTTCTCCATTATCCCCATTGTCTTCACCACCACCAACATCATCGCTTCCTTTCGTAATAACCCCTACCCCGTCACCTTCACAACCATCCCCGCTACCGACGCCGCTTCTTTCGCCATCATCCCCTGAGCCCGAGCAGGCCGAGCCTAAACCCACACCTCCACTTTTGCCTTACTTCCACCCATACCCATCATCATCATTATTCCCCCATCACTTGCACCATCGTCGCCCGCGCCCTTCAAACCTCCTCCTTCTAACCTTCCTCTACCACCTCCCACTTCGCAGAGCAGGTACACGCTACCTTTGGTGCCCCTCGGGTCTAGTCCCCAGGGAGATAAAGAGCCGAATCAGGTTTTGACTATGCATTACAAGGTTCAATATTTCATTTGCCGCATGCCGGTCCGAGCCCTGGTCCCTGGCTATTCTAGGGACAATGAGCCCGCATTTGCTATGAAGACGGTCGCTAAGAAGAGTTCTCTAGCATTGGTGCCAGTTCCTTCTAAAGCGAGGCCGGTGGCAGTCTCTTTGCTCGCCGGAGAATTCACTGTTGATGTTGTTATCACCTCTCGCTTGATTGCTATTCAGTTCACTGGCCCAGAAGAGTTTTCGCCCGGATGGTGCTAACCCACACGGCTGCCAAAAGTTTAATCAATTCAGCATTCAAGGGGCAATTGGCCGTATCTTCTATATTTTTCAAGGACATTCTGCACATCCTATGCAATCTCCCTCGACTTATTGGTAAGGTGGCCACGTCAACGCCACGCATTGCCCTCCCTCAGTTTCGTCCTGCGCTGCTGACAAGGGAGTTATGCTTCATGCCCAGCTGCCGAGTGAAGATGCTAAAGCTCCATGTTCTAGTGCCGAACGACAAAACTCCATTGCTTCTGATGTTCATCCAAGGAGTTGATTGTTCTGGAATGCCTTTCTATGGTTGGCACCGCACAGCTAGGGGTACCAGTCCCAATGGAGCTGCATATTCATGATCGGGCTAGGCCGTCTGCTAGGTGGGCCCGTTATTTGAGAAAGTATTACAGATTAAGAAGCCCGAAGGCCCAAGTCCGCGCCAGGTGGAGTTGTTTCAAGAAGATTTCTGCCAAGAAGAGGCGGCGGCATAAGTTCAGGAGCCGTCAGTTGCGCACTTGGGGGTCCACTTCCTCCTCTCCTTCGTCCGTCCACTCATCTTTTCTTCTGCTCGGTTCTTATCCATGGGTGGTGTACCTTCTGCCACCTGACCTTATTTCTACCATCTTCTCCTGTCCTCACCATTCTAGGCCTCGGCCTATGTCCTCCTCTTCCCCTAATCCATGGGCATCGTCTAGTTTTCCTCCCCAAATACGTCCGGATTTCACTTCTCATCTTTTTCCCCCGACCCTGTTGGGGATTCCTTGTGCTTGTTCCCCGGCCTTGTCGGGTGGTTTTTCTGATCCTTCCCCGATTTTGTCGGGTGGTTTCCATTTCTTTTCCCCGACCTTCTCGGGTGTTCATGCATTTTCTTCCCCGCCTCTGGCGGGTGATCGCTACTCCTCTTCTCCGACCACGTCGGATGATCGTTTTCCTTATTCCTTATCTTCACAGCTATCTTTTCATCATCTTTCTGTTATTTCCTCCTCACCCATTCAGGGTTCTTACCCTTTTTCTTACTATTTTTGAGGCTTTAGTCCGCCTTGATCTCAATTAATCTCTGTTCATTCTGTATTTGGTTCCTTGTTATCAGGGCCTCTGTGCCTTAACGAGGGAGTTCTAGCCCTCATCTCTCTTCCTTCTATTTCTTCTTCATCCAGTTTGATGTCTGCCGCTCCTCCATGTCAAGGAATATCTACACATTGCTATCCTTTTTCACCTTTTTATCCTGGCAAGCAAGGAATATAAAGCTCGTGCTGATCAAAAGCTCGATGATCATGTTCGCTTCAGGATGTCGTTTCCGCGCCATGGATTTGTAAAGGTATCGTTATTTTGTGCAAGAAAATGTTATCATCGCTATTATCTCTCTTACACCTGCACATGCTTATAACGTTGGTTCCTCAACGTGGTTGAGTGGCTTTAGTTGAATTTGCTTAATTAGTCAAATAAAATAAGTCACTTCTGCAGCATCCTTAGGCTGGTGATAACTCGCGCTGGGAGTCTAGTTCCTTTCCCTAATTGCTGAGGGTGACCTTTTGAGTATGGGTTTTCACACACTACACGGCGAGCCATAGCCGATCTCTCTAGTGCAACACCGTTGCTGCTTTGGCCATACTTTGGGTATGCACAAAGGTCTTTTCTCTTCTCTGCTCGGCCAAGTGCAGGGGCAAGAGATTGATGGATAAGATAACCAACCTAGCTGCTCCCTAATATGAGAGAGGTCTCAAATAGGGGCAGTCTTGACCCTCAAAAGTGAGCTTTCATGCTATATCTGGCCAATAAGGGCTACCAAAATGAGAAAATGAATCAATGCAAAATTATGAATCAAAGGCATGGCAAGAGTGGCAGTACAGTTCCCCGCGGGACGTCATGAGTCCGGTCGCATGCGTGCCTGATAAGTATGGGTCTAAAAATCAAAGACACAAAGCCCCGGCGCAACAGACCTACTCTTTGAAGGGTAGTGCCCTGAAAGGAAGTCAAGTCCTGATGTCTCCCATCCTGCATAAAGTTTGTCTCTAATTTTTCTTCTGCTTCTCCCTCTTAGGCTGGGTTGTATCCCGAGTATGGCCTTAGTAGGGGCACCGTTCTTTAGAGGCAGTTGGTTGTGGTAAATCACCATCACATGCACGCCCTGCTCAAGGGAAGTCTTTAATGAGAGGGGAGGGACGGCGATCCCTGGCCAGTAGTGCGAGCCTGTCTTTAGGTGATGCGGATTGCTATTGTCAAAAATAAAAAAAATGAAATATTGTTCAAACAAAACTCAAAAAAAATCAAACATGTCAAAATTAAAAAAAAAGAAAAAAAATCAAAAAATTACAAAAATATATCTTTTATTTTTATGTATTTTTTATTTTGAGAATAGATACGTAACCTGTTTGCTAAGTGTGCAAGTTGCAGGTACTCAAGCTTTCCTTGCTCCATATTTTGTGCTCTGCCTCCTGTCCACATCTTTGATCTGTTCTTTCCTTCTTCAATCTTATCTCTCGATCTGTTCTGAAGCTTGTATCCTTCTCAGCTTGTGTTTGCAATGATCATATCTTTATGAGAGGGCTTTATCTCACGATTATGAACCTGACGGTTCTACTTCATTATGAGGGTTTTGATTGAAGTACGTATTTTGTTCATGTCTTTTGTCCCGCCGTGTCCTTGCCTCGTGTCTATGTCCCACCATGTCGTATCACACATGTTATTTTGTCCCTCACCACATATTGTTAATTGTTTTGCACATGTTGATATTCGCCCCTCTACGTTTCCCGTGTTGTCTCAACCACGTAGTCACCCGTCATGTTCTTGTCCCGACCATGTGTTATCCCATCGCATTGTTGTCTTGTCACACCGTGTTCATGCATACATGTTGTTGGTTCATGCCCTTGCATATGTGCATTGTCTCCCGCTTCATTTGTTCATCATGTCATGTCATGTTGTTTATCGTTCAGTTAATCATTGTGTTATCTTTTGCTATGTTCTTACTTGTTTGTCCTATTCATGAAAATCCATAAAAATTAGAAAATGAAAATCCAAAAAAAGCGCCGTTTCACCTGCACAGGTAAGTCAGGTATGGTCTTCTAACCTTATCACCCTTATTGCATTACTATATGGTATTATGTTATATTATTTCGAGAACCAGTTGGTTACTCGCATGTTCCAGGATCTGATGTTCCCCTTTAACAAAAATGATGATGATCCAGGTTCACGCGTTTAATCTTTGGATAGGCCGTTAGGTTGGGAAAGCCTGGGGAGGATGGTTCTATCCTGCACGCTGTGGTTGCGGATGGTATCTTGACTCTGATTCTCCCAACTTAGTAATATTATTCTCGAGTATTTTATATTTTAACGATTTCTTTTATTTTAGCCCAGCATGCATCATACGCATCTTTTGAGCTTCCATGACCCATGGTTTACCTGCAGAATGTCCCACCAGTGATGGTAAGCTGTGCGTTCAGTGTTTGGGTAAGAGGAACTAATTCCACTCTGAGTTCGAAGGATCTCTTTGGTCAATTCGCTTGGTTTAGTTGAATAAGAGGTCCCCGTCTGGAGCTTTAGCCTGTTTCCTTTACTTTTGCTACCTGCTTTTGGCCTCCTCATTGGACCGTGGGATTGTGTCCCCCATGAGGTTGGTCTTATCGATTTGTTTCATTTCCTTTAGTTTAGTTCCTCCAGACTGGTGTCACTTTTGGTTTAATCATTCCTTGCATTTGGTTCAGAGTTTTCCGAAAGATTCCTGTCGCTTGTTGGTGAAAACGGGTGTCGTTTTACCTTAACGCCCGCTTTTCGGTCCACTTCGCTTCATTTCCGCTTCATCTCCAGGTTCCATGTCACTTTCGCTTCACCTCCGCTCGCTCCCCTGCAAAGAGGACGTTAAGGAGGGGCATCTGTTGACACCCATTTTTTGCCGAAAAGTTGAGTCATTTCTCTTACTCCAATTTGTTGATGCCTCGAGTTGTCCATCACTCGTTGGGCTATTTTCTGGCACGTTTTGGGCCAATTTTATGGGTAGTCTCCCTCCCTGGCTAGGTCCGAATTGATTCAGGGCTTAATGGGCCTTGGCTTTGGTCTTGAGCTTTTCTATGAATTTCAAGCGCCCCTGTACATGTGCGGTCGTCCTCCAACCATTCAACTATATGTGCGGTTGATACAAGGCCGTTCATATATTTATGGGATATTTGACTACTTTTCTGAATTATCACTGACAAGCATATATACGGCCTAGACATAGCCGCATAAGACCATTGTGCGGTACCTCATAAGCCGTTCTTCTTCCAGTGTCCTACGTTCGGCTGGTTTTCAGATAATTATATAATTATCTTATTTATGATGATTTATCACCGACAAAAATGGACGGTTTCCTCTTGGCCGCTCTACCTTTGAAAGGTCTGCTATCAACCGTTCATCTATCAGAGTCCAACGGCGAAAATTTCGGTCAGTTCGATGGATATTTGAATAATATTTGATATTTATTTGGATTTCCACCGACAGGGTTGGACGGCATAGGGTATGGCCGCACATCAGGTTGAGTGGTCTATCGTACGACCGTTCATCCTCTCGATTCCTGAAAAATTAACGGATTTTCTCTCTCTATTCGTGATTTTATCCCAAACTTCTCCCGTCATTTTCTCCGCGGATATTGAGCCATTTCGAGTGCCGTTTCTTTTGGATGAGAGATAATTGAATTATCTTCATCTTTCCTTTGATTATCTCGACCTGAAAATGCCTAAAAATCCTAATTTCGGGGCTGGCTTCCTAGGTTCTATAAATAGGCCCTAGAGGCTACCTTTGAAAGGGGGGGGGGAAGATTTTAGGTCACGACGAAGCTCTACCGAATCCTTGAGTGATCTACGACCAGGGAGGGAGGCCTTCTACGTCCATACAGGCCTTCGGTCCAGGGAGTAACTTTTATTTTGAGTCTTTTTTTTCTTTGATAGTCCGTCATTCCCTTTTGGTTGCATGCATCATTCTCCACGATTTTCTTTGCTTGCACTCTCATTCACACACCCTCCCACATTTTTGACGCCCCCAGGGGTTTAAAACTCCCCAGGTATCCCCCACTTCACTTAGTTACGTTTATTTCCTTTCATATTAGCATTTACTACACTCTATAGTTCTGACATTTGGTTTTTCTTCGTGTTTTACACTCTGTCTTGCAGGTCAGCAACTCACTAACGCGAGGCCCATCCTTTCTGGCCGGCCGGAAAGGGTGGAGGTTGGACTCTTGCGACTTCTGGCGTGGTGGTCTTGTGCGGCTTCTTCCGGACCGTTCAAGAGGAGGTGCGGTGGATCTTCTACCACTCTTCTTCTTCCTGCGGTCTTCGTGGAACCGTTCATCCGTCAGGAGTGCTTCATCCCGTGTACTCTGCAGCGCTCTTAGACGGTCTGTGTGAGACTGTTCTTCACTATAGGCGCCTCCTACTAAGCCGTACATCCTTGCAGCGCTGCAAACAAAAGGCGAGTACCCCCCTTTCTAAGGTATGGTGTGTCAATCACATTAGGCACCTTGGTGGCGATCACTTATTTACACCCTTCTGTTCTCCTTCTACTATTCACATTCATTTCATATCTCAATTTAGTAGAAGGGATAGAAGATATCTTTCGACCCGGTATTGAAGAGAAAGAAAGTAGAAAAACATATCAACACTCCTTTGTATGAATAATTGCACATAGTATGCATGCTGTCTTTGTGCATTTGGTGCTCCCTTCAAATTTCTTCTGCATGAGCATTACACATGATATGCATATTCCTGTTCATGAACATTTGATGCTCTTCCCAAAAAAAAATCTGAACCTGGCCCGCTGATTGGGGGAGTGTACGTTGACTCTGGGAGTCGACACCTCCCCAGCGACTTGCTGCCTGGGCAGCAGGCTGCAAGGAGTCGACTCTCTGCAGCCTCGCCTTCAATTTGCAGCAGGTTGGTCCCTTTAAAAAAAGATAATAACAACAACACAAGCAAAAAAAAAAGAGAGAAAGGGGTAAATTAGTATGGCTCACCCCTATGCGTCTTATGCTCACTAGGGACTCATGCATTCCGTGGCATGATTTGTCATCTTTAAAGGATGGACGAAGGAAACTCTGTTGACCTGCCTTCCTCAGCTTCATCTGAAATCTGCACATGTACATTGGCTCCAACCAGACTTCCACTGAAATTGCATTTCAGAATTGAAATCTTTGCATAAGAAAATGTTCTTGCATTCACGCGATATTTGATACACGAGAGCATCCATCTCATGGTTTCACAACCATGGTCAAAATCTTCATCACATCCGGCATGCATAGATCAAAAGAAACCCCATTGCATAATTGCCTAGTTCGGACACTACACCTCTACACTTCTCACTGGTTCATCCCAGATCTGCAATGAGTTTTACATGAGCGTGGCATTTGCATTCGCCAAATACTCATGGGTTTACAAAGTTTAGAAAAATACTCATGAACAATCCATTCTCTTGGATGCTCATATGCATTCGACCTGTTAAGCCCCTTCATGTATCTTGCAAGTTTCTGAAAACCCCATGTGTATGACCAACTATACATGAATTCCCTTTTGCCTCTGCGCAAGCCAGGCACACCCTTCGCACCCTACATGCATTTCCATATGATATTCCTAACCCAATTCATATAGGTGCATTACCATCTGAATTTAGGATAAATTGCCATGAGCCCATCATGCATCATTGATAAATAAGCATCACATGATCCATGCATTTTCAATTGCACTCGATGTGATGCCCCACACCAAAAAGAAAGAAAGGAAGGGATGGTCCCTGTTCAAGCTAGCCAGGTCGACCTGCCCAGCTAATTCCAGGGCGGCTAGGAGATTCGATCGACCGATCGAGCCGGTTCGGTCGACCGAACTCCCCTGCCAGTAAAAAAAAACACACAAACACACATTACATTCATCGTAGATAGAAATGCATATGCAGGGTGACTCTTGAAAAGGGATGGCCGTGAAGGTGAGCATGTAATCTTACTGAATTTCCTGTGTAGTTGATTGCACAGACCATAGATTCATTAAAATTCCCGTGGGCTTTGGGCATATCTGCCTATTTGAAATCCGCATCTATGCATCGGTTCCATCCGGATTTTCGCTGAAAGTGCATTTCAGAATTAAACATGATGTCTGCATCCTCCATTACCCCATGGGTATATCAAATGGTGGTCTATAGAAACCCAAGTTACGATCGGGTGAAAATCATCACTATGCGTGAGTCTAGAACTCCGCCACGCACCGAGGGCCATCCCCTGTGTGCGTTCATCGTGTTCTGATTGTTCATGCATCCCAACGCCATACCTTGGAATCATTAATGATGAACAAACTCGGGACGTTTTGAGATCTGCTATGATGAGACCATAAGAAATAAAACAAAAAAAGGAAGTCATCGCCACAAGGGGTTATTGAACCCTTTAAGCTGCCCTTGCCCGGGTCGGCAGACCCGAATCCATTTGAATACGATCATTCACCTTAAAAAAAATAATAAAAATACACAAGTGAAACATGAGCAAAAGGCCCTAGCAGCATTCATCCAGCTCACCTCCCCTTGAACCCCGTATGAGGGGGGGGGGGGGGGGGGGGGCAATGAATGTGCCTTCGCAAGGCACACTCGGCCCCCAGGGATCGCCCCACTAAGGCCATATCCCCACCTTGCACTCGGGCCAATAATCCACTAATTTTTTAAACCGTTGACCAGGATTTAACCAAACGTCTCTATTTCTTCAAACAATAAATTTGCCGTGCCCCGACATATATATGCTCCGGTCTCACAACTACGATTGTGATGTTTTCAATCCGGGCATTCGCCCGAACATCAAATGGTCGAACTACGGCCGATACGACCCAAATGTCCCTCTGCACCCCACTATGGGGGATTTTAATGCTTTTCAATATGCTATTTATTCCTTTCATAGAAATTAATGTTTAGGCCATGAGGCCACATATCTCGACGATTAATCAAAGGTTTTCCCCTCTCCGAGAGGATGTA
Organism: Amorphophallus konjac; assembly: GCA_022559845.1. NCBI lineage: Eukaryota > Viridiplantae > Streptophyta > Magnoliopsida > Alismatales > Araceae > Amorphophallus > Amorphophallus konjac. The sequence continues at coordinate 18,709 of JAHNEJ010001541.1, read as the reverse complement.
ATTAATGTCATGGCCTTTACGGCACGGCGGGTCTTTATTCCCGACCCGATATCCATAATCGTCTGATCAGTCAGACGGAGCGCACCTTAGGCTTCAGACCACTCCAGTCTCGAAGCCCGAACACATTGTCACACATGTGACTGGCACGCCCTCACACTTGATAAAAAAATGATAAACTAATAAAAGATAAAACGATATACATAAGAATTTCTAGTGTGTCCAACAAACGGCCGCTTCGAAGTCCTAGGGCATGTGAAAAGGCACCCATCACTGTCATGGTACGACCACCGCGCTCAGACGCCCGTTCGAAGCCCGTGCTCCTAGACAACAGGACTCGCCTCATGATTACAGGTGTGGCACCTGCCACCACCAGGGGCACCTTGCGCGCCAAGCATGCTACTAGGACCATCGGTCCTGACGATACGAGGAAATCACCCTCGAGTTCATCCCTCCAATTGACCCTCTCATGCTCGACTCTTAGTTCCCTGCAAAGTGCTCGGCAAATGAGAGTAGGGGGGCTAGTGAGGATGGTAAATCTGGCTCGACCCATAACAGGACCGTCAACGACGAGCCCAATTCGACTCATTGTCTACAACGCGCCCAAGGGCGCCCGACAGCCGTGGCCCATAAAGGTGCCACTACGACTCGACATAGGATTCGACAGCGTATGATGGGCGTTAACCCAGGCGCAATGACCGCCGGATGACCCTCCGGCGACCGACCGTTACCCGCACGACATTGGCTTTGACCCCATAACAGGCGAGCACGCCCCACGCACGCCGTAAGACTCGCCCAGGGATCGGCCGACTCCAGGATAATCGCCCCTCAACGGGAAACTACCGCCATGATCGTGGGGAACGTTACTCACGCCCTTCCCTGCTAAGGGATTGGCTTTCGACACCAAGACAACCCTCTATAAAAGGGACCTTGACAGAGAGGAGACGGGGACGGGTGAATCTCACCTACAAAATGCCTATAGAGAAGCTAACCAGAGAGCTACACGCACTGCTACTAGAGAGGTCGCGACCGTCCATTCCCTGAGGGAGAACCCCCTCCTGTACGACCTTACCACCCAGCGAGTACTCTCCGAATGACCATTGGGACCGGCGAGCACTCGTCTAGAGGGTCTACAGGTCTCTCAGATCTTCTACAGCGACCTCCCTCTCCACTTTCTCTCCTACTCTTCTCTGTTCTTTACTTACAACCGTTACTGACTTAAGTATCGGAGGGTTATCCCCTGGGCTAGCACCCGAGATTCCTTCTGATGCCTTTTTCTTCTGGTGATTGCAAGCTAGCTTCCACGGGTGCCGGACGACTTCCCCGACAAATAAATAAAAAAGTGTGATACGAGGGCTAGAGACCAATTTTCTGCCTCTACAGAATACAATGCTTTCAGATATTGGAAAAAATTGTATCAATCATAATAATGATATGATCGTTCTTTTGTAGGCTCTATTTATCATTTTTTTCTATCCCTACTTACTATTACTAACCTTTTAAAAAATCTTTCTTATAAATCCTTACGCCCCACTTTGACCGGAGGTTATCTCCAGCCCATTTGTCTCGGGATAACTCCCGATCCATCCATTTTTTTTAGTTTGATATGACTAAAAAAATTAATCATGTTAGATTGACATTGAAGGATAGCTCTCTTTTAACCCAGACAGATTGTTCCACCCCAAGAGGTGGAATAGAGTTAACTCTCATTTGTCCCAAATGAATAATCTATAGTATATAAAGCATATGGGACTAAATTTCAAGACAAACTAATGTAGGAGGGATAACTCCTATTTTGTCTATCCCTCTATCAAAGAGGGGCTACAAATTTTTTTTAATGATATTTAAACTTTTATCACTCTGGTGTATATTGAGGATCCGCGTATACTTGTTCCATTGTCTGATAATCTTCCAATCAAATAGTTGAAATGAGAATGATAAAACTTACATTTGATACACTTGAAAGATGATGAAAATACCAGACTTAAATTTGGCACTTTTCACCATCTAATTTAATTTGAATTGAGTGTGACCATTCTTCTTTCCGTTATCGTATTTATGTTCATTTGTTATGTCGGTCTACCATCTTGGCCTTTTAACCACCCCCAACTTTATAACCTTTAGGGATTTTGGCAAATAAGTCCCTACAAACTTAATTAACAAATTAAAGATTAGTCTATGAGTTATAACTATTTCTCTGTAAGTTTCTACAATCATCGTCGTTGTACAAATAATTTCTTATCGTTCATTTTGTTAGATGAAAGTTAACCAGACTCTGGTTAACTTGACCCAAGGTTAATAAAAAGATTAAATTACCCCTGATTAGGAGAGAGAGAGAGAGAGAGAGAGAACTAGCAGGGTGGACATAGGCGATAGGGGCCGGTGAGTAGGCACCCCCCTCTGGCTCCCTCCTCCTTCGGCGAACCTCCTGCCCCTCTGGCAAGCTCCCTCCTCCCCTCTCCCTCTCCGGTAAGCCCCCTCCCCCCTCCCTCCTCCAGGCGCCTTCCCTCCCCCTCTGGTAAGCCCCCTCCCCTCTCTCTCCTCCAGATGTCTCCCCTCCTCTGGCAAGCCCCCTCCCGCCTCCCTATTTTAGACACTCCTCTCCCCCTCCAGCAAGTCCCTTGATTCTCCCTCACTGCTCTAGATGTCCCCTCCTCTCCCTCCAATAAGATCCCTTCCCCCTCCCTCTATGGTAAACTCCCTCCCCCTCCCTGCTCCAGCTGCCCCCCTCCCCCTCTGGTAAGCCCCGTCCCCCCTCCTTGCTCCAGACGTCTCCAGATGTCTCCCCTCTCCCCTCCCTGCTCCATATGCCCTCCCCCTCTGGCAAGCCCCCTTCCCCATACCCCTCCCACCTCTCTCTCCCCCTTCGGCACCCTTAGCCCACCAGTACCGTCGGGGGTTCCGACACTCTTCTTGGGGATGAGAGAGAGAGAGAGAGAGAGAGAGAGAGAGAGAGAGAGAGAGAGAGAGAGAGAGAGACGAGGAAGAGTATTTTGTTCTTTTCTACTATTCTGTCATCTCGGGATAAACTATTTCAGGAGATATTCCTATTTTGGAGGGCCACAAATCATAGAGACTATTTAATAAGACTTAAAAAATTGTAAGGACTTATAAAAATAAAGATAACTTAAAAATCAATATATAACTCATTAAATTTATAGAGACTGTCGTCATCAATATCACTCGGGGATTCGAACCCGCAACTTTGCTCTCATACCAGTTTGTAGGATCAAGTTCCAACCGTTACGCTAAAAGCTCGAGCTGTTAGTAAAGGCGAACTGTATTTCCTTATGACATTGCAGAACCCCACATATATACGTGCTATGGGAGGGCCCCCACGGGCTTCGCATATAGACCCCATAATTCATGTGGCGGGCTGGACTGTCAAGCACCGATGCCCCACATAGACCCCATAATCCACGTGAGACAATGAATCTTTAAGGGAGACATTGGATCCCATAATCCGACAGAGACTTATTTACAAAAATCTCTAACCTTTATTATACAAACGTAGGTGACTGCACGTGGTGCACGCATACGCAGTGTTTTAAAACCCAGCCCGACCTGGCCGATCCGACCGATCAACCAGCCACCCGGTCTCAAAATCGGGTTAAAGTAATGCTTAGACCGCCCAGGACCTAAAACCCGTTCAAACTTGGTTAAATCCGGCCCAACCCGGCTAACTCGGCCCAACCCGGTAAAATCAATGTGACCCAAGCGGGTCAGAGACATATTTTCTATTTTAATTTCTTATCATTGGTTTACGTTTTAATTTTAATTTAATATTTTGACCTTATCATTTAATGGTATTAACGAAGGATTAACGTAACTTTTAGAAGTTGAAAAGATTTGGGCTCTAACCTTCCAACTTCTAGTCTATTCCCTACATGAGTACGTGCGGTCTGTAGAATGATAGAAGGAAGAAAATGAAGATCCAAGAATACTCATAGAGGGAGATGAAGACAAGAAATAAGATGAAGGCCCATTGACATATGAAAATTTAGATGAAGAATAAATTTGACTTCACACATCATGAAACTTTTATTTTATAAGATACTAATTGTAGTTGATAAATTGTCATATGTAGTGTTTATTTAATATATTTTTTATTTTTTTAGACTATCATAATGGTTATTTAATGAATTTATTTATTTTTATAATATATGTTAAAGTGTATCTTTCGTATTTCTAACTTAAAGTATATTAAAATTGTATAGCAATAAATAATATTGATATTTATTGTTCTAGTATTACGGCTCACGGGTTAATCCGAATGGTTAAACCATTGACCCGTGACTCATTAACTTAAGTGGGTCAAGGTCCGAGTCGGATTTTAAAATATTACGCATACGTATAAACATGACCACGAGAGGTACGCGGCACCTTTGGCTGTAGTCACAAAAAAATAATTATAATTAAAAAATTAATATATAATTTATTAAATTTATAAAGATTTATTTATAAAAATCTATAACTTTTATTATACAAACATAGGTGACTGCACGTTGTGCACACGTGACCATGAGAGGTAAGCTGCACCCTTGGCTGTAGTCGATGGTTGAACACCGGACGGTAAAGCTGGTCGCGAGAGCCCGCGTCCAAAAAGTGTCCGTACATCACGTCGATGAGGCATATGTATTTTTAATGACCCGCACAGACAACTCCCGATCTGTCTCAGATTAATAAAAATAATAACAACAACAACCATAATAATAATATTCATAATAATAACGTAACCAAATCTATTTGCTCGCATCCGAGGGATCTTTATAAACACACCTGCAGGTCTTCTTGCACCACCACCCCCTAAGACACACACATAGACAGAGAGAAAGAGATCACCGGCTCCGGTCATCTTCTGTGCTCTCTGCCGCACGTCCGGCCATGTCGAACAAGGTCGAGCCGCTGCAGAACCACCCCGGGGCCGGGGAAGACGACCCCCCTAGCAAGCTGCCTCTCAGGGAGATCCCCGGCAGCTACGGCGTGCCGATCCTGTCGTCCATCATGGACCGACTCGACTTCTTTTACCGGCAGGGCCACGATGAGTTCTTCTCCTCCCGCATCAAGAAGTACGGCTCCACCGTGTTCCGTTGCAACGCGCCGCCGGGGCCCTTCGTGGCGAAGGACCCCCGGGTGGTGGCCGTGCTCGACGCCAGGAGCTTCCCCGTGCTGTTCGACACGTCGAAGGTGGAGAAGAGGAACATCTTCACGGGGACGTTCATGCCGTCCACGGCCTTCACTGGCGGCTACCGGGTGCTGTCGTACCTGGACCCGTCCGAGCCCAACCACACCCGGCTGAAGCAGCTGCTGTTCAACATCTTCGCCGGGCGCAAGGCCCACTTTATCCCCGAGTTCCGCCGTGTGTACTCCCGGCTGTTCGACGACCTGGAGTCGCAGCTCGCCGGCGCTGGAAAGTCCGACTTCAACGCTCTCAACGACCACGCCGCCTTCGAGTACATCTGCAGGTGGGTATATATAGATATATATACATAGGGAAGCTGTAATTAAACGGAGAGGTGATAATAATATTGAATCACAAAATTCACTCCAACAAACATAATTAAGGAATGCCAAGGATGATATATATTTGAATTCGTATCGAAAACTTTAGATGACAATACATATATCTTTCAATGTGATTAACTGTTTGTTTGTTTGTTTCATTACCTGTTATTAGTTAGAAATAAGATGGTCTATATATATATGACAATAGATAAAGTGGACTTGATCCCTCTCCCATGCATGGATCTTTCAAAATATGTACGCAGGTACTTTGAAGGATCGACATCTGGAGCTGTTATAAATACAGAATAAACAAGACAAATTAATTTTCATGGATTTGTTGACGCAGCTGATCTGTCTGAACTGCAGGGCCTACTTCGGCGCCTCCACCGCGGGTTCTGAACTGGGAAACACCGGACCCGACAGGGCCACCAAGTGGGTGCTGTTCCAGCTCGCCCCCATCCTCTCCCTGGGCAAGCCATGGCCCCTGGAGGAGGTCCTCCTCCACACCTTCCCGCTGCCGGCTTTCCTCCTGAAGAAGGACTACAAGGCCCTCTTCGACTTCATCAGCTCCATCGCCGGCGACGCCATCAAGGAGGCCGAGAAGCTCGGCGTCCCCCGCGATGAAGCCATCCACAACCTCCTCTTCGCCGTCTGCTTCAACACCTACGTCGCCTTCAAGTCAGGTAATTAAACCTAGATTAATTAATGACTTGTCCAACCCAAATTCTTAAGAAAGCAAATAATATAAAATGGTATAAACTGTGTTAGATTTAAAGCAACGGTTGTTCAAATTGATGGTATTCTTGAGCATATGATTTGGCGGACATTTATATTTACAATATAAAATTGTGTCATAATATATGAAGTAGTCTGACGTATGTATATATATATATATATGTCCATATCTCATTAATTAATGATAATTTTTAGAAGACTGTTGACTCTACAACAAGTGTTAACAACTCTTCATAATAGTTGCTGTATTTTTTGGTACGTGACTCCTTTACCGACATATGCGCCCCACATGCATGAAGCGAAAATGGATCCGACTTTTTGTCTTTGTACAATAAAGTAGCCCTGACAGAGAAGAACAGGTCCATCTAAATGAATAAATGTATAAGGACACTTTGCCAATTTTTCATATGAGATAAAAGTCCGTACACGGCAATAATGACATCAACTTAACATTTATAGAAATATTAGTAAATATGTTTAATTAAGGAATTCGATCGGTATCACTAGTTAAAATTAATATGAGGAGCTCTCAACACATGCAATGCGCAGGCATCCCGGGCATCCTCAAGTACCTGGCGGACGCCGACCCGTCGCTGCACGCGCGGCTGGCGGCGGAGATCCGGGCGGCGGTGCGGGAGGAGGGCGGGCAGGTGACGCTGGCGGCCGTCGAGAAGATGGAGCTGACGGCGTCGGTGGTGCTGGAGACGTTCCGGCTGGACCCGCCGGTGCGGTACCAGTACGGCAAGGCCAAGCGGGACCTGGTGATCGAGAGCCACGACGCCGCCTTCCAGGTGAAGAAGGGCGAGGTGATCTTCGGGTACCAGACCTTCGCGACACGGGACGAGCGGGTGTTCGAGAACGCGGGCAGCTTCGTGGCCGACCGCTTCGTGGGGGAGAAGGGGAAGGCGCTGATGAAGTACGTGGTGTGGGCGAACGGGCCGCACACGGAGAACGCGACGGTGAGTAACAAGATGTGCGCCGGGAAGAACGTGGGATTCCTGTTCGCGAGGCTGCTGCTGGTGGAGATGTTCCTGCGCTATGACACCTTCAAGGCCGACGTCGGCATCGAGCCCATCGGCTCCAGAATCATCGTCAAGTCCCTCACCAAGGCCGCCAACTAGCAACTGATCATCAGCTAGCTTCCTTCATCTCTCTCTCTCTCTCTCTCTCTCTCTCTCTCTCGTTTATGTTATTGGACTATGTTTCTTCTACATAAGAGAGCAGGTGGTGATGTGAACTAGTAAAGTTAATGCATAATTTTTAATTAAGTCTCCCCATTTGTTGTTGAAGCTTCATATATATGTGTGTGTGTGTGTGTGTGTGTGTGTGTGTGTGTGTGTGTGTGTGTGTGTGTGTATCTTCCAATTAATGGGTAGAAGGTTAGAAGATATATATATATATATATATATATATATATATATATATATATATATATTGTAATGTATTGCAAGTGTATTTGGCTGGTAATGGCTTCAACGTTAATGGATGAGCCCTTCTGGTGTATTATTGCTTCAACATTAGTAGAGGATGCAGGCTTAGCAAGAAGAAGAGGGAGAATAGGCCAGAGACTACGCTTTCCTCAAAGGAGTACATAGTTTGGTTTAGCATATATACAACATTGTAAAATACCGTAGAAGTTCATATGTCATATGTCACATAAATATGATGCTTATGATATTTTAGACTGTTTTATGTCAAAACAAACAACTTCATAATGGTCACCTAAGGAACTAGAAAACAGCCATGTAATGGCATGGATGGGACGTACGTCGAGAAGTTGGCGGCTGTGAAGGTGACACGAGACATCCGGGGGTGACAATGGATGGATGGACGGACGGAGCTGTTATAATTAGAGACTCCTTCTTCGGCCCTCCCTCAAACAATTGTGTACGACATCTTGGGACAAACTTGACTACTCTCTCTCTCTCTCTCTCTCTCTCTCTCACTCAGGAGGTAGGGAAGAATTAAGCAATTAGAAAGAAGAAATAAACAATTGGTATATAGGAATAAGAATCGCGGTGAGGCAAGCAAGATATACAGTAAATAATACTAATTTTAGGAAAAGAAAGTCTCCATAAAGAAGGTATGGGGCCTACATTTTTATTCAGATTTTTTATTCTCTAAATCTTACTATCGACTCATCTAAATTAATCATGCATAAATTTACAAGATGAGCAATCCCGAATTACATACCACACGCTGTGTTAAGTGTAGCAAAGTGCCACTCCTTTGTTAAATGGAATTGAAATTATCTTGTTGGGGCTTTGGGTTGTTTGGCCGACGGGACCCGGGCGATTTTTAACGGTCAAATTAGACGTGCGTGGGGTAAGCCTTTGCGTCAGTCTTCTCTGATAACGACTGAGATGCCCTCTTTTAATGGCCCCCCATGACTCCTGGTGCATGGGCCTGTTTTCCCTTCTTACTTACGTACTAATAACTTCCTAGGCGAAGAGCACTTGAATATTCCACACCAATTAATTTTGACAGGGGTAATATTAATTTGTTGAACTTAAATTCAGTAAACATTCTCGTCTAGAAAATATTAATTTTCTTCCCCTAAATTAAAGATACATACCACCAAACATAAATTCGATATTTATAAAGTTGATTAAAAACACCAAATTAACATAAATTTGACGACGTCTCTTGCTACTTAATCCAAAGATCTCTAAGGGCCTCTTTGATAATCGAATTATCGGGGAATAACATATACGATGAGAGAGAAGTAAGGGTGGGGCCCACAATCCTCTCTCACATAAACGCGGTATTCGACCTCGGGTGACGCGTTCGATCCTCCGAGATCGAATACGCTATTCTTAACCGAAAAATAAAGAGGGCCTAAAGATTTGATGATAGGAAGAGAGTAGTACGTAGCATGAGTACGTAGTCTTTGATACACATTAATTTATAAGACTGGTAAATCATATCTCAGTACGTGTCGCGAATTACTTCCTGCATGATCCTCTTGGTCTATGGGTGGTCGTCATGAATATCCATTACATGTAATTAGAATTAAAGAAGTGCATGCGACGTCCCATTCATAGACTCCGGCCCGGCATATATATGTTTGACACAGAGCTTCTGCATGTAGTTCCTCTAGGATCACTCCGATTAAGTCCAAGGCGATAGGGAAGCCGCCACTCTCTTTTCCTTCTCGCGTGCATAACGTACGTATTAATATGCGTGACTTTCTAACAGACGGCATTTTTGTCAAGAAATAATGTCGTGTGCACGTACTAACAGACCCTCTGACCTTTGAGGTTAACTCCTCTGCTTCGCCGAAATGTTTCAAGTTACTTTTGAGAGAGAGAGAGAGAGATTTCAACTGTGTGATTATCATTTGAAAGGAGTCTGGATCCATCAGTGTCTAAAAAGATGATTTTTAGGGAGGAGTTGTTGGATCAATATGTTGACCGAGTCTTGGCAAAGTGGGTGACTCACGTTTTGGGTAGGAGTGGAGGGACGTGTGAAAGTACACGCCCTCACACGCACACATTCACGTCCTTCTCTTGGGGTTTTCGATCTTTTCTCCAATAGATTTACATGTCATGAGTCATGTATCAATAAGACTCCTTCTCTAATGGGGAGAGGTTACACACATCCATATCACGTTGAGAACTTAATCCTTATCCAGTTGCAATCCGATCGGAGAGTTTAAGTAGAGTCATCGTTGCTCTTTTTCTCTAAAGAGTGTCGATCTGTAGAAAGGGGAGGAAATCTTATTTTCTTGCTCTGTGTACGAGGATGATCTTGACACAGTACATGTATTCTTCATCGATCTTTTGACATCTCAAGATGTCACTCCATAAGATCTCTTTTATTGTGAGATGCCATCATGTTTCGTTGTGCACTCTGATCCGTCTAATTTTTTTTTCCTAACATAATCTATTAATCAAATTAAGTCGCCTACTACTCCATCCATGATCCACCATACGTACACAAGGGACTTTGTGATATTTTCATTGAGAATTGTGGGGGTATCGCTGCTATGGATGTGAGGTAGTGAGAGATCCAACTCTATCAAATTACCCGATTAATTCTAGTAACTCGCCAAGGTTGTTGGATCTCTGTTGTGAACTCCCACGTCGGCTGCTAAGTGAAGTGGTCCGACCAGTTGCACCACATGGATGGCATCTATTGTCTTTAAAAACTATTTTTAAAGTCGCCCTCAATCGGACTTATATCGTACCCTCTAATCTTTGATTCGATGCTCGTAAACGTAAACGAAGATCGGACGGCACCCCCTTTTTGCCTAAAATAATAGCTCGACTACTTTAGACGTATTTAATTAATTAGGGTGTCCGATCTTCTATATTTCTATTTTTTATAGTCGATCAAAAATAGGATAATAGAGACATATAAGTCAAATCAATGCCCATCTTAGTTCTTTTGAATTCTTTTAACTGCACATGCAACACATATTATTCTTATCTCAATGTTTTACTTTTAACTTACATGAGGCACATCAATTCATAGCGATCCACGTTTGTAGCAAGCACCTTTTCTTATCGTCTTTATCTATTTGGGGAGCTGACACTTCTCACACGTTTAGACTGTTCGATCTTTTCCCCTTTTTTTTATCAGTCATTCAATTAAAGATCGATCAGATGAAACATGAAAGTCAAATAGAGGCCCACCTTATGATTTTTTTTTTGAAAAAAAATTATGGCCGTGCCCAAGAATATATTATTCTTATCTTGGTGTTCTACTTTTATATTACATGATGCACATCATGGCGATCCACGTTCGTAGCAAGCACCGTTTCTTATTATCTTTATCTCTTTTGGGAAGTTGACCCTGTTCAGGGATTCTAGGTAGGCTCTCGAGAGTGATCAGTTAAATAAGAAAGGAAAAACTATCTCTATACTCCTCAGATCTTTTAAAATTATTTTTATATCTTTATCAAAAAATAGTAATTTCGTGAGGTATAAAGATAATTTTTTATTTTAAAGAGTTTTAAGAATAGAGGCATTGTGATTTTTTTAAAGATATTATGATAAATATAGAGATATAGAGATAATTTTATGAGATTTCAAAGATATATGAATAACTCTCTCTCTCTCTCTCTCAGTATAAATGGTACATTATGTCCATGCTACTTTTGTACCAACAAAAATGCATTATTTAACCAGAGACTAACACAATTTAGTTTGATTCGATTTAGGAGAACATTTCTTCTTCGGACACCAAATCACAGTGTATACTCTATTAGGGTTTGCAGTCAGGGGTAAGACTTTCAGTAGGTTAGGCCGGCTCGATGGACTCACAGGCCTGAATTGATATTGGACTGAACCGCCACCATTTGTTTAGCCTGTATAGATTTTTGGTCGGGCCTAAAACTTCGGCCCAAGAAGACCTGCGAGTCGAACTAAAGCTTTTAGTTTGGCCCGTGGGCCGACCGAATCCATTTTCTCTTTTTTTTTCTTCAATGAAATTTCTCATTTTATTTAATTAAAAAAAATAAAACTTCAATTGTTCAAACAAATATACATTTAAAATATTATTAATTTGGTGAGATTATAACTTTTATATTCTTATATGTATTATTTTCATTATTTTTTTAAATTTAGCTTGTCTGACCAGGTTAGGCTGAGGTCGGGTTCTACACTTAGTCGTGCCCGACCCGGTCCCATAGCCCAACCCGACTCTACCCATTGTGGGCAAGATGCCCCCTAACTTTGCTTTTCTCGTCACACCCTCTTCCTCCGAGCTGTTTGATACCCGAACCCTCCCGTTCGATGACGTTCTCCCAACAACAATACCCACTCTTGGTACATCCACTGCGGGATGGGCCCCGACCTCGGTTGGTGACATCCTGAAGCTCGCAACTGTTGTGGGAATGCCCCTGACCTAAATGCGGTGTTGTGCAGCCCACAGACACGCACCCACGATTCCTGGATCATCTGCTGCGGTAACGACCTTGACCAGTATTCTTCCAGTGGAGAGAGCACTGCAGTTGTTTGCTGAAGCTTTGTCCTCACCGCTCGTTGTTGAACAGACGATGATCGCTATCCATGCATCGACATCTACTAATGGGGGCGAGCCTGCGGTGTTCTTCTCCATGGAGTAGATCCGCCGTTCCCTAAAGCTCCTTGAATTTGCACTTGTCACCCGTGTAGTGGACCTAGGGTCACAGGATTAATCCCACATCGGATGTTGAGAAAGCAACCGAGTGCTTATAAAGAAGGTCTTCACCTCTTAACCCAAGAGGGCCTCACCTCGAGTGAGACAAAACTCGTTCGTTAACGGGACAATACCTCTACAGGCTGAGCGAAGATGCACACTCCTTCACGACTGAGTGAGACGACACTCCTCTTCCAAAAAAGAGGGCCCTTTTATAAGGATAAAATCCTAGCCACCCTCCGAATTGGCGGGGACAATACCTCTTGGGGGCACCAAAAAGGTCTTAATCCAAGAGGGCCTCACCTCGAGTGAGACAAAACCCGTTCGTCAACGGGACAATACCTCTACAGGCTGAGCGAAGATGTACACTCCTCCATGACTGAGTGAGATGACACTCCTCTTTCAAAAAAGAGGGCACAATACCTCTACAGGCTGAGCGATTACAAGGACAAAACGCTAGTAGCCCTCCGGCGTGACGATGACAATACCTCTTGAGGGCATCAAAAAGGTTCATCTTGCATCTACAAAGTAGCGCTACATCGGATGTTGAGAAAGCAACCGAGTGCTTATAAAGAAGGTCTTCACCTCTTAACCCAAGAGGGTCTCACCTCGAGTGAGACAAAACCCGTTCGTCAATGGGACAATACTTTTACAGGTTGAGCGAAGATGCACGCTCCTCCACGACTGAGTGAGATGACACTCCTCTTTCAAAAAAGAGAGTCCTTTTACAAGGATAAAATCCTAATCGCCCTCCGACGTGACGAAGACAATATCTCTTGAAGGTACCAAAAAAATTCATCTCGTATCTACAACCCGTACACCGTATAGCTGGCCTCCATTCTCGGAAATACGCACGCACCTTGCCAATCGGTGTTCCTTATGGGAGGATTGCCTCGTTATCTCACTAGATGCAAGACACTTGTCTCTTCGGCTCAGCAATCGTGATGATTTTCTTGGGCTACTACTCTGGGAATCTCTCTTTATCCAGGGCAAATTATTCAAGTTTTTCCGATGGATGATGTAATTCTCACTAGATGCGGACTCATCAGTGATCTCCATTTGTGCTGAATTCCCTAGAGTTTCGACAAACTTCTTCCAAAATAGCTTTCTTCACGCTATTGCAGGTGGGTTGGGACCTATTCTCCGTGTTTCGGCCTCTGCGGCTTCCCTCTTGAACATTACAGCGGCACGAGTTTGCGTCGAGCTTAATGTTTCCAAACCCCTGTATCTGTGAATATGGGTCGGAATAGGAGGGGACAGAATCTGACAACCAATTGTATGCCCTGACTCACCGCGTTTCTGTACGTTCGTCCAAGTGGCGTGTTGGGCACAAACATGCCTCTTGCAAGTGGTCGCATCCCAAACCTGAGGACTCTTCTATTGTTCCGTCTGTCCCCCCACCACCTATTGTTCGTTGCCATCAGATGTCTAAATCTACTGCACCGGCGATCTCAAATGGTGCTCGTGATGATCGGTCCGGTGGTTCCGGACACCCTTTGCTTCGAACTAGCCCTGCTGGTCCAAGCCCATCTTCTCAACAATGGCGCCAAGATACTCGTAGGTCGTCGTCCCTCGCCATAACAACTCCTTAGGTGACGGTTTTGAATTCCTTCGCTGCCCTAGCAACAACTGGTGTTGATGATGATCTGGGAGGATGCTGAGCGACCAGGTCCTCAGCAATCTCCAGATGATTGTCATCAGCTATAGAAGCTACTTTCTGCAGAGGGGCAACCTCTACTGCACACACGTGATCTGGTGCTTTCAGATGATGTACCAATGCTCGATGTGATCGAGGTGGCTATTGCCGAACCTCTAGGAATGAGGTACACGAGTTGTCCTCGGATTCTGGGGATTTGATGAAGCCAAACCCACCTACAAATATGGCAACCCTATCAGGTACCCGGGACAAGTTCCCAAGGAGTATATCTGCAACGTCTATCTTCAATGTCTATGCGATCTGATGCGGTTACGTACTACTACACTTGCCGGAGTGTGAATTCAATTGCTTATGATTTCATTTAAGGTGAATAGATCTGATTTGACTATCTAAATCTATTAGATCTCATTTAACTATCTTGAGGGTATGGTATGAGCACGGAGTTGACGAAGCCGGGCATCACCGGCGATTTCTAGTGAGAAAACTCGAGGCTTAATTACTAACATCCACGCTCGGCCTCAGGAGGATGCTTTAAAATCCCAGAAATAAATGCACACGAAACTAAACTGAAGGGTCATTTGAATTGACGTACGGAAGACATATAAAAAGACGAATGCATCGTTACGGAAGACATATAAAAAGACGAAATCTTTTCCGTTGAAAATTTCTCAGGACGAATCCTGCAAGCAATTACTTAGGGATTTGCCTTCAGCATGCGAAGAAAGAGAGTTCATTCATGCAGGGGGGGTTAGATTAAAAGTCAATGAGAGCTAGGTCATGCACCACCAAGCCACATGATTCACAAGCTAGGCAAGCAAAAAAAAAAAAAAAAATCCCCCCTTGTGGCTGCTGATGTCATGAACATCAGCTTAATTAGGGTGGATCCCATCCCGCCCGGGCTAATCACATGGCATCGTGACCAAGTTCAGTTGTTTGATTAATGTAACTAGGTAGGCCAGTCATCTAGCCCTATATTAATGCATGCTTCACTTGTACACACACAGCAAATTGCCCAGTCCATGTACAGTACTCAGGCGATGATACATATATAAAGCAGGAAATTCTGTAGCTTTAACCCAGTCATGCCCATGGCTGGCTGAAGAATACACATGCACCTAGTTGTACGTACGTAGCATTAAGGTCAACGAGCTTCAAAATAATCGAGGAAATTAAATCGTCACTGATTATAAACTATGAGATGCGATCGATGGAGACTAAAAGCACTACAATTGCCACTGGTTCTACTCTGAACTTGTCCAACATGCACACTGATCTATAAACATATATAGTGTCGATGGAGTCAACGCACTACTGGTGGCCATAGGACGGACACCAGAGGGGGAAATGAAAATGTTACTTGATGGTATAATATCATATATATAGAGATGTCTGGATCCAGATCTCATGGTTGATATATACGAAGGATCCGATGCCAGGAGGATATTGTTAAATTTGACCAAGGTGTGGACGTACTCCGAAAGTCTACGTGCAGGTACCGAGGACAACGAATATATATTTACAACCTGTGGGGTTTCTCGATCGGAAGCATAGAATTCAAAATCTGGAGGTTGAATGGCTTGCACCGATCTCAAAGTGCAATCCAGATCAAAAAGGGTAGACCCAAATCGGCCACATTGGGGAATTTTTTTTTAAAAAAAACACAGAATTGGTTGATCCCAATTCCAATCCCATCTGATCCTAGCGAATTTTGTTGTTCCCACCTGATTCTGGCCGATCCAATTCTGACCGATCCCAGCCAATCCCAGATTCCCCGTCTTTTGGATTGGGAAGCCCCGATCCTTATCCGATCTGACTGATCCTGCAAACTGTGCATGGAAATTCCAAAGCTAATTAATAGTTATCTGACATACGTTGAGTGATGCAGGGTTATCTATATTGGATGTAGTCTTAGAAGTCCAATATGTTTGGACTTTATATCCCTTTGGTATTAGCGCTCCGGGGGTGCCAGTTCTGTCGACGAATCCTGATATTATTTGGAAGTGGGATCCACTTCGAGTATGAGTACGGATAATATTCAAATTCATATCCACTCTCTTAGATATGGATAATATCTAAATTTGAGTCAAAACAGATATAAATATCATATCATTCATTTCGTAAAATAGCCGTCCATAAATTAGGTGAATATCTATTCAAAATTTAACATCTTTTTTTATTAAAATTATTACCATTAGAGTCACTGGAAGTGTCCTTTGATTTTTTACTTAATATCATTTTCCCCTTCTTATTTATCATCTTAGTAAAGCAGAGTATAATTTTGATATGTTAAACTTGTGGAGTATTTTGAAATCAGAGAAGATAATTTGAATAATTTAAAATTTTATTCGAATCAAATATATAAAAATAATATAACAATCTATCGGATAACAGAGTAAAATCGGATAATTTGAATTTTAAAACGGAACGAATACGAATAACTATGTATTCGTTTTATATCCACTCCGTTGACAGACTTTTCTAGAACCAAAGGGACCATACAAATATGAAGCCCTCGGAGACACAAAGGCTAGTTGGCCTCTCTGCTGACTATCTCCTTTGTCCCTTCTTCCCTCTTCTCTCTCCTTGGGGCTACCACTTGCAGTCATGTGATATAGTGTGTGAAACTCCATGGGAGACTTTGGTAGTCTACCCACTCCGACGAGGGGGTCTATTACGTGCTCGTGGAGATCATCTTTCACTCGTGGGGATCGTATTCTCTGAAATCTTGTGAGGCTAGTGGATCCAATTTTCCACTTCCCCTATAGTTATGTGACCTTGTACTCAAATGCCAACAGCGGTATTAGAGCCCATCATGCTAGCCTCCAGAATTTTCTTCTCCATGGTAGATGGATACGTAGATGCCCAGAAGGTCGTTAGTTCTATCTTCATTGGTAACTGCAGTGTTATTGAATGCGCAACGACATTGTTGGCAGTGAACAATTCCATATTAAAAAAAAGGACAGTCGATGCCCAACTGGCCACTTCATGCTTGCCGACGATGCATGCGACACAGGCCATGGTTGAGCACACGTCACACCAGTGAGACATGTATACACATGTCATACATAGCGCTGCAAACCCTGCCACTAGCACCACAGGCATAGTTGCCGCCTCTTCATGCCAAAGAGGTATGAGCCCTTAACAGCACCCGCGAAGGAGTCAAGGCCGCTGTTGTATTAAAAATAATTTGTAATGTGTAGAGTTTAAAGGGGAAATATAGAAAAATAAACAATAGTTTAGAAGATGAAAATTTGGTTGAGAACCTCCTAGAACGACGGTATAAAAAAAGGAGTCTAGGGCTATCTGTTGGGTCCCATGGGATGCAATCGGATCTAGACGGAAGGGGGGGAGGGGGGTTGAATAGATCCTTCTGAAAACTAAGGCTCAATTTAAAAACTTAGTTTCATAAAACAGAACCCACTACTATAATACAAAAGGAACACTTGGCACAATGCACAGTGGAACTGATAGGAATGGTTCAAATTAGAACGGCAGAAGACAGTGCATAGACTGCTGAGGTCGACACTCCCAAGTGGTGAGGTCGACACTCTTTTAGAGCAACTTCAGAACTAAGGGAGATCTTGCTGCACTAGACTGTAGGAGTCTCACCAACCACCAGCGGGATGAATGAACATGCTGGCTATATGTGTGAAGTCAATGCTAGAGTGTGTTTGAAATCAGTTAGAATGGAATACGTTGGAGCTCATGCATACCTGTGAATGGGGGTAGAGGATATGGAGCAAACACACAAATCACGGTCCATTACACAGGAATTTTTAAGGTGATTCGGTTGCATCCCCGCAACCTACGTCCACCCCTCACCGAACTTGGTGAGGCTTCACTGCACGCTGCAAACTCAGCACGGGGACAAGCCCCATAGGGACGAACCCCAAGCACCCACGAGGACAGAGTCCTCACGAGGATAGAGTCCTCACGCTGTAGCTGCAGCACAAGGGGACGACGCCCCAGTTACATATGCGAACAAGGAAAAGGAGAAAAAGAAAGTAAACTGCAAGTGCAGTGGAAAAAACTAGAACAATGAAGGAAACACCAGCTATGGCTTCAGATAGAGATCTGGAAGATGGTGGCTGCAGCTTCAAATTCAGATATGAAGATCTTTCTCTTCAAGCTTAGATATCTGCAGGGCTGCTCTTCTCTCAAGGCTGATATCTCTTCTTCTTCTCTGTTTTCTCTTCACACTTTCAGCATTGGACCGGATTGGCTAGGTGCTCGGCTGCTCTCACTCCCTTCTCTTCTTTCTCACAGATTCTTCTTGAATGCTCAAGGGCGTGACTTTCTTCTAAGGTAGCAGCAGCTTCTTCAGCAGAAGCTTCAGGTATTTATAGAGGAGCTAGTGGGAAAACTTCCCTCCAGGAGAATATGTAGAGGACCGATTCAAATTTGAACTGTACTCTTGAACTCTGACATTCTTAGAGCTTGAGCAAATCCACCGGTCATAAGGGAGCAAATGAGAAATCTATTTTCCCTCCAAAAAATCTTTCTTGGCTGAAGTAGATATTCTGTTGAAGGTTGACTTGAACTGTAGGGCTTTTTAGACCAGTCCTAAGAAAGGATGGTGACAGGCAGAGAGTAGACCTTCTTTTAAATCTGGTGGTAGAGGGAACAACTTGGTCCAGTGTAGAGAGAGTTGCAATCCACCTGGCCAGTCCTTTCTTAGGACAGAAAGGGCAG
>JAHNEJ010003245.1:0-69892 GCA_022559845.1 Amorphophallus konjac | reverse complement strand
AGAACGCTGAGGATTGGCACTACGCTGTCTGAGCAAGACAAACAGGCCTATGCGAGCTTCCTCGCATCCCATCAGGATGTGTTCGCATGGTCTGAAGATGAGCTTCCCAGGATCCCTCCGGAGGTCATTACTCATCAACTAAGGTTGGACCCCGCCTACCGCCTGGTCCAACAGTGCTGAAGGCATTGCAACCCCGAGCGACAAGCCGTCATCAAGGAAGACGTAAGCGAGAAGCTACGTTCGGGGCTACTCAGACCCACAAGGTACCCAGACTGGGTTGCCAACGTGGTCTTGGTCCCCAAGAGCAACGGAAAGTGGTGGATGTGTGTGGACTATACCATCCTCAACAAAGCTATGCTTAAGGATAGCTTCCCCATGCCACGGATCGACTAGTTGGTCGACGCTATGGTCGGGCGTGAAATGCTCAGCTTCCTTGATGCCTACTCCGGGTACTACCAAATCAGCATGCACGAGCCCAACTAGGACAAAATGGCCTTCATCACCGACCATGGCCTATATTACTACACTCGCATGCCGTTTGGATTGAAGAACGCAGAAGCAACATACCAGCACCTCGTCAACAACATGTTCGACTCGCATATCGGCCGCAACATGGAGGTATACATCGACGACATGCTCGTAAAGAGCCTCCAGGCCACCGAACACTTGGGAGACTTGGTGGAGACCTTCACCATGCTCAGAAGGTATAACATGAAACTCAATCCAGGTAAATGCGCATTCAGAGTGCGGTCAGAAAAGTTCCTAGGCTTCCCCATCACCCACCGAGGGATCGAAGCTAATCCCGACCAGATCTGAGCAGTACTAGCGATGAAGCGGCCAGGACGAGTAAGGGATGTACAGTGCCTCACTGGGCACGTCGCCGCCCATGCTCGGTTCCTGTCCAGAGCTGCCGAGCGGTGCCTCCCTTTCGTTCAACTAATCAAGCAGGCCAATCAAGCACCGGAGAAGAAAGGCCAGATCGAATGGGATCAAGAGTGTGAGCAGGCGTTTGAAGAACTAAAGCACTACCTGGCGACCCCTCCTGTCCTCGCCAAACCATAAAAGGGAGAACAGCTACTCCTGTACCTATCTGTCACACCGAGTACAATGAGCGTTGTGCTCACGCAGGAAGAGGCGGGTGTCATGAAGCCCGTCTACTACATTAGCCGAGCATTGCAAGGACCGGAATCCTGGTACTCACGAACTAAAAAGTTTGCCCTAGCCCTCATTACGGCCGCTCGCAAGCTCCGTCCATACTTCTTGGCTCACCCAATTGCCGTCGTCACCGACCAGCCTCTCCGGTAAATCCTCCAGAACCCGAACGCCTCTGGAAGGCTGGTCAAATGGGCCATCGAGCTGGGGGAGATCGACATCAAGTTCTGTCCGAGGACATCGATCAAGGCTCAGGCCCTCATCGATTTCTTCGTCGAATGCACCATACCCGCCGAAGACTCACCCCAGCAATCTTCAGGACCGACGTGGGAACTATTCATCCACGGATCGTCCTGCACGGTGGGTAGCGGCGTGGGGTTTGTCTAACTTTCACCGAAGGGTTAGAACTCTAGTACGCCCTGCGCTTCAACTTCTCGACCACGAACAATGTGGCCGAGTATGAGGCACTCCTCTCGGGGCTGAGCATGGCGAAACAGTGGGGGCGTCCAGCGTGCGAGCATACAGCGACTCCATGCTCATTGCCAACCAGGTCAAAGGATAATTTGAAGCACGCAAGCCCTCCATGATCAAATACCTAGAGAAGGCCAAAGTTGCGACAAAAGAATTCTCCTACTTCGAGGTGGTTCACACTCCACGGGAGGAGAACATCCGAGTAGACGCCCTGTCTCGCCTGGCATCCGCTACTACGGTCTCGGCTAGAGGTTGATCCTAGTAGAAGAATTACTAGCGCCAAGCATAGAAGAGCCGGCGTCCCAAGTGAACGCTATCAACTACAAACCCTCCTGGATGGATTCCCTACTGGATTTTTTCCAATGGAAACAACTCCTAAATGACTGCGCTGAAGCCCGACGTACGCGAGCACGAGCAGCTCACTTCACAATAGTGAACGGTCGGTTATACCGCTGGTCCCTTTCGGCTCCTCTGCTGAAGTGCTTGTTCCCCACAAAAGCTAGCCAAGCCATCCAAGAAGTCCACAAAGGACTCTACGGAAGCCACGTAGGGGGGCGAGCACTCGCACGCACACTGATTCGGCAAGGATACTAGTGGCCCACCTTACAGCAAGACTGCCTCGACTATGTCCGGAGGTGCCCTCAATGCCAGAAATTCTCTCACCTGTATCATTAGCCAGTTGTGCAGCTTCACACCTTGATGGAGCCTCGCCCATTTGCTCGGTGGGGGGTGGGAATACTAGGTCCCTTTCCCAAGGCACAAGGGAGGAAGAAATTCCTCATAGTCGCCATTGACTACTTCACCAAATGGGTCGAAGCTGAACCATTGCGGAAGATTACGAGTGAAGCGACATGGAAGTTCATGCTGTAAAGTATCATCTATCGGTTTGGGATCCGCGAGTTCTCACAACCGACAACGGTAGGCAATTTGTGAGCGCCGCCTTCCAAGAGAAATGCTCCGAGCTGGGGATTTGGAACCACTACACATTGATGGGACATCCCCGGGCCAACGGGCTGGTGGAAAACACCAATAGGATGCTTCTCCATGGCATCAAGACCCGGTTAGACCAAGCAGGTGACTCATGGGTCGACTCAGTCCCGAGCATCCTATGGGCCCACCGTACCACTGCCTGAGCGGCCACCGGAGAGACACTGTTCCATCTAGCATATGGTGCAGAAGCGGTAATACCAGTGGAGATAGCCAACCCCTCGTTATGAGTTGGACACTTCGACGAGGCCAGGAACAACCAGGCAATGCGGGAAAACTTAGATCTGCTTGAAGAGGACAGGGCAAGCGCGCAAGTGAGGCTCACAACATACCAACATAAGCTGGCCCAATATTACAATGCCCGAGTCAAAGAATGACACTTCTTCCCTGGAGATTTGGTACTACGGCGAGCAAGCGTGTCCGACCCAAGGGGAGCCATTGGAAAGTTCGTGCCAAACTGGGAAGGCCCATACAAAGTAACCAAAGTACTTGGTAAAGGAGTGTACAGGTTGGCAACTCTGGGGGGTAGAGGTACCCAGGACATGGAACTCTGTAACCCTCAGGAAATTCTTCCAGTGAATCATTACCAGCCATACTCTACGAAGGTAACCCACGGGTTCCCTAGAGGCGAGCATTGCTCCCCTTGAAAATAGGAAGGTAACCTAAGGGTTCCCTAGAGGCGAGCACTACTCCCCTTGAAAATGAGAAGGTAACCTAAGGGTTTCCTAGAGGCGAGAATGACTCCCCTTGAAAATAGGAAGGTAACCTAAGGGTTCCATAGAGGTGAGCATTGCTCCCCTTGAAAATGAGAAGGTAACCTAAGGGTTCCCTAGAGGCGAGCATTGCTCCCCTTGAAAATTAGAAGGTAACCTAAGGGTTCCCTAGAGGCGAGCATTGCTCCCCTTGAAAATGAGAATGTAACTAAAGGGTTTCCAAGAGGCGAGCACAGCTCCCCTTGAAAACAAGAAGGTAACCTAAGGGTTCCCTTGAGGCGAGCACGGCTCCCCTTGAAAATGAGAAGGTAACCTAAGGGGTTTCCTAGAGGCGAGCACGGATCCCCTTGAAAATAGGAAGGTAACCTAAGGGTTTCCTAGAGGTGAGCACTGCTCCCCTAAAAAATGAGAAGGTAGCCTAAGGGTTTCCTAGAGGCGAGCACCGCTCCCTTCAAAAATGATGGCAGTAAACAAATGAAGGACGCAGATACCTACGGAGCATGCATGCGGAAAAGTCACCCAGAGACATGCTGAAGCCTTCCAACAAGAGGTATACAATGAATATCGACTCAAATCAAAGAATTTTTATTCCTTTAGTCAAGATACAAGCTGCCAAAGATCGGCAAGTCACCCTCACGTGACCAATTTACAAGCATATGACAAGATGTACTCAACCGTTGCTCCATGCAACCCTAGTCTCTTGTCCCTTGGGCACCGTCATCGTTCGACTAGCTGCTAACAGTTGAGCGGACACCTATCACCTCTTTCACAAACAAACGGCCGCTCCTCGGTCACTTGTTCTGATGAAGTTGACCAATAGAGGGAGACACCTATGCCAGAGAAGAGAGCCAAACCCTCCATCCCTTGGCCAGCTCATGAGAGGTCCTCACCTAGCATCCCTTCTGTTCTGTGGAAGCGGACCAACCGGGATGCCACTAGCAAAGAGACCTGCACTAGGAAAACTAGGCCGGTTGGTCCGACCACCCCTGGCTAACGGGGGGCACTGGAGCAACATGGCCCACACATTACGAAGGCCAGTGCAGCATGCTGGCCATGCCTGCAAACAGGCAAGCAAGTCCTACTACCCCGCCTACAGCCATCTTCAAGCAGAAGGGTCCTCCCCTCCGCTCGGCAGGATGCTTTCCCCCATGCCCGCAGAGTGGAAGAAGGGAAAACAGCTCTCCGCGCCATCATACGCCCCGTCCCGCCAGAAGGAAGATGCTCCAGCAGCAGGAAACGTCTCGTCACGCACCTACAACGCAAGGAACAGGGGGGAGCAATCATACACTATGAAAACATGATAAGCAAGAAAGGAGCCTCGTCCATCAGCAGGAAGGGTCCATATAGGGAGATTTTTTTTAACTAAAGCAATACCTAGGCAGATCCGAAGATCAGCTAGGCATTTTATTAATATAACAAAAGAGGAAAAGG
The DNA here is from genome assembly GCA_022559845.1 of Amorphophallus konjac. NCBI lineage: Eukaryota > Viridiplantae > Streptophyta > Magnoliopsida > Alismatales > Araceae > Amorphophallus > Amorphophallus konjac. The sequence goes on along the minus strand of JAHNEJ010003245.1, from coordinate 65,138 downwards.
AACAAGCAGCCCGAGCCTACAAAAAAACACCATGTATTTGATTCACATGGCCAGCACATTGTGTGCTTTAACTGTGGCAAGGGAGGCCACATTGTAGCCCACTGTTGGCATACTCAGGGAAGGAGATTTAACTTTTAATTTGTTAAACTTCCTATAAATCAAAATATTTTCAGTAGAAATAAATCTATTTTCAAAGAAAAATCCATTTCATGTTTTGAGTGTGGAAAGCCAGGCCACAAAGTTGCTACTTGATGACTGGCAAGGAATAAAAGACAAAATGCACATTTAGATAACAGAAATCTTCATGCACAAAGATTACATGCTCACGTTAATGTGCACAATAGGAAGAACACAAAACTTGTTATCTCATTGTTGACGTGTTTTTCCTACTCTTCCCCTTTTGATGACCCTTCCAACCCCTTCTTTGCTAGTGTAATGTGAAGAACTAAGCAATAAGTAAATAACAAGGGGAAGGGTGTGGAGTGTATGTGATCGCCACTAAGATGCCGAACGTGATGAACACGTTGTATCTTGGAAAGGAGAAGAGGTACTCGCCTTAAGAGCAGCGCCGAGAGGATGTACGGCTCAGGAGGAACCGCCTGTAAGGATGAGCGGCCGCACGACAGGCCGTCTAAAGGTGCTGCAGAGGACGCGGGATAAAGAACTTCTGGCAGATGAACTGGCTCCGACCCAACCGCAATGAGAAGAAGAACGGCTCAGATACCACCGCACGTCTCCTTGAATGGACAGCTGGGAACTGCGCAAGGCCACCACACCAGAAGTTGTAAGAGTCCAACCTCCACCCTTTCCGACCGGCCGGAAAGGATGGGCCTCGCACTAGTGTGTTGCTGACCTGCAAAACCACGTGTAGAACACAAAAGAAAACCCAAGTTAGAACTAGAAAGTGGAGTAAATGCTCAAATAGATGGAAATGAACATGACTAAATGGAATGGGGGATACCTGCGATTTTTAAACCCCTGGGGGCATCAAAAAGCATAGGAGGGTGTGTGAATGATGTATGAAAATGGGGAAAATGTGGGGGAAACGTGGAGAAAGTAATGCATGCAAACAAGAAATAACACCGAGACTAAATGTACTAGTGACTCGAAATAAGACTACTCCCTGAACCGGAGGCCTATATGGACGTAGAAGGCCTCCCTCCCTGGTGCTAGGTCGCTCAAAGATTTGGCAAGGCTTCGCCGTCAACCAAAAAATCTCCCCCCCCCTTCAAAGCTGGGCCTCAGGATGTATTTATAGAGTACCTAAAGTCCTAGCTCGAAATTAGGGTTTCTAGCCATTTTCAGGTCGAGATTATCAAAAAAAAGATGAAGATAATTCAATTATCCTTCATCTGGAAGAAACGGCACTCAAAATGGTTAAGGATTCACGGAGAAATCATCGGAGAAAGTTTGGGAGAAAAGCCACGAATGATAGGAAAAAGCCTTAACCACTTTCTGGTCCGAGAGGATAAACGGTCTCACGATAAACCGCACAAATGATGAGCGGCCAGACATGGGCCGTCCATCCCTGTCGGTGGAAATGTAAATAAATTCTGAGATAATTAATTTATCCACTGAACTGACCGGTTAATTCGCCGCTGGACTCTTTCATAGTTGAACGGCTCTTGGGGAACCGCCCAAGCCTGTCGGTGATAAATCACAAACAAGAAGATAAATAGGCAATTATCTGAATAGTCAATCGACGCTAGGACTCTTGAGAGATAAACGGCTCAGAATATACCGCACAATGGACTTATGCGGCTAAACCTAGGCCGTATATATGCTTGTCGGTGATAATTCAGAGAATTAATCAATATACCCACTAAATGTTTGGATGGCCCATTATCAACCGCACAAATGGTGGAACGGCTTGAGGTTGACCGCACATGTATATGGGCATTTGAAACTCATAGAAAAACTCAATCAACCAAAATCAAGGCCCATTAAGCCCTGAATCAACTCGGACCTAGCCAGGGAGGGAGGCTACCCATAAAATTGGCCCAGAACGTGCCAGAAAATAGCCTAGCGAGTGATGGACACCTCGAGGCATCAATAAACGGGAGTAAGAGAAATGACTCAACTGATCGGCAAAAAATGGGTGTCAACAGATGCCCCTCCTTAACGTCCTCTTTGCAGGGGAGCGAGCGGAGGTGAAGTGAAAGCGAAATGGAACATGGAGATGAAGCGGAAATGAAGCGGAGTGGACCGAAAAGCGGGCGTTAAGGTAAAACGACACCCATTTTTACCAACAAGTGATAAGAATCTTCCGGAAAACCCTGAACCATTCACGAGGAACGATTAGACTAAAAGTGTCGCTAATCTGGAGGAACTAAACTAAATAATAAAAAAACACGATCAACCTCATGGGGGACATAATCCCTCGGACCAATGAGGAGACCAGAATAAGCAGCGAAAAATAAAGAAGCGGACTAAAACTCCAGACGGGGACCTCTTAATCAACCAAACCAAGCGAATCAACCGAAGAGAACCTTCCAACTCAGAGTGGAATTGTTCCTCTTACTCAAGCACTGAACGCACAGCCACCCATTACTGGTGGGACATTTCGCGGGCAAACCATGGGTCATGAATGCTCAAGAGATGCGCATGATGCATGCTGGGCTAAAATAAAGAAATCATTAAAACGAATGCAAAGAAAGGATAAAATATAAAATACTCGAGAATAATATTGCTAAGCTGGGAGATTCAGAGTCAAGACACTATCTGCAACCACAACGTGCAGGATAGAACCATCCTCCCCAGGCTTTCCTAACCCAACGGCCTATCCGGAGATTAAACACGTGAACCTGGATCATCATCATTTTTGTTAAAGGGGAACATCAGATCTTGGAACACATAGATAATCAACTGGTTCTTGAGATAATATAGCATAGTACCATATAGTAATACAATAAGGGATGTAAGGATAGAGGGCCATACCTGATTTACCTGTGCAGGTGCAATGGCATATTTCTTTGATTTTCATTTTCAGATTTTTATGGCTTTTCATGTATAAGACAAACATGATAAACAAGCAAGTTTAAACATAGCGAAAATGAAATGGGAGATAACGCAACATAACATAACCACGGCGAACGAGTACATATGCAAGGGCATGAATAGAAACAACATGCATGCATGAACACGGTGGGACAAGACAACAACGCGGTGGGACAACACACGGTTGGGACAAGAACATGACGGATGACCACACGGTTGGGACAAGAACACAAGACACAAAGGGACGACTAGATGACTAACAACATGCAGTGAGGGACAAAATAACATGTGTGGGACAACACGGTGGGACATGAACACGTGACAAGGACACGGCGGGACAAAAGATAAGACAAATATCCACTTCAATCGAAACCCAAGATCAGAATGAAGCAGAACCGCCAGGTTCATAATCGTGATGCAAAGCCCTCTCATATAGATCTAACCATTGCAAACAAAAGCTGAGAAGGACACAAGCTTCAGAATAGATCGAGAGATATGATTGAAGAAGGAAAGAACAGATCAAAGATGTGGACAGGAGGCAGAGCACAAAGATGTAGCAAGGAATGCCTGAGTACTTGCAACCTGCACACTTAGCAAACGGATTACGTATCTATTCTCAAAATAAAATGCGAATGCATGAAAAAGACACATTTTTTAAGATTTTTTGTAATTTTCTGATTTTTTTAGATTTTCATCAGTATTTCATTTTTCCAGATTTTTTTGAGGTATTTGATTTTTTATGTTTTTGAAATATTTGATTTTTAAAAAAAAATTTAAAGTATTTTTTTGGATTTTTGGCAATATTTGATTTTTTTTGAAGTATTTAATGATTTTTTTAGACTTTTGGTAATATTTAATTTTTTTTGATTTTGATATAACAATCCGCAACACCTAAAGACGGGCTCAAACTACTGGCCAGGGATCGCTGTCCCTCCCCTCTCATCAAAGGCTTCCTTGAGTAGGGCGTGCATGTGAGGGTGGCTCGCCACAACCAACCGCTTCTAAAGAATGGTGCCCCTACTAAGGCCATACCCGGGATACAACCCAGCCTAAGAGGGAGAGGCAGAAGAAAAATTGGAGACAAGCTTCGTGCAGGATGTGAGATATCAAGGCTCGAATTCCTTCTAGGGCACTACCCCTCAAAGAGATAGCCTATTGTGCCGGGGCTTTGTGTCTTTGATTTTTAGACCCATATTTATCAGGCACGCATGCGACCGGGCTCATGACGTCCCGCGGGGAACTGTACTGCCACTCTTGTCATGCCTTCGATTCATAATTTTACATATTTATTCATTCTTATTTTGATAGCCCTTATTGGCTAGATATAGCATGAAAGCTCAATTTTCAAGGGTCAAGACTGCCCCTATTTGAGACCTCTCTCGTATTAGGGAGCGCCTAGGTTAGTCATCTTATCCATCAATCTCTTGCCCCTGCACTTGGCCGAGCAGAGAAGAGAAAAGGCCTTCGTGCATACCCAAAGTATGGCCAAAGCAGCAACGGTGTACCTTAGAGAGATAGGCTACGGCTCGCCGTGTAGTGTGTGAAAACCCATGCTCAATGGTCACCCTCAACGATCGGGGAAAGAACTAGACTCCCAGCGCTAAGCTATCACCAGCCTAAGATGCTGCAGAAGCTAACTTTTTATTTGACACAAAGTCAAAATCGAATTTAAACAAAAGCTTCTAAAGCCACTCAATCATGTTTAGGAATCAACCTTATAAGCATGTGCCGAAACAATAGAAATAATGAAAATGAAAGCACGTTTCTTGCCCAAAATAAAGATACCTTTGCAAATCCATGGCGTGAAAACCGGCATCCTGAAGCGATCTTGATCGTCGAGCTTTGATTAGCACGAGCTTTGTTTTTCTTGCTTGTCAGGATAAAATGGAGAGGATAGCAAAGTGTAGAGATTCCTTGACATGGAGGAGCGGCAGACATCAAACTGGACGAAAAAGGGATAAAAAGGAAGAGAGACGAGGGCTAGAACTCTCTCATTAAGGCACAGAGGCCCTGATAACAAGGAACCGAATACAGAATAACTAGAGATTAACTGAGATCAAGGCGGACTAAAGCCTCGAAAATAGCAAGAAAAAGGGTAAGAACCTCGAAAGAGTGAAGAAGGAAAAATAGAAAGATGAGGAAAGGATTGCTGCGAAGATGAGGAAGAAGGAGAATGATCATCTGATATGGGTGGAGGAAAAGAGTGAGGGTCATCCGTCGAAGGCGGGGAAGAAGTGACATGGTTGCCTGACAAAGTCAAAAAAAAGGAATGGAAACCACCCGACAAAGTCGGGACAGGATCTGAAAAACCACCCGACAAGGTCGGGGAACAAGCACAAGGAATCCCCAACAGGGTCGGGGAAAAATGATGAGAAGCGAAATCCGGACATACCCGGGGAGGAAAACTAGAGGATGCCCCATGATGAGGGAAAGAGGAGGACATAGGCCGAGACCTAGAATGGTGAGGATAGGAGAAGATGGTAGAAATATAGTCAGGTGGCGGAAGGTACACCACCCAAGGATAGGAACTGAGCAACAGAAAAGACGACTGAAAGGAAGATGAAGAGACAGAAGAAGGAGGTGGAGGAGCCCCCGAATACACAACTGTTGGCCCTTATAATTACGTCGCCGCCTCTTCTTGGCAGAAATCTACTTGCAACTACTCCGCCTGGCGCGGACTCGGGCCTTCGAGCTTCTTGGCTTGCAATGTTTTCTTAAATAACGGGCCCACCTGACAGACGGCCTAGCCCGGTCATGAATATGCAACTTCATTGGGACGGTTGCCCCTAGCTGCACGGTGCTAACCATAGAAGGACATTCCAGAATAGTCAACTCCTTGGGAAGAACATCAGGAAGTAGTGGAGTTTTGTCATTCAGCACTAGAACATGGAGCTTTGGCATCTTCACTCGACAGTTGGGCATGAAGCATAACTCCCTTGCTAGAAGCGCAGGACGGAACTGAGGGAGGGCGATGCGCGGCGTTGACGTGGCCACCTCACCAATGAGCCGAGGGAGATGAGACAAAAAATGCAGAATGCCCCTGGCCAATCTTAAAGGCACGGCCAATTGCCCCTTGAATCCTGAATTCATTAAACTTTTGGTGGCCGTGTGGGTTAGCACCATCCGGGTGGAAAACTCTTCTGGGCCAGTGAACTGAATAGCAATCAAGCGAGAGGTGACAACAACATCAACAACGAATTCTCTGGCGAGCAAAGAGATTGTCACCTCCCTCTCTGCTTGAGAGGAAACTGGCACCAGTGCTAAGGAACTCTTCTCAGCAACCGTCTTTATAGCAAATGTAGGCTCATTATCCCTAGAATAGCCAAGGACCAGGACTCAGACCGGCATGTGGCAAATGAAGTCTTGAAGCTTGTAATGCATAATCAAAGCATGGATCGGCTCTTTATCTCCCTGGGGACTAGACCTGAGGGGCACCAGAGGTAGCGCGCACCCGCTCCGTGAGGTGGAGATAGATGGAGAGGGGGTAGAGAAAGCTTGGCAGGTGTGGGCGAAGGCAATGCAAGTGGTGAAGAGATAACGGCGATGATAGGCTCTGGTGCGGAGGTGTAGGAGAGGGCAAAGGTGAAGATGGTGGTGTGGGTGGAGATGAAGGCAATGGCAGGGGTGTGGGTGTAGGGGTAGCTTACTCCGGCTCGGACGATGATGGCGAAGGGAGCGGCATCGATAGCGGGGATGGTTGTGAAGGTGACGGAACAGAGATCGTTGTAAGAGGAGGCAATGAAGACGGTGGTGGTGACGGTAATGGGGATAATGGAGAAGGCGATGATGGAGATGTGGTCAATGGAGGCAGCGAAGATGGGGGTGGAGAAGGTGGTGGCGAGGCAGAAGAGGTGGCAGGTCGTGGCGCCCATCTCCGATGTGTCGGTACAACACGTCGAGCGGCGTTGGGAGTAGAAGCGGTGGTGGAAATGGAGGGGGAAGGAGAAGAGTTTGTGCTAGCCTGAGCAGAGGCTGGGGTTTGTGGAGGCCGTGGAGGTTGAGTGGGAGATGGTGAAGGTGAGGGGGTAGGTGAGGGGATAAATAACGGAGCGGGTGCTTTATCAATGGAAGAATCACAGAGATGCCCCTGGTCTTAGACGGAGACGGCTGCCTGGGCGGCGCTTATTGCTGCTGCTACTATTTGTGAAGATCTACAATAACTTGGCGCATGATAGCCCAATCAATCATCTTCTTGTCTTCCAAGCTGTAAACAAGTTCTTGAACTCGGGGCAGTCCTCAATCAAATGCCCTTGTTGATGATGAAACTCATAGAAATGGAGCAAATTTCCGACCGTGGGTTGGCAAGGCATAACCGGAGGGATTTGCAACGCATGGGTGACCATCAAAGCCTTGAAAACATCTGTAAGAGATTCTGGCAACGGAGAGTGAGGAGCCCGCTTCGGGCAAGGTAGGTGCCGAGGGGTATGAGAAGGTAGTGGGGATGGTAGCGGAGGTTGTGTAGGTAAGGGGGATTGCGTAGGTGAAGGCGAGGGGCTAGAATGATGTGGAGGGAGTGGGAATATAATGGACGGCATCCACCTGCTCAGGGTGTGATGTTTCCTTGACCAGAAGTGGAGAGGTGTGGGGAAATAAAACAGCGGAGGGCTGACTCGTGGAGGAAGATGTAGTGGGGTGACATGGGAAGGCATATGGATAAGTGGGAGCGGACGGCCGACTCATGGAGGGATATGAGGTGGAGGGTTGACTTGTGGGGGATGGTGAAGAGAAGGGGTATGTGGAAGGTGAAGGTGGAGGAGACTCGCGGTCGAGGGAAACTAGGAGTTGTTGGCTAATGAAGCGGGCTCGGCTGTAGAGTTGTTGCCATGAAGTGATATCGTTCAGGGCTAAGATGCATCTGAGCTCAGGCGTTGCATTAGAAATAACCATCTTGATTTGTTCGCCCTCCGAAATATGCCCTGGAACTTACGTGGCTAGGCGACGCCAGCGGTCGGCAAACGTGGGGAATTCCTCGTCGGGCTTCATCTTCTCTTGGGCCAAATCCACCATAGAATATCTAGGCCCAACCTGGTCTCGGTACTGCTGAATGAATTTTTCTTGTATAACTTGAAAATTCATCATCTGCTCTTGCGGTAACGTGAAGAACCAATCCTTGGCCGAGCCTTCTAAAGATAGACCAAACAAATAGGCCATCAAGCGTAGATCGTGTCGGAACTGGGCCGACTCATATAAGAAATCCTTCCAATGGACGCAGGGGTCACCAATTCCACCATAGCGACGATATGTGGGAATCTGTGAACGTGGTGGGAGTTGAAGACCCTGGAATGCAAATGGGATATCCAAAGAAGTTTGGGGATTGATTCGGCGTTGTAATTCATCAAGCTGACGTTGGGCCTGAGCGATCATCTCCTCGGTAGAAAGAGTCCGAGAAGGATATGGGCCAGCCTGAGCAAGAGATGATGAATTTAAACCAGGATAATGTTGATGGGCCGAATAGAGGGACCCAGCCTGAGAAGAAGGAAAGCCCGTTCCAGGAGTAGAAGGGTATATGGGCCTGGAAGGATCATGTATGTGGGGACGAGAATTGATTGGGCTAGTAGCAACACGGGCGAGACAAGAAGGCCCGTTAAAAGAATAGGGTCCAATGGAGGAATAAGGAGATGGGCGGAATCCACGCGGGGATAAGAAGGTATAGAAGAATAGAAATGGGATACATGGGAAAATGCTCCATGGAGAGAGTGGAGACTTTATACAGTCAAGAATTTCAAAGGAATACAAGGATAGAAACGAGCCTAGGACAAATGCAACTAAATGGAGATACACAAAGATGAACTAGACCAAATGAGCCAAATCCGACAAAATGAGGTGAATGATGATATGCAACACACAATGGAGGGGAGAGATGAGGGAAGAATCAACCCATTAAACATCCAGGTTGTAAATGATGCACGAAGATTTTATAAGTTCCTCTTTAGGACCTCAGTGGATTAATTAAAATGTGAGTTCACTCAACCACAAGGTACCTAACCAGGGTAAGAATGGAAAACTGGGTGACTCTAAGGGACTCTCTCTCTCGCGGATGCAGAACCCTAGACTGAGGGATGGTGTGGTACAACCTGCCCGGTGTCCGTGTGGGAATCCACGGCTCACGGGGACTTACAGAGGTCCTCGGCAAGCTTCCCTAGTCGGCTCCAAGTAGTATGGAGACGAGAGGAAACCCTACCTCGGTAGGAATGCAACTAAAGTATGATAAAATGCATGAACCCTATGTGCACTGGAGTGCATGCAAAATTCTAACCTAGATCTAGCAACCAATGAGCAAACAAAATATGACGAGAAGAATCCCAATCATGTAATGATTAATTACACTATAGGGGAGATGATCAGTAGCACTAAATGACATGAAATTGATAGGAAATGGTAGTCAACATTTAAAGCTTGGGTGCGCTGTAGCAAAGATGAGCGGTCTATGGAAGACCGCATAGGGAGGTATACGGTCCGTTATAGACCGTTCCAAAATAGGGAGCAGTAATGCAAAACTTGATAGAAACAACAAAACACTGAAACGAACAGGTTGATTGGTTGATATGACCTGGAAGGACGGCCTCAGGAAGGCCGTGTATAACCTAGAACGGACCTAAATCAACCACAAAATATCAGCGAAGCCAACAGCGTGTAGACAGAGACATACCTTTGACAAACAGATGAGCGGCCTATGTTAAACCGCAGGAACTATGCACGGGCAGTAGACAACCGTTGGAGGCAGCAGGGTGACAGAAGGAACAACACTGTTCGTAGAAACGCGCGGTGGATCCTTGGCCGCAGAACGACTTGAACGGCTCTGCAGCAGCCGCACGAAGTCAGCAGATTTCAGACAGATACGTGAGCTAGCGGGATGGACGGCCCCTATCAGGCCGCATGAAATACAAACGGGCGCTACGGGGCCATTGAAGACAACATGCTCGTAAGAGGAACAACACTTGAAGCAGATAAGAATGGTCGAATCCAAGCTGCTGTACCAATTGAACGGGTAATAGGGATCTGCACAACCCCCAGAAGGCACAACCGAGGAAACCAGCAACCAACCTGAAACAACTTAAAGAAGAGAACTAAACAAGCACAGAAACAAGTCAGCAAAATAATAACACGATGGGCACTAGGTGTCCCACCGTGATCGCCAAAAAATGGGGTGTTGACGTGTTTTTCCTACTCTTCCCCTTTTGATGACCCTTCCAACCCCTTCTTTACTAGTGTAATGTGAAAAACTAAGCAATAAGTAAATAACAAGGGGAAGGGTGTGGAGTGTGTGTGATCACCACCAAGATGCCGAACGTGATGAACATGCCATATCTTGGAAAGGGGAAGAGGTACTCGCCTTAAGAGCAGCGCCGAGAGGATGTACGGCTTAGGAGGAACCGCCTGTAAGGATGAGCGGCTGCACGACAGGCAATCTAAAGGCGCTGCAGAGGACGCGGGATAAAGAACTTTTGGCAGATGAATGGCTCCGACCCAACCGCAATGAGAAGAAGAATGGCCTAGATACCACCGTACGTCTCCTTGAACGGATAGCTAGGAATCACGCAAGGCCACCATGCCAGAAGTTGTAAGAGTCCAACCTCCACCCTTTTCGGTCGGCCGAAAAGGATGGGCCTCGTGCTAGTGTGTTGATGACCTACAAAACCACGTGTAGAACACAAAAGAAAACCCAAGTTAGAACTAGAAAGTGGAGTAAATGCTCAAACAGACGGAAATGAACATGACTAAATGGAATGGGGGATACCTGGGGATTTTTAAACCCCTGGGGGCGTCAAAAAGGTTAGGAGGGTGTGTGAATGATGTATGAAAATGGGGAAAACATGGAGGAAACATGGAGAAAGTAATGCATGCAAACAAGAAATAACACCGAGACTAAATGTACTAGTGACTCGAAATAAGACTACTCCCTGAACCGGAGGCCTATATGGACGTAGAAGGCCTCCCTCCCTGGTGCTAGGTCGCTCAAAGATTTGGCAAGGCTTCGCCGTTGACCAAAAAATCTCCCCCCCCCTTCAAAGCTGGGCCTTATGATGTATTTATAGAGTACCTAAAGTCCTAGCTCGAAATTAGGGTTTCTAGCCATTTTCAGGTCGAGATTATCAAAAAAAAGATGAAGATAATTCAATTATCCTTCATCTAGAAGAAACGGCACTCAAAATGGTTAAGGATTCACAGAGAAATCATCGGAGAAAGTTTGGGAGAAAAGCCACGAATGATAGGAAAAAGCCTTAACCACTTTCTGGTCCGAGAGGATAAACAGTCTCACGATAAACCGCACAAATGATGAGCGGCCAGACATGGGCCGTCCATCCCTGTCGGTGGAAATGCAAATAAATTTTGAGATAATTAATTTATCCACTGAACTGACCGGTTAATTCGCCGCTGGACTCTTTCATAGTTGAACGGCTCTTGGGGAACCGCCCAAGCCTGTCGGTGATAAATCACAAACAAGAAGATAAATAGGCAATTATCTGAATAGTCAATTGACGCTAGGACTCTTGAGATATAAACGGCTCAGAATATACCGCACAATGGACTTATGCGGCTAAACCTAGGCCGTATATATGCTTGTCGGTGATAATTCAGAGAATTAATCAATATACCCACTAAATGTTTGGATGGCCCATTATCAACCGCACAAATGGTGGAATGGCTTAAGGTTGACCGCACATGTATATGGGCGTTTGAAACTCATAGAAAAACTCAATCAACCAAAATCAAGGCCCATTAAGCCCTGAATCAACTCGGACCTAGCCAGGGAGGGAGGCTACCCATAAAATTAGCCTAGAACGTGCCATAAAATAGCCCAGCGAGTGATGGACAACTCGAGGCATCAATAAACGGGAGTAAGAGGAATGACTCAACTGATCGACAAAAAACGGGTGTCAACACTCATGTCATTACTGTGGAAAGAATGGACATTCTATTGATAACTGTCATATACTGAGATTTGATGATTTCTATGCTCAAAGATTGCTGAGAGCACCCTTTAAAGGTGCAACTGTCAGTTCAGGACCCAAGACTTCTTGGGTACCTGCTTGTACGAAATGAAGGCTATTTTGAAGGTGTGCCTTGGTGGAAGGAATAAAAAGGGGTAAATAAGCCAAGGCACCTAAATGTGGTAAACCCCAATTTTGCACTCTTCCAGGTTTGTCATCGGAATTCCTTTTGATTTCGTCCCCAAAGCTGCATGTCTAGATTGATCTATCAATGCACAAGTTTGCACTTCATGTTTACATTCGCATTGTTATTTGTTTTGGTATGTTCCCTTACTGTTGCATTCATGGGATAAAAGCCTAACTAATTGGTATATCAAATGGCGATTATGGAAGGACAGGTTAAGCCTATCTGGAAACTTTTCCCATGCGTGATGGTGACCCTTATGGTCTATGCTCTCCACCAATTGAAAACTCATGTTCACAATTGAAAATTCATAAATATTGTTTGACCTGGAAGCTTTCATATGATAACATTTTGAGAGATTGCTCATGTGTTCAATCTGGTCAAGTTTACTCTGCATACATTTGATTCATAAATGCCATCTCTTGCCTGAACTTCTTGTTTACTTGATATCTTGCTGCATATAAGGCTCACATGCATATGCTCATGCTCAGCAATAGTGCATTTATATAAGACTGCATTTGCATCTCATTTTTATGCATCACCCAGAGGGTACTCCGCCAAGTGCCATGGGTATTTTTGCACTTAAGGCAGTCTAGATAATCATGAGCATAAATCATAAAGTCTTGCGCTAAGCTTGCATGTGTTGCATATAGTCAGGGGTAGTTAATTAGGGTAATTCTTGTGTCCCAAACATATGTGCTTACATTATGTCTCATGCATATTGTCAGGGAAGCTTTTGAAAGTTCTGAATCTGAATCATGTCAAACTGATAGTCAAGTTCATTTATCCAAGCTGCTAAAATCAATCACCTTTTCTTATAAGAAGCAGTGATGCACCTTGAATGCATTACGGGTTTAAACCTAATGAACCTTAGAGATTAAAAACAAAACTCAATGAAAAAGGATCATGAAACACTTTTAATTGTTCTCAACCAACTAGCACATATCATGTCTTTTAGAGTCTTTCTAAATCTGATATTGTCTAGACTCAGGTTGATTTGGTTGAGAAAACCTGAAAGCTTGTATTTTTTTTAAACAACCCTCTCTGAAAATCAAATGAGCAGCTGTGTTAAAATGATAAATCATACATGCCAATGGCAGAGCAACGATTGAATGCACTGAGAAATCGGGTACTTCACCAATGAAATGGGGACAAACTCATGTCATGAAGTGCTTCAAGTTATCTCTGTTCAGAAAATCATTAAAGGTTAGTCTCACTAAGTATCTAGGGGTACTGGCGTCTGATAAATATGTACCCTTACAAGAAAGGTGAACACTAAACCTGAAACAGAATAGTAAACCATGTTGAGTAACTAGGAGCACTGGCGTCTGATAAATGTGTACCCTTATGTCAAAAGGTAATGTTATACTTGACTGTTCTAATAGAGTAAGGAAATGAATAGAAAAATTGACACTGCTCCTCTGAACTTTAGATCAGAACTGTGTTTTTTGTTTAATTCCAATACATGTTCTGGTTTCTCTTGATAGATACATTGATGTTTAGATAATTAAGATGAAGCAAGACAAAATCTGACATGTATCATGGTCTTCTAGTTCTCCACTATTAAGAGTTCACACTGATTGCTTTTTAATAGAGTGAAGCGGCTATTCTCTAACTTTCATAATTTTTAAACCACATAATTCTTGTATGCATTAATCTGAATTCTTATACTAGAAGAATCTGTTCTCGGTGTGCTTTGTCAATGAACAACCATTCAGTTTGTCTATCAGATTTTTCTTCTTCATGGTCTTCATGTCCTGATATCATTCACATAGTCAACTGCATTTCATGCATATTGAATATTCCAAATAGATTGTTTCAGTGCATTCATTTAGGGGGAGCATAAGAAAACTCACACATTGGTATCAGTCAGTCCATCTTGAACCAGTCTGTTTTGTAAGCCACACTGTGGTATCAATCCAAGGGGGAGAATTCTTGAATGTCTCTGTGGTTCTGCTATGTCACAAGAGAGTATCTGTTCGGGGGAAGATTTTGAGTCATAACCTCTCTTTCAACAATAATGATCATTCCTTTTTTATGTTGTCAAAGGGGGAGAATTTTTGTGAGTCATTTGTGTTGAATGCTCATTGCATATTTCATACTAGTATTTCATGTTGGCTTAATCATCATGTTGAATCTATTACAATGACTCATAATATTGCCATCATCAAAAAGGGGGAGATTGTTACGTCCCCTGTGGTTCTGAAGTTTTGATGATGATAAATATTATGAGTCATCATAATATGACTTTGGTAATTTAATTATGATGCATTCATTTATGATCTCATCATTTATGAAAGTATGAAATATGTCAACAGGTTCTAAAGATGATTCAGAAAGACATGAAAAGAAAGTCAACGGTCAACTCCAACTGACAGCAAGTCAATTTCTGGTAAAATGTGAATCAACTTCTAGCAGGTAAAGTCAATGATCATCCAAGTCTGATACATGTTCAGGTCAGTACAGATATCTCAGACTTCCATTTTGCTGCATGCATCTGAGGTCAGTGCCAGTTGTGTTTTCACACAGCTAAGGTCTGTGTTAGCTTTGCGTGAGGTCTGTGCAATGTTTTGGGTCTATGCATACTTTAGGTCTGTGCATGCTGAAGGTCTATGCATGTTTAGGTTTCATGCAATAAGCATTCATGAGGTCAGTGCATACTTAAAGCATTTGGGTCTGCAAGTCGGAGCATATTTTAGCTTGAACATCAAGTCGGTGCATGTTTTAGCTTGAACATAAAGTCGGTGCTAGCTACGCTACATGTTTACCCACGGTCAGTGCTAGGTTACTGATCATACAACATAAGTCTGTGCACATTTCACATATACAGAAGTCAGCGCATTGTTTATATCTCTTCGTTAACAAGGTCGGTGCAATGTTCCTTGGCTTAAGCAGATACAGTCGGTGCAAGTTTCGCTTGGAGCATATAGAGTCGGTGCATATGTCATGTGTTCATGTATAAGGTCTGTGCACACATGTCTTCAAGGTCGGTGTACATATGATTTGAAGGTCTATGCATATTTCGGTTTGATACATTGAAGTCGGTGCATATACTGTTGCATGCACACAAAGCTCGGTGCTAGTTTTTCAGTAGCTTGTTCACATATAGGTCGGTGCATGTTGATTGAGGTGTTAGTTATAATGCTTCATATACATGTCTGTGCATACTTAGTTGTTGTGTTCATAACGTCGGTGCATGTTTTAGTCAATTGCATATAAGGTCTATGCATCTTTTGTTGCATACTCATTTAGAAGGTCGGTGCATTGCTCATCCCTCACACACAGTGTCTGTGCAAGTGTTCATGAAACCCATTGGGACAAGTTGGTGCACATTCACCTTAGTCATCTATTAGGTCTGTGCATATTGAAAATTGGCTGACAACAACGTGTTTGACGAAATGCATCTCTTGTGACTGACAAGATGAAAAATAGCACGTGAGGTCGAGCTAAGACCTGGCAAGAGTTCCCAGAAATGGCGGGAGGCTGGCGCCTGGACCCTGGGAGTGAATGATTGGCACGTGATCCTAGGGAAGCATCCTCTGCCACGTGGATCAACATTCCATCTGCACCTGACACATGACTTCTTTGGAAAAGGTGGGAATGAGCTTCATTCACGCCCAAGGCATGAGCTCGTGGGACCATGCCTGATGCCTTATATAAAGGCCTCGTCTGCGATCAAAGAAGGTGAGATAAGAGATAAAATGAAGAAATAGAGTAGCAGAGCAAGAAAAATTTGAAGGACTCTGAGAGCCACTAAGAGAATGAAAAAGAGAAGATAGAAAAGATCAGAAGAAGAGAATTCAGAGAGCAGCAGGAATATGGAGAAAAAGGAAGTGAAGAAAGTGCGAGAGTGCTGAGAAGTGAAGAGAGAACGAGAGAGAGTTGAGAAGAGAGGTTGAGATCGAAGCAGCTGGTTCTTAATGTGAAGATCTGTAGTCATCTGTTCCAGGATCAAATCCTGAACTGTCCTACTCCAGTTGGAGCTGCATTTTCCTTCCTTCATTTGTATTTTTCCTTTGTTCATTTTCTGATTTCACTTTGTTTTTTCAATTCTCTGGTTTGAGGTCGAGGTTCCTCCTGTGGTCTCAGGAGAAGGGATACTTGTTCTCTGGTTTGTGAGTGACTTGGTGTCGCTCGTGGTTGTTCCCTCTGGTGTGGAGGAAGAGAGGTCCGTCACCTTTGGTTTGCTAATGACGAGGTGTCACTAGCGGTTCCCCTCCGATTTGGAGGAAGGGAGATCCGTCTCCAGTTCTGGACTTGTGGGTAGCAAGCCCAGGTGCCAAGCTTCTGTGGGTTGCAGAGCTAGGTTTGAGGGATTTGTCTCCCTCTGTTTTCAAGCTGTTAGGCAGCGTCTTGTTTGCAGACTGAGTCTGTGTGTTGTATTTTTCAAGGGAAGCCTCACTCCGGTTTGGAGTGAGGGGTGGACATAGGTCTGGAGGACCGAACCACCTAAAAAATCCTATCTATCGTGGTTTGCTTTGTGTGTTCTCCCATATTATCTATCTCCCCTTCACAGGTTATGTGTGCTTGATTATTTATTATATCTTGGGGAGTTAATATGAATGTGAAGTATTTGTTCATACGCTCAATAGAATTACAACTCATATGTGAGCTTGAGTTTCTCAGTTCACGGTTGTGAAAAGAGAGAAGCTCAGTTGTCTCATTAGTTTATATTGAGTACTGTTAAAAGATTCTTCTGTGTGACAGCTTGCTATTGGGTGCTTGAAGGTTTGGTAGAGTGTTCATTGTTACATCAGTCTGGGTCCTCGATTAGTACTTGATACTATGTCTATCAGATTTACGGTTTTGTGTGAGCTAGTCATTTAGCCTGTGCTTTCATGTGTCAACTGAAGAGTGCTTAATTGATTAACCCATTTGAGATTTTAATTCTGCAATAGTTTTTGAACGGGGATTCATTCACCCCCCCTCTTAATCCGTGCTTTGCACTCTAACAATTGGTATTTGGAGTGGATTCTGATTGCCCAGATCCAACGATCTGTAGTAGATCATGCGTCTTTGTGGTACATTTCTGGTCGCCGGTTGTGTTTTTATTCTGCATGTTGCTTAGATCCATGGCTCACCCACCGGTTTTTGATGGTTCTAGTTT
The DNA here is from genome assembly GCA_022559845.1 of Amorphophallus konjac. Taxonomy (NCBI): domain Eukaryota; kingdom Viridiplantae; phylum Streptophyta; class Magnoliopsida; order Alismatales; family Araceae; genus Amorphophallus; species Amorphophallus konjac. The sequence continues at coordinate 47,917 of JAHNEJ010003245.1, read as the reverse complement.
TGACTTATGGCTTAACAACTTGCACATGTTTGTCAAGTCTGTTAATCCTAATCTGTGGCAGATCGTTACTCACGGTCCACACAGTCTACCAAAGAACAAGTCCAAATGGACTGATAGACATAGATCAATGTGGGATGAAAATCAAAGAGCCCTGGAATTGATGAAGGCAGTTACTAACAGGGCATTCCATTCTTGTTTTTATGATTGCAGATCTGCAAGAGAGATACTGGATAGACTGAAGAGCGCCGATAAAGGAACTGAAGATGAATCGGAGAAAGGTAATCAAAGTAGCAGCCAAAATGAAGAAGAGGAAGATGATCAGGAAAACCCTTTCGAGAATTATACTTTAGATGATTGGCAGGATGCATATGGTGAGCTATTAGAGTCACATGATATGTTAAGAAAATAATATAAAAATTTGAAAACAAAGATTGATCTGAATAGTTCAGAGTCCTCATGTGAAAATTACTTAAAACTGAAACAGTCCTATGATACATGCTTGTCTGATGTCCAAATGCTTAAGAAACAAATAAGTTTATTCAAAATGGAAAATCAAGAACTTGCATGTGAAGTCTCTGAACTAAAAGAAAAACTTAGCTCGACTAATGATGATCTGGTTCATGTCAATAATCTAGTTCATAAGGAAGAATTGTTGAAAGATCTTGATTGTGTTAATTCAGAGCTAGAACAATTGAAATATGAAAATAATGATCTCAGAAATCAAATTGAATAGGCAGAAAAGAAACTTGAGAATCATGTGAAGGAAAATGACTTGATTCATGAAAAACTTGAAGCTATTAAAAGTGTAAATGCAGAACTTCAGAAAAGTCTTGATGATACTGAAAAATAAAAATTCCAAGCTGAATCAAAGTGTTCTGGTGAATCAGTTTGTAATAAATGTGAATTTCTGAAGGAAATGAATGAAAGCCTTCACAGTGATTTAGAATGGCATCAAAACTTAATTGCATCCTTGGGGGAAGAGAACAAAAATTTGTTGGATGAAAAATTGAAAATTGAACAAAGAGAGGAAAGGCTGAGTGAAGAGTTGAACTCCAAAATTGATAACAATAGTAAACAGATTGAAAAATTAAAATTAGAAAATGAGAGACTCAAACATCTCAACTCTGCTATGTCTGAAAAACTTTTAACCATAGAAAAAGAAAAATCTGCCTACATAAAAGAGTGTAAAAAATTGCACAATCTCGAACAAGAAGTTGAGAACCATAAAACTACAAAAAAGTGTTACAAGAGTGTGTAAATTGCAGTGAACAAGAAATTGCTGGTTATGAATTACAAATTACATCCCTGGAAGATGAGATTAAGGACTTAAAGAATTATTTATCTAAATTTGTTAAAGGACAAGATAACCTGGACAAGCTGCTGGAAATGAAAGTAAACTTTCAAAAAGAGGGGCTATGTTTTAATCTAGTTAATAAGAAGAGCTTTGGGAATAAAATGCATACATCATTTGCAGCTAGCTCAGAACAACCAGCATCAAAACTCCATTAGCCTTTCAGTTCACATCATAAAAAAATCCAAATCAGGTAGATGGTCAGAAAAATCTAAAACCTACTGAAAAAGCTAAAAGAAAGGGAAATTTGCAGAAGAAACCTACAAACACTCATGTGCATGCTGTACACAACTTAAACTCCTATACACATAAATACAAAAAGAAAATGGCATGCTATTACTGTGGTAGGTATGGACACTTCATGAATGATTGCTTAGTAATGAAGAAGGATGATTTGAATTCCAGTAACATGCATGCTAGAAAATCTCATGTTAGAAATCCTGCATTTCAGAAAAAGAGAATTCAATATCCTCATTGTGGTAAAGTAGGACACACGGCTGCACAATGCTGGTTTGTTCATGCACAAACCAGAGTTTATGGTTATCATCCTACGCACCAGCATGTCTTTGATAAAAATAAATTTGCTTCACATGGCCAGAACATTGTGTACTTTAACTGTGGCAAGGGAGGCCACATTGCAGAACACTGTTGGCATGCTCAGGGAAGGAGATTTAACTTTGAATTTGTTAAACTTCCTATAAATCAAAATGTTTTCAGTAGAAATAAATCAATTTTCAAAGAAAAATCTATTTCATGTTTTGAGTGTGGAAAGCCAGGCCACAAAGTTACTGATTGCTGGATGGCAAGGAATAAAAGATAAAATGCACATGTAGAAAATAGAAATCTTCATGCACATAGATTCCATGCTCATGTTAATGTGCGCAATAGGAAGAACATAAAACTTGTTATCTCATGTCATTATTGTGGAAAGAATGGACATTCTATGGATAATTGTCATATATTGAGATTTGATGATGTCTATGCTCAAAGATTGCTGAGAGCACCCTTTAAAGGTGCAACTGTCAGTTCAGGACCCAAGACTTCTTGGGTACCTACTTGTGCGAAATAAAGGCTATTTTGCAGGTGTGCCTTGGTGGAAGAAATAAAAAGGGGTAAATAAGCCAAGGCACCAAAATGTAGTAAACGCCAATTCTGCACTCTTCTAGGTTTGTTATCTGAATTCCTTTTGATTCTGTCCCCAAAGCTGCATGTCTAGATTGATCTGTCAATGCTCGAATTTGCACTTCATGTTTACATTCGCATTGTTATTTGTTTTGGTATGTTCCCTTCGTGTTGCATTTATGGGATAAAAAGGCTGACTAATTGGTATATCAAATGGCAGTTGTGGAAGGACAGGTTATGCTTATCTGGAAACTTTCCCCATGCATGATGGTGACCCTTATGGTCTATGCTCTCCGCCAATTGAAAACTCATGTTCACAATTGAAAATTCATAAAGATTGTTTGACCTAGAAGCTTTCATATGAAAACATTTTGAGAGATTGCTCATGTGTTCAATCTGGTCAAGTTTACTCTGCATACATTTGATTCATAAATGTCATCTCTTGCCTGAACTTCTTGTTTACTTGATATCTTGCTGCATATAAGGCTCACATGCATATGCTCATGCTCAGCAATAGTGCATTTATATAAGACTGCATTTGCATATCATTTTTATGCATCACCCGGAGGGTACTCCACCAAGTGCCATGGGTATTTTTGCACTTAAGGCAGTCTAGATAATCATGAGCATAAATCATAAAGTCTTGCGCTAAGCTTGCATGTGTTGCATATAGTCAGGGGGAGTTAATTAGGGTAATTCTTGTCTCCCACACATATGTGCTTACATTATGTCTCATGCATATTGTTAGGGAAGCCTTTGAAAGTTCTGAATCTGAATCATGTCAAACTGATAGTCAAGTTCATTTATCCAAGCTGCTAAAATCAATCATCTTTTCTTATAAGAAGCAGTGATGCACCTTGAATGCATTGCGGGTTTAAACCTAATGAACCTTAGAGATTAAAAACAAAACTAAATGAAAAAGGATCATGAAACACTTTTAATTGTTCTCAACCAACTAGCACATATCATGTCTTTTGGAGTCTTTCTAAATCTGATATTGTCTAGACTCAGGTTGATTTGGTTGAGAAAACCTGAAAGCTTGTATTGTTTGTAAACAACCATCTCTGAAAATCAAATGAGCAGTTGTGTTAAAATGATAAATCATACATGCCAATGGCAGAGCAATGATTGAATGCACTGAGAAACTGGGTACTTCATCAATGAAATGGAGACAAACTCATGTCATGAAGTGCTTCAAGTTATCTCTGTTCAGAAAATCATTAAAGGTTAGTCTCACTAAGTATCTAGGGGTACTGGCGTCTGATAAATGTGTACCCTTACAAGAAAGGTGAACAGTAAACCAGAAATTGAATAGTAAACCTTGTTGAGTAACTAGGAGCACTGGCGTCTGATAAACGTGTTCTCTTATGTCAAAAGGCAAGGTTATACTTGACTGTTCTAATAGAGTAAGGAAAAGAATAGAAAAATTGACACTGCTCCTCTGAACTTTAGATCAGAACTGTGTTTTTTGTTTAATTCCAATACATGTTCTGGTTTCTCCTGATAGATACATTGATGTTTAGATAATTAAGATGAAGCAAGACAAAATCTGACATGTATCATGTTCTTCTGGTTCTCCACTATTACACTGATTGCTTTTCAATAGAGTGAAGTGGCTATTCTCTAACTTTCATAATTTTTAAACTACATAATTCTTGTATGCATTAATATGAATTGTTATACTAGAAGAATCTGTGCTCGGTGTGCTTTGTCAATGAACAACCATTCATTTTGTCTATCAGATTTTTCTTCTTCATGGTCTTCATGTCCTGATATCATTCACATAGTCAACTGCATTTCATGCATATTGAATATTCCAAATAGATTGTTTGAGTGCATTCATTCAGGGGGAGCATAAAAAAACTCAAACATTGCTATCAGTCAGTCCATCTTGAACCAGTCTGTTTTGTAACCCACACTGTGGTATCAATCCAAGGGGGAGAATTCTTGAATGTCCCTATGGTTCTGCTATGTCACAAGAGAGTATCTGTTCGGGGGAAGATTTTGAGTCATAACCTCTCTTTCAACAATAATGATCATTCCTTTTTGATGTTGTCAAAAGGGGAGAATTTTTGTGAGTCATTTGTGTTGAATGCTCATTGCATATTTCATACTGGTATTTCATGTTGGCTTAATCATCATGTTTAATCTATTGCAATGACTCATAATATTACCATCATCAAAAAGGGGGAGATTGTTGCATCCCCTGTGATTCTGAAGTTTTGATGATGACAAATATTATGAGTCATCATAATATGACTTTGGTCATTTAATTGTGATGCATTCATTAATGATCTCATCATTTATGAAAGTATGAAATATGTCAACAGGTTCTAAAGATGATTCAAAAAGACATGAAAAGAAAGTCAACGGTCAACTCCAACAGACAACAAGTCAATTTCTGGTAAAATGTGAATCAGCTTCTGACAGGTAAAGTCAATGATCATCCAAGTCTGATACATGTTTAGGTCATACAGATTCTCATACTTCCATTTTGCTACATGCATCTGAGGTCAGTGCTAGTTGTGTTTTCACACAGCTAAGGTATGTGTTAGCTTTGCATGAGGTCTGTGCAACATTTTGGGTCTATGCATACTTTAGGTATGTGCATGCTGAAGGTCTATGCATGTTTAGGTTTCATGCAATAAGCATTCATGAGGTCGGTGCATACTTAAAGCATTTGGGTCTGCAAGTCGGAGCATATTTTAGCTTGAACATCAAGTCGGTGCATGTTTTAGCTTGAACATAAAGTCGGTGCTAGCTACGCTACATGTTTACCCAAGGTCGGTGCTAGGTTACTGATCATACAACATAAGTCTGTGCACATTTCACATATATAGAAGTCGGTGCATTGTTTCTGTCTCTTCGTTAACAAGGTCGGTGCAATGTTCCTTTGCTTATGCAGATACAGTCGGTGCAAGTTTCGCTTGGAGCATATAGAGTTGGTGCATATGTCATGTGTTCACGTATAAGGTCTGTGCACACATGTCCTCAAAGTCGGTGTACATATGATTTGAAGGTATGTGCATATTTCGATTTGATACATTGAAGTCGGTGCATATACTGTTGCATGCACACAAAGCTCGGTGCTAGTTTTTCAGTAGTTTGTTCACATACAGGTCAGTGCATGTTACTTGGGGTGTTAGTTAAAATGCTTCATATACATGTCTGTGCATACTTAGTTGTTGTGTTCATAACGTCGGTGCACATTTTTGTCAATTGCATATAAGGTCTATGCATCTTTTGTTGCATACTCATTTAGAAGGTCGGTCCATTGCTCATCCCTCACATACAGAGTCTGTGCACGTGTTCATGAAACCCATTGGGACAAGTCGATGCACATTCACCTTAGTCATCTATTAGGTCTGTGCATATTGAAAATTGGCTGACAACAACGTGTTTGACGAAATGCATCTCTTGTGACTGACAGGATGAAAAACAGCACGTGAGGTTGAGCTAAGACCTGGCACGAGTTCCCAGAAATGACGGGAGGCTGGCGCCTAGACCTTGGGAGCGAATGATTGGCACGTGATCCTAGGGAAGTATCCTTTGCCATGTGGATCAACATTCCATCTGCACCTGATGCATGGCTTCTCTAGAAAAGGCGGGAATGAGCTTCATTTACGCCCAAGGCATGAGCTCGTGGGACCATGCCTGATGCCTTATATAAAGGCCTCGTCTGCGATCAAAGAAGGTGAGATAGGAGATAAAAAGGAGAAATAGAGTAGCAGAGCAAGAAAAATCTGAAGGACTCTGAGAGCCACTAAGAGAACGAAAGAGAGAAGATAGGAAAGATCAGAAGAAGAGAATTCAGAGAGCAACAGGAATAGGGAGAAAAAGGAAGTGAAGAAAGAGCGAGAGAGCTGAGAAGTGAAGAGAGAATGAGAGAGAGATGAGAAGAGAGGTCGAGATCGAAGCAGTCGGTTCTTAATGTGAAGATCTATAGTCATCTGTTCCAGGATAAAATCCTGAATAGTCCTACTCCAGTTAGAGCTACATTTTCCTTCCTTCGTTTGTATTTTTCCTTTGTTCATTTTCTGATTTCACTTTGTTCTTCCGATTCTCTGGTTTGAAGTCAGGGTTCCTCCTGTGGTCTCAGGAGAAGGGAGACTTGTTCTCCAGTTTGCGAGTGACTTGGTGTCGCTCGTGGTTGTTCCCTCTGGTGTGGAGGAAGAGAGGTTCGTGACCTCTGGTTTGCTAATGACGGGGTGTCACTAGCGGTTCCCCTCCGATTTGGAGGAAGGGAGATCCGTCTCCGATTCTGGACTTGTAGTTAGAAAGCCTAGGTGCCAAGCTTCTGTGGGTTGTAGAGCTTGGTTTGAGGGATTTGTCTCCCTCGGTTTTCAAGCTATTAGGCAGCGTCTTATTTGCAGACTGAGTCTGTGACTTACATTTTGCAAGGGAAGCCTCACTCTGATTTGGAGTGAGGGGTGGACGTAGGTCTGGAGGACCAAACCACCTAAAAAATCTTGTCTATCGTGGTTTGCTTTGTGCGTTCTTCTATATCATCTATCTCCCCTTCACAGGTTATGTGTGCTTGATTATTTGTGATATCTTGGGGAGCTAATATGAATGTGAAGTATTTGTTCATACACTCAATAGAATTACAACTCATATGTGAGCCTGAGTTTCTCAGTTCACGGTTGTGAAAAGAGAGAAGCTCAGTTGTCTCATTTGTTTATATTGAGTACTGTTAAAAGATTCTTCTATGTGACAGCTTGCTATTGGGTGCTTGAAGGTTTGGTAGAGTGTTCATCGTTACATCAGTCTGGGTCCTCGATTTGTACTTGATAATGTGTCTGCCAGATTTACAGTTTAGTGTAAGCTAGTCATTCAGCCTGTGCTTTCATGTGTCAACTGAAGAGTGCTTAATTGATTAACCCATCTGAGATTTTAATTCCACAATAGTTTTTGAATGGGGATTCATTTACCCCCCCTCTAAATCTGTGCTTTGCACTCTAATAGGGACAAGAAACAGAAGAGAGAGGGTCGAACGAAACAAATATTACAGCCACAAGGCAAAAGAGACAGGAGCTCAACCACAGGCTAGGAGTGATAACGAGGATTGGATTTGCCGCGTGCGCTCCTGGTCATCCTACGATTGGGAATCTCCCAACCATAATCAGCATCAGTAGGGTCGAATTGATCAATGGCAGTAGCGGACGGAGGAACATCGGGGGGCATCATACCAACGGTCACTGTGGGAGCTGCCAAAGCAAGCACTACATGATGGGGCTTCAGAGATGACGAGGGTGGCACCACCAAGGAGGCCGAATGAACCAGGCCACGTGCATCCAAGCTGGAAGAAGGTGATGAAGGGGCAGGCAAGAAACCACTAGCTGGAGGAGCAGCATCCATGGCCAACACAACATCGTGGGGCTATAAAGATTGAACAGCACTATCGAGCCGACGAGTCACCAATGAAGATGGAGCAACACCAATGGCGGGCTGCTGAAGTGGGCTAGCAGGTGCACCCAAGAGATAAGTAGCGGCATCATCATTCATAGAAGCATCAACATCACAGGCCAAAGAAGAGTCTGGCAGGGTAGGCACAACACCTAGAGGAGGAGGCTTCACAGAAGCAATGGGAGGAGTCCTAGCACCCTCAGCCATGACAGACAAGGGCTAGAGAGGAACACGAGCAACTAAAGTAGCAATAGTAGGAGGCTGAACCACAGAAGAGCGAACAAAGACTGGCAAGGCGTTAACATCATCCCTTAAGGCACGCAGGGCAGCCAAGCTAGCCAAGCGCGCTGCATCTAGATGGGGGCCAACAGCAGGAGGCCGATCGGCGGCAGAGACACAAGGCACATCGGCTACAGAACTGTTGGTAGCGTCGGACGCCACGGCAAGAAGGTGGCAAGTGTTCACAATAGTAGCCCTGGAAGCCGAAGGAGAGATGACCAGGGCTACAGATCCAGCGGTGGGAGCAACCGGCAGAGTGGAGACCAGAGGAGGAGAAGCCGCCAGAACAACAGTGGGGGGAGACAAAGCAAGAGATCCGCGGACACAGCCTGAGACCATAGTAGCAGCAGTCATGGAGAAGGCCTTCGGAACAACAGGAGCCGTCCCTGCCAAAGCAGGAAGAGGGGCAGGGACAATTGGATCACCAGAAGAGGATGAACCCCCAGTCTCCATGAGCGAATAGATGTTAGGAGCAACAAGCACGGAATGATCAGTCACGGAAGTAGGAGAGTTAGCACGAAGGGACTCCTCTTGAGTGACCATAATAGGTTGAGACGAAGGGTCAGCAGCATCACTCTAAGCAATAAAGGGAGGACACGCCCGTTGAGCCGAAAGGGCACAATCGGCCATCAAGGAAGAAGGCACTGCTTGAGGAGACAAATCAGCAACGGTTGCAACAGCCTAAGACGAGGGGCCAGCTGGGCCATCATGGGCATTAATGGGAAAGTGAGAAGATCTGGTAACAGCCTGCCAGACCTGGGACACCACACGCGGAGGAGCTCCCTAGCCGGACGGCGGAGGAGCACCCTTGGAGGACCCAAAAGGAGGATGGCGATGAACACCGGCCTTCTTACAATTGATAGAGGAATGGCCCAAGCGAGAACATGATGAGCATAAGGTTGGCAATCGAGGGCAGACAATAGACTGCCAAAAACCTTTCGAACCAATGCCAACCCATATTCGCTCTGGAAGCCGCTGAGACACGTCCAAAAGGACAGAGACGCGAGTAGCATTAGTTCTAGACAGAAACAGAGTATCGTGATCAACAAGGAGAACAGTCCCAATGCTGCCAGCAATCGACTTGATCATGGACTCAAAGAAAAAATTGGTAGGGAGGCCATGGAATTCAACCCATACAGGTACAACTGGAGAATCAGCTTTTGGTATAAAATCAATAGACCAGCAAGAAAACTTAAACATGCGACCCATAATAAGAAGATAACCCTTCAATAAGACCTTGATATAATCATCACGACAAAGAAACCGTAGGATAAGGTTACGATTATCCAAGGCGCTAATAGCAAAATCCTTCTGGAACTGAAACCGTTGAGAAAGATGCACACAGATGTCTGAAAACGGAGGCCGGCCATGGGGAATATAGGTAATAATAGCGAACTCAAGAGGCCTGCAAGAAGCTTCCACTTCCACCAAGGAGAAAAAAGTAGCAGGTTTGCCAAAATCTGTGAACGCTGGTGGATGGATGGGAACGGGAATGGCTGGAGGAGCCATAGACTGCCGGTCCATCTGCACAAAAGAGGACGGAGCACCATATTTCCATGCTGAAGAAGAGGCCACTACAACTGGAGAGACAACCTTAGGACCAGTAGCAGTAGAGGCTGGCCTCCTAGCAGAGGGAGATAGATCGATGGCCACATCTGCTGGAGGGGAACCTGGTAGAGAAGAATAAGCAAGAGAAGGAGATGGAGCATCAAGCACAGCAGGAGGAACCAAAGGAAGGGAGGGAACCACAGGCTGGAGAGGGACGGGAGGAGGAGGAACGAGAGGAGGAGGGCCAGGCCCTACCTCCATCGGAGAAGGATGGTTATGAAATTTCGATGAAATTTCATACATACAGGGAGATTTCACGCCCCCTTAGGGATGAAACATGTCCGGCTCAAGAAGTGAAGTCCCGTGATCAATGACACCCAAGAGGGGGGTGAATTGGGTGTTTACAATTTTTATTAAAACTTTTGTCCTTTTCAAATATGTGATAAACACTAATTAGGAAGTTGAAAGTTGTTAAACAAATTCTCTCAAACTCTCCGTTCCCACACGTGCATGTAACGAAATAAAACAATCAAACCACACACAAGCACAATCCAAACCACAATGCACAATGATTTTAAGGTGGTTCAGATGCAACAGCGGCAATCCTACGTCCACCCCTCACCAAACTCGGTGAGGCTTCACTCGGGATAAAACCCCAAACGGAGACGACGCTCCAAACACACACACGTAGGACGACGCCTGCCCACACACACGGGGACGCACCCCAACATACACACATACACACGGAGACGAGGTCTCCAACATGATCCAATAAGCGGATCAATAACACACACACACACGCTGCAGTAGATGCAGCACTCCACACACTAAAAGGACCAGATCTAAATAGATCCACACACACGTAGATCTAGGAAGCTCTACGTACACACACACAAATAGAACACAAGGACCATACACACAACCACGGATCCACAACGATCCACACACACACACACAAGTTTCTAGATTATAAAGAACAGAAACATGAAGCCCAAAACACGAAAACAATGAAGCATGGTTTAGATGACTCCTGATTTGGCTTCCTTTTCGATGTGTGCTGCTGATCTTGAATGTTGCCTTCACTCTTGCTTGAATGACTTCAAGTGGATTGTGCAAACCTTGCTCTTTTCACCCTTGTACAACCTTCTTCTCAAATTAGTGCTTGCTTGATTCTTCTTCTTTCTTTCTTGAGCAATCTTCCTTTGAATCCTTGCTTCCTTGCTTGCTTCTTTTCCTTGGAGGATGTTGGCTTCAGATCTACCTTGAATGGCATGAAGTTGGATGAATATTGTTGCTGCACGAGGTACTGTTCATGGAGCTACAGTACCCTCTTCTTCCTCCTTGGACAGCCTCCCCTTGGATCCCTTGGATGGTTAGGGTTATAGCTCCAAATGAGATGTTATATAGCCCTTGAATGGTCTATGGACATCCCCCAGACCAGATCCACATTTTGTGGGTGATTGGTGTCATTAGAATTAAAGAATTACAAGGAGAAGGCCTCTTCTCGAAGTGGAAAAAGTCAACAATTGTGGGCAGCTCGGGGCTGGCGGTCGACCTGCAGCTTCTGGCGGTCGACCGCTACTGAAAAACCTGTAAACGGATGATCCCTGGGAATTCCGGTCGACCGCTACTAGGCTGGCGGTCGACCGCCACTGAGAGAGCTACAGGCAGTGGGTGCCTGGCAGGGGCGGTCGACCGCCCCTAAGCTGGCAGTCGACCGCCAGCTGGGCAGACCCCCGGGATTCCCGGTTCAATCCGTTAAGCCGTTAGCTCAACCGCTTAACTCCTTTAGCAGTTGTGGACGCCAAAAAAATGACGATGATGATCATGGTGACATTCGCGTCTACACATTCGAGCGTGAGTCGAAGACAGAAATGCCGAATAAACCTCATGCCTCGCCCGATCAGGACGAGAACTCGATTGGTGGTCCGCTACCCGCTAAGGAAGCCCCCTAAGCAGAAGATACAGCTACAACGCTCCGACCGGCCATGCCGAGAGCTGAATCAGAGAAAGTCGGGAACTCTGGCACAGTCTCGGCACGCACTGAAAGTCACGCAAAGTCTGGGACCGAGTCCCGGAGGTTGCGAATAGAATATTACGGAGGCCATACATCACAACCGGAACATGCCGGGAATGCCAACATTCATATAAACGGCCTCAACTTTGAAAAGAATCCGTTCGGTGCTTAAACCGGTGCGATATGCACTTAAAACGGCGCCACTATGATCGGCGCGCCCCTTTCCTCTTTATTCCTTGGTTGGTTGTTAAACCGGTGCGCCCCTTGCATCTTGGGTTAAACCGGCGCGCCCCTTCATCATGGGTTAAACCGGCGCGGACCCTTTCCCTTGCATTTCACCTTAATCTGGCGCGCAAACAAGCCATCCCATCTACACTCCGATGCTCTTTTTTGCATCATTATGGCGTGCAGAGAACATTCAATGCCCATGGCTCTGTTTCTACCTCCGTTCGACAGCACATAAGCAGCAGCAGCAAGGCAAGCTCCGACAGATCTCTGAGCATCCCATCCTCGGACGAGCAGCAGTGTAAGGGACGAATCAACGGCGTCCAGCATAGCAAGTCAACTCCCGACTTCGTTGTGGACGAGGTGGAAGTGGCAGGGACGCTCCCAGGCTGGCCGTTCTATAAAAGGGGCAGCATCGTGAAGCAGAAAGAGGAGGATCAACAAAAAGGGAGAAGAGAAGAAAATAGGAAGAAGAGAGAGCTCGAAGAAGAGAGGGCTGGCTGGTTCGGCTAAGGTTCCCAACGTCCGAAGAGAAGAAGAAGCTACATCCATCCCCATCTGCAAGGTGAAGAAAAAAGGAGAGAGAGGGTGAGAGAGAGAGAGGGGAGAGAGGGGGAAGAGCTTGTGCTCTGTTCCTCCTTCTCCCCCATCGATGTATCATCTTCCCCCACCTCAACACTTAGCTTTTCTTTTATCTTCTCCGTTGTATTCTTCCCCGTACTTTGGGGGTAGATCTCCTTTCCCCTTGAGGATGAATAAAAGAGTGACTCTTGTGGGCGTAAATAGCATTCTATTGTTCTCACGTCTTCCCCTTTTCTTCCGTTTTCTTCCTCCCGGTTTTCAACATCACCTGGGGTCCTCAGAAGCTTGCCCTTCTGTGGCATGAACTCTGAGGGAACCCGTTTGAAGGGTGAACATTCATGGCCACCTATGGCCTACATCTGTCCCGTTCCACGAAGTCATCACCCGTGAGTGGTGAGAGCTCTTGAAGGCTAGTCCTCGAGCTTTCCAACACTCACATTTGGATTATTGGACCGCCATGAGGTCTAGATTTGAGGTGCACCCCGGAGTTATCCGTTTGGTGTTCCTTATTGTTCTCTGGCAACTCCTAGTCTAGGGGAGGTGCTGCCCAAATTTTGCCAGGATGAGAACACTCAAGAACAGACGAGCAGGATGAGTTCTCTGAGCATAAGAATAGCTGAACAAGCCAAGCCCTCTAGGAGTAAGAACAGTAGATGTCTGAAGCCGTCTCTGAAGCAAACTGAACAAGTTCCTTTATAATCCCTCCTAATAAGATATTCAATCTTCATGCTCGTTCATCTTAATAAACGATCAGAAAGCTTTAACCACCTTCTCTATCAACTTAATCCATCAACTAAGTGAATAAACCAACCAAAACGTCAATCTACAGGTTGAAGAAACAAGAACGGAAGCAAAAGGAATCAAACAGAGCGAAATAAAACCTCACAGAAGCTTAACCCGGCGCCCCCTAATCCGGCGTGGGCTAATCCGGCGCGCTACCCCCCCGCGCCAGATTAGCTCCACACTCAAATCCACTTCGGAATTCCAGAGCTCAAACCGGCGCGCCTCCCCTTCTTAGGCTATTCCGGCGCGCCCCCTCTCCCTCCTTGGCATTAACTTAACCTGGCGCGCCCCCCCTTCCTTGGCGATTGAACCGGCACGCCCCCCTTTACACCTCCATAACCGACGCGCCCCCCTGCAATGCCCATAACCGGCGCGCCCCCTCCCTTGTGCTCCCTTATCCGGCGCCCTCCTTTGATGTCCTTATCCGGCGTGCCTCCCCTTTTGTCCACTTCAAACCCGGCGCGCCTCTTTTATATAAAAAGGGGGGGTAAATAATAGTAAAAAAGGAGAGAAAGGTTCAAACAAAAAAAAAATGCAAAGATCAATGCCAAAAAAAAATGAAAGGAACTCTATTACCCGTGCTTCAATTAAAATTTTGTTCCGGGGGCGCTGCCCCCGGAAACCCCCGCAAGGGGCGTTGCCCCCTTGACCCCCACGACCTGACCGAGCAGGTCGAACCCTGCGACCTGACCGCGCAGGTCGATCCGCATGCGAGGGCGCACGTTAGTAAGCTCGGGCCACGCACTTAAAAATTCACTCCCTCGGACTGGGTGCAAAGAGAAAATCAACAACGCCTTATGGTATCGGACGTGGTTTACGGAATTTCCGAGATGGCCATAGTCCGAAATCATCTGCGGCCAACAGTCTATCAACTTGACCCGTCCCTACCGGGATCCAATCCCGCATTCTCATTAAACTTGCCTTGTTCGTGGCAGACATTCGCGCGGTTTTGTTACTGTCTTTTATACTACAAACACGGACCTTCGTCCGAACATGAAGTGGCCCATGAGTGGCCAACATAGTCTGAACATTCACGTCCCAATACGGGTTTCTAGCATAGTTCGTCTTTCACTATCCTTCTGCATTATTAGTATTCTCTTTAGGCCGCAGGGCCCCTATTCCCGTCAATCAATCAAGGGTGTTCCCCCTTATGGGGGATGTAAATAACGCCGTGGCCTTTACGGCACGGCGGGTTTCGGTCCCGACATGAACCACATAATTGTCTGATTAGTCAGATCGCGCACACCATGGGCTTCCACGAAGCCCGAATAAATCGTCACTTTGTGACTGGCACGCCCTCGCACTAAATAAACGAATTAACCCCGATCAACAAACGAACCGATTCCCCTTCGAATTTTAGTGCGTCCACAAGTCTGGCACGCCCGGTGGGACGGAAATCACCCTTCATCTCTTTGCCGGGACTAAGGGCCCTACGGCCCCTTTCATGTAATGCTAATTGTTTGATTTGCAAATGCAGGTTGCATTTCGGACACCAGGATGGCCCCCACGTTCGGCCAACAAGCCGTCGAGAGCCATGTTCGGAATGGCTACTTGGCCATCCCCCTCAGCTTTGGGAGCTTCCCTCCCGCGGTAGGCTTCCCCAACTTCCTTGGGGTAGCCTTCACGAACCTGATGGACGTGGAAGCGTCTGACAGGACTGAAAGCAACGCTCCCATCCAGGGGGCCGCCAAAGCTGCTGTCGACCGATCGATGGCCGAGACTTCCAAGACCGTCCCGACTGGGACGCTGAGCTGCAACGTGCACCACGTGCACCAAACTACCGGCCCATCTCACCAGGGATCGGCCTCTCACCAAAGGAGGCTCTGAAGGAGCCATGCCACAACATCATACTGAGGCCGATTCTCCAGCACCGGCATGTCGGCCGTCGTCGGGACTTTCCAGGTGCATCTTAACGGACAGCGTTCCGAGGTGATCCCTGGTCGCATTGTACCCGTCGTACCAGTGCGCAACTCTTTTCAAGCACTGGAGAAGATGAAGGGCAAGATGACACTCGCCACTCCGGCCCCAGCGCCGCGGCATCAGTCGGCCTCCAGGCCCACCAAAGCTAAGCAACTTTGGGTTCCCAAGGGGGCCCGGTTCACCTCACCAGCCCAGGCGAGGCCCAGCACCTTCCGCCCGACAAGGGCACAACAAGGAGATTGGGTCAGGACATCGGCCCCAGTCTACCAGCCGACATTAACTACACCGGCCACGCCGAACAACATCCACCGTCGACACTACCGACGTCACTATCAGGCTACCCGTGTGGAGCCTGCAACCCACATGCCCGTTGCTGCCAACAGGGCGACATCACCGGCTTCTCCTCCTGACCAGGACTGGGAAGGAGTGGAGCAAGCCATGAAGAACTACTTGGGGGCCTGGGGAGCACTCCCTTGGGTCGCCAGAGATTACTGGGGGTAGTAGCCTCTGCCTTTGAAGAAGAAGAGACCCGGCCGGTGCCCAGTGCCGAGTCAAGAAACTGCTCTGAGGAGCATTATCAGTCCCCGCCGAGGGAAGAAGTGAAGCCGCGGAGAGCGATCTTTGACAGATTGGTCTTTCCAGGTAGGCCATCGAGAAGAACAACAAGAAGAGGCAGAGACCTAAGAGTTTATACCTGCAATATGGCAGGGGTATCTGGCCGGTACGGGGCTCTACCAACCGAGCCCGAAGAAGTAGCCAGGCTTGCCACAAGGCCAGGACCTCTTACCAGAAGAGGGAAAGTGGTAGCTGAAAAGACACAAGTCCACACTGGAGGAGCTAACTATGAGGAACCTTCAACATCCTTGGCTGCCAATGTTATTACAGAAGGCACGGCGGGAGGACCATCCACTTCATCCGAAGAGGTGCCGATCGAAGAAAGGGGGGGCACCCCTAGCCTTCCCATGAACGACCCCGTGGTATTGCACATGATGCAACAATATCAACGGGAGATCGAATTTTTAAAGAAACAACTGACTGAAAGAGCCGCTCAGCCCTCAACATCCGGGTAGACTGAAGCATTACCAGAGACCCCTGGGGGCAACGGTCAGGCCTCAGAAGCTTCTCTACAGGCGACGGTGTCTCCCCCAATACCTACCTACACTGGAGGCGTACCCCTGCATCAGCCACAACATGTCACACCGGCCCCGCCACCGAACCTGCCATTCCAGGGGTCCACTATTGCACCTCAGGCGACAGTTAACAACACCGCTGATGCAACCGGCCCATTTCTATCCAAACCCGGTTGACCCAGCAACAGTAAGTAGACTAATGCTTGAACAAATGATAGATATGAAGTTGGCAGAGAGGAGCGATGGTGATCACACGCCAGTCGACGTATACCGAGTACCTTACCCGGCACACTATGCTGCAAAGAGGCTGCCAGCCGGCATCACCAAGCCGCCAAAGTTTGAGAAATTTAATGGGCAAGGGTCTCCTAGGGAGCACATTGCCTATTATGTGAATGTTATGGGGGATCTAGCGGCGGATGAAGCTTATCTCCTCAAGTTCTTTGGCTCGACACTTACCGGGCTCGCTTTCGAGTGGTATTCGAGCTTGCCCGCCGGGTCCATTACCGACTGGCCTGATATGCAGAAGAAATTCAAGGAAAGATTCTACATAGCTGAGAGGGAGGTAACCGTGGCTGAGCTTTACGCCACGAGACAGAGAAATGAGGAGTCAACACTCGACTACATAAAGAGATGGAGGAACCTCAGCATGAGGTGCAAACGTCCCCCGCATCAGGAGGACGCAGTGCAGATCTGTAAACAGAATCTAAAGAAGGAGATCCTTGAGAGGATGATCGGTGCTGAGGTAAGGTCGTTCGACCGTCTGAACAACATAGTGGCAGAGATCGAAGCATTCCTTGCTCGATACTCTTCCGCTCCGGCTGCATCAAGTCAGAGGGTCAGGCAGGCTGAGAGGAGGCCAACACCGCCAGAAGTTCATACACTGGACTTCGAAGCTTTTGAGAAATAGAAAGAGAAAGCCAAAGAGATGGCCAACACCTCCACTGAACGGCGGGAAGGTCCCTCCCTGCGGGAGAAGATGAGGAACAAATTGTATTCCTTTCGTCGAGACAAAGCCCGAGTCCTGTTCGAATGGGCCACCAGGTACAACAAGATCACATTACCATATCCAAAGAGGCCTGGTGACTTGAAGAAGAAGGATGATCCTCATTTTTGCCCATACCATCAGATGCTTGGGCATACCATTGAGGATTGTTACATCTTCAAGGATGTCATTGAGTCCTTGATCAAGAAGGGAGAGCTAGACATGGGGGAGCTCAGAGTGGATCCTCCGCAGCCGCACGAGATGCCGAGCCTCGGCACGACTGTGAACATGGTATCTTTATACCAACATCTGCCTGAAGAATGGGCGGAGGCCAGTACACAGGCCACTTATCAAGCCTTCGTCATGGTGCCAGCTCATGATCAAGGAGGTTGGCAAGCCGTGCCAACGAAGAGCAAAAGAAGAAGACAAGCTCCTCGGCCCACTCCAGAGGTTCGCATAAGGGGTGTTACACCCCGACCAGTACCGCCACCTGTGACACCTATTTTGCATGACACAGCCCCCCGGCTCGTTATGAGACGGCCCACTCACAACAAGAAGAAACACATCCCGATGCGGGTGCACAAGGAAACCAGCCCTGCGGTAGAAAGGCTCCAGGCCATCATTGATGGGCTTGAAGACTATGAACAGCCCGAAATCCAGCCTATGGATTTGAAGGAGTATGTCCCCTGGGAGGAGTTCGAGTCACTCGAACTCGCTCCAGAAGCGGAAGCCGAGATGAAAGAAGAGCCTCTCTTATGGGGTGAGCTTCCCCAAGAGCAGTTGCCAGCCACTGAAGAGAAAAAGAAAAAGAAGAAGAGAAGACCTAGAAACAAGAAGAATAGTGGGGTGGTCCTTTCTTGCAACACCCTCTCAGCATTATTTGACACAGCCCTCTCCCTGAGAGAGGAAGAGCAAGAAGTGCATGTTGACCCGTCAGAGGTGAATCAGGCTGAAACATCCACCTCCCAACATGCCACCAGGTCGGGAAGAGCGTGGGGACGCCCTCCTCAGGCCAACCACAACATCCTGCTTAGGGGAGAGCAACCATATCACATCCCCGAGCCTAGGGTCCAAGGCATGGAGATCCCCCCTCCATCGGGCCTCTACCCCGGAGAACCAAGTGGCCAGAGTGCCCCGTCATTCATTGAATTTCTTACAACTCAGAGGGGAGGACAGTCAAGCCCCCGCGAGTCCCGACAGACCCAAGGGGCAGGCAGCCCCTCGGCTTCGTCTGTAGCAATCCCTCCTCGACCAAGGGAAGAGACGACAACATCCCAAATCTTGTCGAGTTCTTGCAAGAAAAGGAAGTGACCCAGTAGGCCCCACAAGCTCAAGCGGCATCCGACCTAGTGGAGGAGGCACCCGTTGAGCCGGCTCCCCAGGCCCAGACTTGGGGCAGGCGCAGTAGAGCTGAAGAAATGAAGTTGCTCGAAGTCCGAGCTGGCAACAGAATAGTCAAACACCTGAAGAAGATCCCAGCCAGGTTTACTGTCAGGGAGATTTTATCCCTAGATGAAGAAACACGGCAAGCCGTCATCGCTGCGCTCCACATGCCAGCATATGCTGAAGCCTGCCTCGCAGAAATGTCACCTGAAGTAGCTGTGGCCTTCACAGAAGAGGATATGCTTCTACCTACCTGCAGCCACAACATGCCACTCTACATGAAGGGGTAGCTAAATGGGCATCCCATCAACAGAGTCTTGATCGACCCTGGGGCAGCAGTGAACATACTCCCCTATCGGGTGTATCAGAAGCATTACTTTGACGTACACCTGGTCGAGCTCAGGAACGTCAAGATTGCTGGCTTCAACCAGAAGTGCGAAGTTGATGGGGACATCACCTCCCATGCCCACGTTCACAGCTCGTCTCCTCGCCCCGGTTGCATCCGGCATGGTCTAGTCATTTAATTTTGAGTCCTATGTAATTTTTATTTGAGTCATTTGATGTATTTTCCCTTTTATTTGAGTCATGTTCCTAGGTCTTGTGTTCATTTCCCTAAGTTTGAGTGTCATTAGGTTGTCTAGTTAGCTATTGGGCCCAATTCATTGGGCTTGGCCCAAGGGCTCTCCCCTACCCCCTCGGTTATTTGTCATTGAGTCAATTGTCAGGGACTTTTATAGAAATGTGGGTTTCCTATATATAGGACCCCATTCCCCCCATTTCAACTAATGAATCAATGAATGAAAAACTTGCCATTTTGAGAGTTCAAGCTTCTTATCTAGTGGAGAGATTCCATTATTTGGGTGAGAAACCCTAGGGGAGAGATTCCCCACCCATCCCTCTCTTAATTTCTCTCTTTCACTCCCCTTTCTCTCTCCTCCACACCAAATTTTGAAATTCTTCTCTCTCCTCCCCTCCCAACCACCTCCACTCTCCCACCTACCCCATTAAAGGCCACTCCCCTTCCCCACACATCCCATTACTCCACCCCCTAGTCCCAAGAGAGCTTCCACCAATCCTAGCTCCACCCCCAACCCCCAACTACCCCACCCACTTTCCCAAGCACCCTTCCCACTACCCCAAGCACCCATTCCTTTCTCCAACACAACCCCTCCCATCCCCAAGACCACCATTGAATACCCTTCATTAAGCAAAATTCAAACTCACCTTCCCTCCACTCACTTGTGCCCCCCTCACCTTCTCCTCTCCCCCACCCTCCCAAATTCGTAGCTCCTCCTCCCACCACCTGTTAGACCCCCTTCCAGACCCCATTCTTCCCTTCCCCCACCTTAGAACACCCCCTCCTAGACCCCCTCACAGCCCGGGCTTTCCCCACACTCATCCACCCCCATTTCCTCTCCCATATACCCCATTCCCCCCATCATCTTCAACCTACAGCTCTCAACCGAAGATCTATAGAAAAGCAGCAGCTTGCAGAGGTGACCACGGCTTCCTCCGGACGTTTCTGAAGGATCTAGAGCCATCGTTGGAAGTGTCTTCCAGTCTTCTTCGCAACGGCAGTGGTTTCATCCTCATCCGAGCTGTGTACTGCCCGGGAGCTCCATTCTCCCACAACTGCGCAGAGCTGCCCCGACTGAGTACCAGAACCGGATTAGAAGCTCTGCCACGACGAACATCAGAGAAATAAGCCCAAGAGCTCTTATGAAACCTTCTTTTTCCTCCTGTCTACTTTCAGAATCATGAAGCAGAGTTCCGTTCGGCATCCTGTGGCAGGAGTTATCCTTTTTCTCCCTCAGCTACGCGGCCCTGCTGCCCATAGTCTGCTTTGACCAGTCACCGTTGTTCTGCGTCCCCTGATCTTCTCTGACATCAGTTGGCTTCCCCGTCAGTTTTGCTGCGAAGAGGACTCGTCCATGATTCCAACGACTGTGACGGTGCTCGATTCCGAGTTTGGGAGCTTTCGGGGCATCCTCTACAACCAGCGGTTGGAAACTAGGGGCTAGCTCTGTAGAGATCCTGATCCGGAGAGAAAGCTTCACCACGACAAACCCCGGAGGAATCAGGCTACGAGCTCCTCGACAAAGTTCTTCCCCTTCCTGTCTACTTTCAGAATCAAGAAGCGGAACTCCGTTTGGCATCCGGTAACAGAAGTTACGAATTTTTTTCCTTAGGCATGCGACTCTGCTTCCCACAGTCTGCATCGACCCCCACTCACTGTTCTGGGTCCCCTGATCTTCTCCAGCATCTTTCGGTTTCCCCGTCAGTTCTGTTGCAAAGAAGACTCGTCCACAGTTCCAGTGGCTCTGGCGGCACCTGATTGGGAGTTCGGGAACGGCCGAGGCAACCTCTTCTTCCTGCTGTTAGTAACCAGTTGCTGTCAGTCTGAGAATCAGTGTCCCTGCTCGAGCTCCTGCCCAGGCCAGCAACGACCCCAGAAGAATTCGGCAAAATTCAGAGGCACTCCAGTTCCAGTAACAAAGATTTTCCCACTCGTCTCGCCCTCGAAAAAATTCCTGATCATGTTCTGCAGCCACAGTACCGACTGGCTATCCATAATTGTCGAGAGAAGGCAGATTCAGCATATTCACTTCATCATCGTTTTAGCCCTAGTTTTCCCCACCCCGCTTGGCCGGATGAAGGCCCCTCCCTGCGTGGAGGTAGTTTTGATTATAACTATCATCTTCCCTTCCCCACGATCCCCCCCTTGCATGGGGTGTAGTGTTGTAATAGCTTAAACATGTCAAGCTACCCCGACGCGGCGTGTGGGGAACCCACGCTTCCCCTCTCGCCCTCGTCTCCGAGCGGGACCGGTTTCTTCAAACCGGTCGAGTAAGTGCTCCAAACTTTGCTCTAATTTGTGCTTGTTCTTTCAATATTAGTTCATAAACTCCGCTGGCCGTGAATGAGAGCCCGATCCTTAAGCTCTTGTGCTATAAGTGATCACCGTGGGAAAAGAGAGAAACCGGTGCCTTTGGCACTTGGTTGGCCCCATTGTCTTGGGCTTCCACATTCATTGGGAATCAAGTCTTGGCCTTGCTGGCCCTCTATCAGCAAGGGCCCAACCCCTCAACCTCACCTTGGCATTGCCAAGTTACCCCGGGCTTGGGTGAGCGACGAGAGTGCGGCGGCCCAAATTGGCCCATTTAGATTGCAAATGTGCTTGCTTGCTTAAGTCTAAGGTCGTGTCACATCAATTGGTATCAGAGCAAGTCATTGACTTATCTCTACAAGTCAAGTCCTAGGGCATGCTTGCATTGGAGTCATCATCAATCCAACCCTTGCATTGATCCCCCCCGATCATCATGGCCACCTCCTACTTAGCCTACTCACCACCCATGGACTTCATCTTAGATAGGGATATTACCATTGATGGATCACGTTCTAGTGACTATCTTAGGTGGGAGGCTACCATAGAAAAGTACTTTGAAAAGACTTGGGTATATGGATCCGCGAGAGTCCGACGGGCCAAGGGACGGTTTCGGGGTCAAGCCAAGAGTAAGTGGGAACACATAGAGGGATTAAGAAGGGTTAGGAGGCAAGAGCCCATTTCCTCATGGGATGATATGAAAGTAGAACTTAGAAAGATCTACATCCCCAAACATTCCCACCCCTCCTACTCAAGCACCCCTAACCCAAGGAGCACTACCACTCCTCCATCCCCACCCGGCCAACTTGAGACCGACCTTTGGTCTCCACCCCCACCAACCCCAACAAATCACCTCTCAACCATCATAACTAGACTTTGCAACCAAGTCCTCTCCCTTAAGACCCAAATAAACCAAGCATCCACCTCTCCACAATTCCCCTTGGTCCACACCACTATCCCCCCATCTTCCCCTAAAAAGGGTACACCCCCCCCAATCAACCCAAACTGAACCAACCCACCTTCCACTTCCACTTCCAACCCCAACCCTACCCCAACCTAAGCCAGCCCCCCAATCAACCCAAACTGAACCAACCCACCTTCCACTTCCAACCCCAACCCTACCCCAACCTAAGCCACCACTACTTCCACTCCCAACCCAAGTTCGACCTCACTCACCACCCCGGGTGCACCATGCCCCAACCATCATCACCCCATCTCCAAAAGACCCTCCCATTCCCTTAAGAAAAGAGGCCACACCCACTCACATAGGAATAGTTGCTAGCCCAGACCCTCTCCCCACCCATGAGGAAACCCAAGTTCACACCAATGGTGAGGAAGAGCTTCAACCCTTTACCACTTCAAATTGTCCGAGTCTTCAAGAGCCACAAACCTTCACAAATGGCACCATAATCATAGATGGGCCCCTAGCTAGATGGCGAAAGGAGAAACCAATTCACCCCATCACGTCCAATGTCTACCCACTCATGGAGCTAAACCTCCCCATAGTACCCTTCTCCACCTATCACACCACCATCCAATCATCCTACCAAGTGGAAACTTTAGGGGATCTTCTTAAGGGCCTAGCATGGCAAATTGAGTTCACTAGCATGTTGACCCCTATGGCCGAACAACCTAGGAGCCTTGGCCTCCTACACCTATGCATCGGGTCTATCACCTCGGTTTGCACCATTGGTTGCTATACTAGCGACCTCCTTCTATTCCTCCCCACACCCGATGAGCCCGACCTTCTCCTCCAATTGGAGCTTTTTATATCGGGTAGAGAGCCAAGCCCTCCCCTCATGGCCAACCCACTCACCAAGAACATTGACCCAATTATCATTGAGAGGGATGACTTAGCACCTTTTGAGGACCTTGAGGACATGGAGCTCCTTCCCCTTAGTAACCCATTTTATGATCCCTATGATCCATTACAATGGGAGTCAAGGAACCCGGGTGACCCAACTAACTTAACCACCACCTATCTTTCCCTATCCCAACCCACCATGTTTGACCCAATCCACCCCATCCTAGACCCGGGTTACACCTTGGGAGCCATGACCTTGAGCCACATATCCCTAGGTAATAAGGTTGTGCCCCACCCCATGATGACCACCTTCTTAGATCCATTCGATCCTTTCCAATGGGAGTTTAAAGGTTGTCCCACACCTATACACATGGAAGTCACCTTTGGGAAAAGCATGCATGTGTCTAGGCTTACCATACCCCTTGGCATGAACACTATGTTGGGTCCATTCATTCATATCACCCACATGTCAAGTAGAAAGTATGAGTGGTCCATATTCGGATGTCATGGTCCACCTTCATTCATCATGGGTCTTAAGCATGTCAAAGGCATCTACGGATGTCCGGGTCCCCCAATATTTATCACTAATTTGCATGATCGGGCCACCTACGGGTGCCCCGGCCCACCTAGACTAACCAAAGTCTACACTGCATCATTACACGATAGGTCTACTTTTGGTTGCCCAGGTCCACCCATCACCCCTAGAATGTCTGCATTCACAACATTGCATAAAGAGATCCGCAAGCACATTAGCAAGAAGAATGTGACTTATAAAAGGCAAGCCGACTCTCATCGACGTCACCAAGAATTCCATAAGGGTGACTTTGTGATGGTAAGGACGGAGAGGGTCTCCCCGGGAGCCATCTCCAAATTGAGGCCACGTGGGGCTGGTCCCTTCCAGGTCCTGAGGCGCATTGGTGCAAATGCCTATGAGTTAGATCTCCTTGAGGAATATGGGGTAAGTCCCACATTCAGTGTCGCCGACCTAGTGCCATACAAGGGACCCACGGTGGTACCTAGTGAGGATATTGAGCCTATTCCCTCCGTTGAGAGAGCACCCACCCGTGAGGAGAGTCCACCAGCCAAGAGAGCCCAGCGTGAGCGCATTGAACGAATATTGGATGAACAGGTCACTACCACCAGGAGCAAGGTATACGAGCGCTATCTCGACAGGTGGATGGATCGGTCTCGTTCGGAAGACTTGAGGGCAGTACCACTTCTACACCCTCCAAGGAGGGAAGGACACTTACTCGACGGAGTCGAGTTCTCCACACCCCGGGAGTATGATGGGGACATCACCTCCCATGCCCACGTTCACAACTCGTCTCCTCACCCCGGTTGCATCCGGCATGGTCTAGTC
Organism: Amorphophallus konjac; assembly: GCA_022559845.1. NCBI lineage: Eukaryota > Viridiplantae > Streptophyta > Magnoliopsida > Alismatales > Araceae > Amorphophallus > Amorphophallus konjac. Next base: position 23,141 of record JAHNEJ010003245.1, on the reverse strand, counting down.
ATTTAATTGTGAGTCCTATGTAATTTTTATTTGAGTCATTTGATGTATTTTTCCTTTTATTTGAGTCATGTTCCTAGGTCTTGTGTTCATTTCCCTAAGTTTGAGTGTCATTATGTTGTCTAGTTAGCTATTGGGCCCAATTCATTGGGCTTGGCCCAAGGGCTCTCCCCTACCCCCTCGGTTATTTGTCATTGAGTTAATTGTCAGGGACTTTTGTAGAAATGTGGGTTTCCTATATATAGGACCCCATTCCCCCCCATTTCAACTAATGAATCAATGAATGAAAAACTTGCCATTTTGAGAGTTCAAGCTTCTTATCTAGTGGAGAGATTCCATTATTTGGGTGAGAAACCCTAGGGGAGAGATTCCCCACCCATCCCTCTCTTAATTTCTCTCTTTCACTCCCCTTTCTCTCTCCTCCACACCAAATTTCAAAATTCTTCTCTCTCCTCCCCTCCCAACCACCTCCACTCTCCCACCTACCCCATTAAAGGCCACTCCCCTTCCCCACACATCCCATTACTCCACCCCCTAGTCCCAAGAGAGCTTCCACCAATCCTAGCTCCACCCCCCACCCCCAACTACCCCACCCACTTTCCCAAGCACCCTTCCCACTACCCCAAGCACCCATTCCCTTCCCCAACACAACCCCTCCCATCCCCAAGACCACCATTGAATACCCTTCATTAAGCAAAATTCAAACTCACCTTCCCTCCACTCACTTGTGCCCCCCTCACCTTCTCCTCTCTCCCACCCTCCCAAATTCGTAGCTCCTCCTCCCACCACCTGTTAGACTCCCTTCCAGACCCCATTCTTCCCTTCCCCCACCTTAGAACACCCCCTCCTAGACCCCCTCACAGCCCGGGCTTTTTCCACACTCATCCACCCCCATTTCCCCTCCCATATACCCCATTCCCCCCATCATCTTCAACCTACAGCTCTCAACCAAAGATCTAAAGAAGAGCAGCAGCTTGCAGAGGAGACCACGGCTTCCTCTGGATGTTTCTGAAGGATCAAGAGCCATCGTTGGAAGCGTCTCCCAGTCTTCTTTGCAACGGCAGTAATTTCATCCTCATCCGAGCTGTGTACTGCCCGGGAGCTCCATTCTCCCACAACTGCGCAGAGCTGCCCTCGCTGAGTACCAGAACCGGATTAGAAGCTCTGCCACGACGAACCTCAGAGGAATCAGCCCAAGAGCTCTTCTGCAAAGTTCTTCATCCTCTTGTCTACTTTCAGAATCATGAAGCAGAGTTCCGTTCGGCATCCTGTGGCAGGAGTTATCCTTTTTCTCCCTCAGCTACGCGGCCCTGCTGCCCACAGTCTACTTTGACCAGTCACCATTGTTCTACGTCCCTTAATCTTCTCTGACATCAGTTGGCTTCCCTGTCAATTTTTCTGCGAAGAGGACTCGTCCACGATTCCAACGACTTTGACGGTGCTCAATTCCGAGTTTGGGAGCTTTCGAGACATCCTCTGCAACCAGCAGTTGGAAACAAGGGGCTAGCTCTGCAGAGATCCTGATCCAGAGAGAAAGCTTCGCCACGACAAACCCCGGAGGAATCAGGCCACGAGCTCTTCTACAAAGTTCTTTCCCTTCCTGTCTACTTTCAGAATAAAGAATCGGAACTCCGTTCGGCATCCAGCAGCAGAAGTTACGAATTTTTATCCTCAGGCATGCGACTCTACTTCCCACAGTCTGCACCGACCCCCACTCACTGTTCTGGGTCCCCTGATGTTCTCTGGCATCTTTCGGTTTCCCCGTTAGTTCTGTTGCAAAGAAGACTCATCCACGGTTCCAGCGGCTCTGGCGGCACCTGATTCGGAGTTCAGGAGCGGTCGAGGCAACCTCTTCTTCCCGCTATTAGTAACCAGTTGCTGTCAGTCCGAGAATCAGTGTCCCTGTTCGAGCTCCTGCCCAGGCCAGCAACGACCCCAGAAGAATTCGGAAAAATTCAGAGGCACTCCAGTTCCAGTAACAAAGATTTTTCCACTAGTCTCGCCCTCGGAAAAATTCTTGATCACGTTCTGCAGCCACAGTACCGACTGTCTATCCACAATTACCGAGAGAAGGCAGATTCAGCATATTCACTTCATCATCGTTTTAGCCCTAGTTTTCCCTACCTCGCTTGGCCGGCTGAAGGCCCCTCCCTGTGTGGAGGTAGTTTTGATTGTAACTATCATCTTCCCTTCCCCACGATCCCTCCCTTGTATGGGGTGTAGTGTTGTAATAGCTTAAACAGGTCAAGCTACCCCGGCGCGGCGTGTGGGGAACCCACGCTTCCCCGCTCGCCCTCGTCTCCGAGCGGGACCGGTTTCTTCAAACCGGTCGAGTAAGTGCTCCAAACTTTGCTCTAATTTGTGCTTGTTCTTTCAATATTAGTTCATAAACTCCGCTGGCCGTGAATGAGAGCCCGATCCTTAAGCTCTTGTGCTATAAGTGATCACCGTGGGAAAAGAGAGAAACCGGTGCCTTTGGCACTTGGTCGGCCCCATTGTCTTGGACTTCCACATCCATTGGGAATCAAGTCTTGGCCTTGCTGGCCCTCTATCAGCAAGGGCCCAACCCCTCAACCTCACCTTGGCATTTCCAAGTTACCCCGGGCTTGGGTGAGCGACGAGAGAGCGGCGGCCCAAATTGGCCCATTTAGATTGCGAATGTGCTTGCTTGCTTAAGTCCAAGGTCGTGTCACATTAGAAGTCCCTATGGGGGTTGCAGAGTTCAACCTCTCCCTCGGTGACTTCACCACCAAGGTCCAATTCCATGTGATCAACTCCAACACCTCTTACAAGGCGTTGCTCGGCCGACCTTGGCTACATCAAAATACGGTGGTACCATCAACTCTGCACCAATGCATCAAGTACCCCAGCAACGGAAAAGAGGAGAGAATCTTCGCCGACCTCCATCCTTTCGAAGTGTTCGAATGTCACTTGTCGGATGCTAATCTTTATTTGGAAAAGCTGAAGCAATCCTCCCAAGCTACTCAGGACAAAGGAAAGAAGAAGGCAGAGCCTGACAGCTGGTTCCCTCCATCACCGCCTGGCTATGTGGCTCCCCCTCAGGTGTCATTCGTTTCTGAAGCAGAAGGGGTATTCCGGGCCACCTACCTTCCCATCTACCCTACACCGGGAACACCATACCTTGAAGACTTGCTGGAAGACATCAGGGTCCCTCCCGGGATCATCAAGCCTCTTGCAGAAGCTGACTGCCAGGTGATTGAACCATTAAGGACCTTCGAGGTACCCAACCCCGGGGGTCTGCCTACCATCTTTTATGTGGCCAAGGAGCACCAGGTCAAGGGGGATGACGATTGTAGACTCCCTGATGAGCTGCACGACCCACTCATCCCAATCATGGGACTCCCTGACACAGCCGGTCGTGTGGTCAAGATGACCAGAAAGCAAGGGATCCCCTCTTGCCAGCTCTCCAATCGGAAAGAAATGTTCAAGAAAATGTGGAACCCACCAAACCTGGACCGGAGGTTGTTGCAAATCACCCGGCATCTAGGATTGGGCTTTTCACTAGAAGATTCCTATGAATCCGATGTGATATCAGTCTCGGCTCTAGGCGGCAATAGCCACGCAGGCACTGCAGGCCCATGGCAGGTTGAAGGCCGCCATCACCTTATGCCTTTGGCCAAAGAAGAACAAGATGAAGAAATATTCCTATGGAATCCACCTCCCTGTGGGAGCAAGGGGAAGGTCCCGTCCTCCTCTGAGGGACCAACCTGGAATAACTGCAGCAGTGGGGTGCCATTGCCCTTGTCTGACATTGATGCAAAGGATGGGGAAGCAAGTCAGACTCCGAGCTCCCCTCGGTGCGACTCTGCCCTTTTTACCTTGTGTAATCAACAACAACGGGAAATTGAAATGTTGAGGGCTCGATTGGCTGAAGCGACTGCACTCGTGTCTGACTTAATTAGGAGAATCTTCTGCCAACAGAACATCGACACGCGTCAATCCCCAAACAGCGTACCGAATGCTCCCACGCACCGGAGAAAGGAGGCAAGGGATGTAGCTGTCCCCTCAGTCAGACAATCGACCGAGCAAAATCCTACACTCCAGGAGAGGATGCAAAGGCCTTACTCTTTCCCGAGGAATAAGACCCGAGGAATCTTTGATTGGGCCTGCTACTACGGCAAGGTCTCCCTCCCGAGGTCTAAGAGGCCGCAAGATGCTCGCAGAAGTGGCGACCCCCTATTTTGCCCTTATCACCAACTACTGGGCCACTCTATCGAAGACTGTTACGTCTTCAAGGACATTGCTCAAGACCTGATTGAGAGAGATGAGCTTAGAATGGGAGATTATGTGGTGGCTCCGCCGCGCCCCCATGCGGCGGGCGGCCACGAAAGAAGCATCTACATGGTGTCAGTTCAGCACCAGATTTTTGAAGATGCAGTTGAGAATGGGCAACCCCAGCCACCAGCAGAGCAGCAGCCCCCAGTATGGCAATCAATCACCTCAGCCCCTGCAAGAGCCATCTATGACAATTACAAAGAAGATCCCGAAGAAGTCCTTTACTTCTCCACACAAGAGAGCCCCCCAGAGCCGCATACAGCAAGCCTAATAGAGGGGGAAACAAGCAAAGCCTCGTTACCCAACGAGGCAGGGCAAGAAGACACCTATGGTGTCCTTGAAGCAGAAGATGGTGAAGACAAGGATTTCATCGACCTGCTACTAGCGCCTCTAGAAATTGAAGATGGCGGCCACGCCACAGTGGATGAGCTCGTTGAAATTAACCTAGGCACAGAAAGCGACCCCAGGCCGACCTTTCTGAGTGCCCTTCTTCCTCCACAGGAGAGGGGACAATATGTCAAGTTGCTGCAAGAATTCCAGGACTGTTTCGCCTGGAACTACAAAGAGATGCCCGGTCTGAGCCCCGGCGTGACTCAACATATTCTGGCTATTGATCCCAAGGTGGAGCCGGTGAAGCAGCCCCCCAGGCGTATGAGGCCGGAGCTGATAAAACTGATTTGTAAAGAAGTCGACAAGCTCATAGATGTCGATTTTGTAGCTGAAAACCAATACACTACTTGGTTGGCCAACATTGTGCCGGTGAAGAAGAAGAATGGACAGATCAGGATCTGCGTGGACTTCCGCGACCTGAATAAAGCTTGCCCAAAAGATGACTTCCCGGTGCCCGTCACCGAAGTGATGATTGATGCAACTACCGGCCATGAGGCCTTGTCCTTCATGGATGGGTCGTCCGGCTATAATCAAATATGGATAGCTGAACATGACCGAATTCATACGGCCTTCCGGTCACCTAAAGGGATATTCCACTATAAAAGAATGCCCTTCAGCCTCAAGAACGCTGGCGCCACTTACCAGCGGGCGATGACCAAGATATTCGACGAACTGCTATATAGCAAAGTCGAATGCTACATTGATGATCTGGTCGTCAAGACAAAGAAAAGGGGGGATCACCTGAATGACCTTAGAGTCATCTTCGAGAGACTCCGGCGGTACGAGCTGAAAATGAACCCAATGAAGTGTGCCTTCGGCGTCTCCAGTGGAAAGTTTCTCGGCTTCATTGTCCGATATAGGGGGATCGAGATCGACCCCTTTAAAATAAAAGCCATTCAGAGCTACCTCCTCCGAGAATTTGGGAGAGTTAAGGTCCCTACAAGGCCGGCTGACTACATCCGAAGATTTATCTCCAATTTGTCGGGGCACTGTCAACCATTCCACAAATTAATGATGAAGAATGCAGCTTTCAACTGGAACCAGGAATGTCAGAAGGCCTTTGATCGGCTGAAGGATTACTTAAAGACCCCGCCTGTGCTGGGGGCACCTGTCAAGGGGAGGCCACTTATTCTATATATAGCTGCCACTGAATGTTCACTGGGGGCAATGCTCACCCAGAACAATGATGAGGGGAAGGAGCAAGCTCTTTATTACCTTAGCCGAAGACTAATGGGGGCAGAAGCAAAATACACCCCGATTGAGAAGGTTTGTCTCACCTTGGTCTTCGCAGTCAAGAAGTTGAGGCATTACATGCTCTCGCATGAAGTGAGCTTAATCTCTAAGGCTGACCCAGTCAAGCACATTCTCTCCCAACCAGTCCTGAAGGGACGTCTCGGCAAGTGGGCCGTACTGTTAATGGAATTTGACATCATCTACGTGCCTCAGAAGGCCGTTAAGGGTCAAGCCATGGCCGATTTCTTTGCAGCACACCCTATGCCTGAAGATTCCCCACTGGCCACGGAGTTGCCTAAAGATGAAACACTGGAGGTGGACCAAGCCCAACTGATCGCCTGGTAGCTGCACTTTGATGGAGCTTCGAGAACAGAAACAACCCCGTCTGGGCACACAAAAGTACGGGCCGGGGCCGGCATCATCCTTAAATCCCCTGAGGGAGAAGTATTGCACACATCCTGCTCCATTAACAAGCCTTGCACAAATAATGAGGCAGAATATGAAGCTCTGATCATTGGTCTCCAAGTCGCTTTACAGATGGAGATTAAAATATTACATGTGTTTGGCGATTCATTGCTGGTCGTCAAGCAGGTCCAGGGACAGTTTGACGTCCGAAAACCCGAGTTACTCCCTTACATGCTAAGGCGAAACGGCTCATGCAGCAGTTCTACCTCATTGAGATAGGCCACGTTGCCAGAGGAGAGAATGCACAAGCTGATGCACTGGCAAAATTGGCGAGTTCATTGGCAGTCCCGCCAGATGGATCCCTCAGCATCCGGGTGGTGAATCAACGCCAAGTGCCTAGCATGATAGAAGGGCCAGAGAAGAAGAACTTGAGGTCAGCACAGAGAAGCCATTAGCCCTCCCGACTGGAGGGACTCCCTTTTGCAGTGGTTTAAATATCAGCAGCTGCCCAGGCAAAGGGAAGAGAAGATCAAGTTAATCAGAACAAAGGACTCTTACGAGGTCCGAAACGGGATCCTATTCCGAATTATGGCAGACGCCAAACGGAAGGTGCTCCTCCGATGTTTATCCACTGAAGAAGCTTGGAAGGTCATGAAAGAGGTTCACGCCGGAACAGCTGGTGCACATCAGGCAGGACCGAAAATGAAAATTGAAATAAGAAGCTCGGCTACTATTGGCCGACAATGTTCGACGACTGCTGCAAGTATGCCAAGTCTTGTCAAAAATGCCAGGAGCACGCGACGGTGCCCAGGAGACCGCCCGTGCCCTGCATCCAACACTGCCCAGCTGGCCCTTTGCCCAATGGGGAACAGACGTTGTGGGTCCACTACCCGCATCATCAGCTGCGTGCAAGTACATCTTGGCGGCAACTGATTACTTCTCCCGCTGGGTGGAGGCTATTGCTTTGAAAGAAGTGACTGGGGAGATCGTCACCAAATTTGTCCGTCGTAACATCATATTCCGGTTTGGCACTCTGAACCGAATTATCTCAGACAATGGAAGTCACTTCCGCAACCAGAAGGTCTACCGGCTGGCAGAAAAGTACAAGATCGACTGGAGGATGTCAACCCCCTACAACCCACAGGCCAATGGCTTGGCTGAAGCTTTCAATAAGACTCTTTGCACTCTCCTGTCCAAAATTGTCAGTTCTAACAAGAGAGACTGGGAAGAGAAAATGTACGAGGCCCTGTGGGCGTATCGAACTGTGTACAAAACTCCAACGGGTTGTTCACCCTTTTCCCTGGTATATGGCTCAGAGGCAATTGTCCCTATCAAGCTGGAAATACCCTCCCTCCGAGTCGCAGTCCAACACGGGTTGGTCGGGAAGAGCAGACAAATGTCGAGCGAAGGCTCGAAGAGCTCTCCAACTTGGAGGGGAAACGGCTCCAAGCCCAGCAGAACATCCAGGTCTATCAGGCTCGGATAGCTCGCGCCTTCGACAAGCTCGTCAAGGAACGCGAATTCAAGAAGGGTGACCTCGTTATGGTGAAGAGAAGAGAAGTCATGGCTTCCAACCCCAAGGGCAAGCTGAATGAGAATTGGCTTGGACCCTATGTGATCCAGAAAGTCTACGAGGGCGGAGCGTATGTAATCGTCGACCATCGGGGGGAGGTTCAGTTTCCGCCCCTCAATGGTAGGCATCTGAGGTCGTACCATACTCCGATTCCCCCATTCGAGGAATAATGCTTTTCTCAGCCCTGCCCCGGGTGAATTTGCATTACTATTGTCCAGATGGATTGGGCACTATTTATCTTGCATGTCAAAAAAGAGAGAGAGAGAAAAAAAAGAAATAAGAAAAAAAAGAAAAAAAAAAGAAAAAAAAAAGAAAGAAGAAAAAAAGAAAGAGGAAAAAGGGGGAGGAATCGGTCTCCCTTTATTAACACTCACTCTTATCTCCAAGAATATTTCAATAGACGAATCAACCATGTCAGCTCTTGACATCTTGTCAGCACTGACGAAGAACACCCCACCTGAACCTTCCGTCCAGGGTTGGGGAATAAACCTTTGCTCCTTGCGTTGGCACCAGCCCCCGCACAAACGAAAATACCAAGAGACAAACGAATCACGTCGGTCTCCGACTTCCTGTCGGCATCGATGAACAAACCAGTGGCCCGGACCTTTCGTCTGGTTCCATGAACAAAAGGACCCTTGCTTTGACACTAACCCCGTGTCAATGAATAAACCATGTCGGTCTCCGACTTCCTGTCGGCATCGACGAATAAACCAGTGGCCCGGACCTTTCCTCTGGTTCCATGAACAAAAAGACCCTTGCTTTGATACTAACCCCGTGTCAATGAATAAACCATGTCGGTCTCCGACACCCTGTCGACATCAACGAATAAACCACTGGCCCAGACCTTTCGTCTGGTTCCATGAATGAAAAGACCCTTGCTTTGGCACCAACCTCGTGTCAATGAATGAATCACGTCGGTCCCCGACTCCCCGTCGGCGTCGATGAAAACACTAGTGGCCCAGACCTTTCGTCTGGTTCCATGAACAAAAAGACCTTTGCTTTGGCACTAACCCCGTGCCGATGAACAAACCACGTCGGTCTCCGACTCCCTGTCGGCATCGATGAACGAACCAGTGGACTGGACCTTCCGTCTGGTGCCATGAATAAAAATACCCTTGCTTTGGCACTAACCCCATGTCAATGAATAAACCACCTCAATATTATAACTCCAGTCCCACAGACGAATAAACCCTTGGCTTGGACCTTCCGTCCAAGTCGATGAACAAAAAGAACACCTTTGCTTGGCTCGGATCTTTCATCCAAGTCGATGAACAACAAGAACCTCCTTGCTTGGCTCGGACCTTTCGTCCAAGTCGCTGAACAAAAAGAACACCCTTGCTTGGCTCGGATCTTTCATCCAAGTCGATGAACAAAAAGAACCTCCTTGCTTGGCTCGGACCTTCCGTCCAAGTCCATGAACATAAAGAAACCCCTCCTTGCTTGGCTCGGACCATCTATCCCAGTCCATAAACAAAAAGTGCATCCCCTTTGCTCGGCTCAGACCCCCCCATCCGAGTCGGTGAATGAACAACTTTCCTAAACCCAGCACGAGTCAACAACTCCCCCTTGGGGTTGGCCTCGTCTAAGTTGTTTTGGGCCTTTTGCTTGAGACAACGCATAGACCCTTCGTTCTCGCTTCGGTATTCACCCCATGCCGATGACTAAACCCCCACTCTGACATCTCAGTCCGCGGGCATATGCGGTGAAGCGATCCCCTCATCCCTTCGCTGAAGGAGTGAGCGCTTTCCCGTGAATTTGCACCGGACCAGCATTCCACTAGGCCAAAAGAACAGATATCTTGTCGAAGAGCTCTACACTCGCGGGCCCCGCGCACTCGTCCCTCGTTTGCGCCACCCACGAGTGGGGGGCATTTGTGGACGCCAAAAAAATGACGATGATGATCATGGCGACATTCGCGTCTACACATTCGAGCGCGAGTCGAAGACAGAAATGCCGAATAAACCTCATGCCTCGCCCGATCAGGACGAGAACTCGCTTGGTGGTCCGCTACCCGCTAAGGAAGCCCCCTAAGTAGAAGATACAGCTACAACGCTCCGACCGGCCATGCCGAGAGCTGAATCAGATAAAGTCGGGAACTCCGGCACAGTCTCGGCACGCACCGAAAGTCACGCAAACTTTGGGACCGAGTCCTGGAGGTTGCGAACAGAATATTACGGAGGCCATACATCATAACCGAAACATGCCGGGAATGCCAACATTCATATAAACGGCCTCAACTTTGAAAAGAATCCATTCGGTGCTTAAACCGGCGCGATATGCACTTAAAACGGTGCCACTAAGATCGGCGCGCCCCTTTCCTCTTTATTCCTTGGTTGGCTGTTAAACCGGTGTGCCCCTTGCATCTTGGGTTAAACCGGCGCGCCCCTTCATCATGGGTTAAACCGGCGCGCACCCTTTCCCTTGCATTTCACCTTAATCCGACGCGCAAACAAGCCATCCCATCTACACTCCGATGCTCTGTTTTGCATCATTATGGCGTGCAGAGAACATTAAATACCCATGGCTCTGTTTCTACCTCCGTTCGACAGCACATAAGCAGCAGCAACAAGGCAAGCTCCGACAGATCTCTGAGCGTCCCATCCTCGGATGAGCAGCAGTGTACGGGACGAATCAACGGCGTCCAGCATAGCAAGTCAACTCCCGACTTCGTTGCGGACGAGGTGGAAGTGGCAGGGATGCTCCCAGGCTGGCCGTTCTATAAAAGGGGCAGCATCGTGAAGCAGAAAGAGGAGGATCAACAAAAAGGGAGAAGAGAAGAAAAGAGGAAGAAGAGAGAGCTCGAAGAAGAGAGGGCTGGCTGGTTCGGCTAAGGTTCCCAACGTCCGAAGAGAAGAAGAAGCTACATCCATCCCCATCTGCAAGGTGAAGAAAAAAGGAGAGAGAGGGTGAGAGAGAGAGAGGGGAGAGAGGGGGAAGAGCTTGTGCTCTGTTCCTCCTTCTCCCCCACCGATGTATCATCTTCCCCCACCTCAACACTTAGCTTTTATTTTATCTTCTCCGTTGTATTCTTCCCCGTGCTTTGGGGGTAGATCTCCTTTCCCCTTGAGGATGAATAAAAGAGTGACTCTTGTGGGCGTAAATGGCATTCTATTGCTCTCACCTCTTCCCCTTTTCTTCCATTTTCTTCCTCCCGGTTTTCAACATCACCTGGGGTCCTCAGAAGCTTGCCCTTCTGTGGCATGAACTCTGAGGGAACCCGTTCGAAGGGTGAACATTCATGGCCACCTATGGCCTACATCTGTCCCGTTCCACGAAGTCATCACCCGTGAGTGGTGAGAGCTCTTGAAGGCTAGTCCTCGAGCTTTCCAACACTCACATTTGGATTATTGGACCGCCATGAGGTCTAGATTTGAGGTGCACCCTGGAGTTATCCGTTTGGTGTTCCTTATTGTTCTCTGGCAACTCCCAGTCCAGGGGAGGTGCTGCCCAAATTTCGCCAGGATGAGAACACTCAAGAACAGACGAGTAGGATGAGTTCTCTGAGCATAAGAACAGCTGAACAAGCCAAGCCCTCTGGGAGTAAGAACAGCAGATGTCTGAAGCCGTCCCTGAAGCAAACTGACCAAGTTCCTGCATAATCCCTCCTAATAAGATATTCAATCTTCATGCTCGTTCATCTTAATAAACAATCAGAAAGCTATAACCACCTTCTCTATCAACTTAATCCATCAACTAAGTGAATAAACCAACCAAAACGTCAATCTACAGGTTGAAGAAACAAGAACGGAAGCAAAAGGAATCAAACAGAGCGAAATAAAACCTCACAGAAGCTTAACCCGGCGCCCCCTAATCCGGCGTGGGCTAATCCGGCGCGCTACCCCCCCCCCCCCCCCGCGCCGGATTAGCTCCACACTCAAATCCACTTCGGAATTCCGGAGCTCAAACCGGTGCGCCTCCCCTTCTTAGGCTATTCCGGCGCGCCCCCTCTCCCTCCTTGGCATTAACTTAACCCGGCGCGCCCCCCCTTCCTTGGTGATTGAACCGGCACGCCCCCCTTTACACCTCCATAACCGGCGCGCCCCCCTGCAATGCCCATAACCGGCGCGCCCCCTCCCTTGTGCTCCCTTATCCGGCGCCCTCCTTTGATGTCCTTATCTGGCGTGCCTCCCCTTTTGTCCACTTCAAACCCGGCGCGCCTCTTTTATATAAAAAGGGGGGGTAAATAATAGTAAAAAAGGAGAGAAAGGTTCAAACAAAAAAAAATGCAAAGATCAATGCCAAAAAAAAATGAAAGGAACTCTATTACCCGTGCTTCAATTAAAATTTTGTTCCGGGGGCGCTGCCCCCGGAAACCCCCGCAAGGGGCGTTGCCCCCTTGACCCCCACGACCTGACCGGGCAGGTCGAACCCTGTGACCTGACCGCGCAAGTCGATCTGCATGCGAGGGCGCACGTTAGTAAGCTCGGGCTACGCACTTAAAAATTCACTCCCTCAGACTGGGTGCAAAGAGAAAATCAACGACGCCTTATGGTATCGGACATGGTTTACGGAATTTCCGACATGGCCACAGTCCGAAATCATCTCCGGCCAACAGTCTATCAACTTGACCCGTCCCTACCGGGATCCAATCCCGCATTCTCATTAAACTTGCCTTGTTCGTGACAGACATTCGCGCGGTTTTGTTACCGTCTTTTATACTACAAACACGGACCTTCGTCCAAACATGAAGTGGCCCATGAGTGGCCGACATAGTCTGAACATTCACGTCCTAATACGGTTTTCTAGCATAGTTCGTCTTTCACTATCCTCCTGCATTATTAGTATTCTCTTTAGGCCGTAGGGCCCTTATTCCCGGCAATCAATCAAGGGTGTTCCCCCTTATGGGGGATGTAAATAACGTCGTGGCCTTTACGGCACGGTGGGTTTCGGTCCCGACACGAACCACATAATTGTCTGATTAGTCAGATCGCGCGCACCATGGGCTTCCACGAAGCCCGAATAAATCGTCACTTTGTGACTGGCACGCCCTCGCACTAAATAAACGAATTAACCCCGATCAACAAACGAACCGATTCCCCTTCGAATTTTAGTGCGTCCACAGCAGCCCATTCTCATCTGTGGCATCGACTTTGATAGTCTTGAAGGCGTCAACTGAATCTTTGACCTGCAAACACATGGATAGTTGATTAGAACTATAGCTTAAACATCCATATGATAAATGCTTGAAGTTCATGCAAACCATTTGAGCATTTATCAAAATTTTTGTTCCGGGGGCTCCGCCCCCGGAAAGCCCCGCAAGGGGCGCTGCCCCCTTGACCCCCACGACCTGATCGGGCAGGTCGATCCCCGGGCGAGGGCGCACGATGGCCAGAAGGGTTTCATGTTTAATGAGCATGAATGAGGTGTGTATATGAGATACACAGGGTGAGATCGATGCTAAGCATGAGATACACATGGTAAGAGTCTCACCAACGGTTCTTGACAGTAAATGACATATACCACCTATTTTGGATTGTAGAACAGCAAGATGCTTATCCACACGTTAGGTTCACCAAGTGACTGCCATGAGTTTAATCCTGTAAGCAAAATAGTCAGGGTTAATACCATGCTTGCTCACATTAGAGAGGTTATGAAACCTCTTGCCTCTTGTAAAACCAATTTATGCAAACCAAGGATCAAGGCCATGTAACCATTGTCATTTGCCATCTTAATCAAAAGTGAACATGAAGTTATCATCACTCAATCACACATTAAGTTTAGTTATCATCAAAACCATAACTGAACAATTACAACAGTCATCAAAACCATAGCTCAACAAGAAGCAAAACCCCCCTGCCGGCGTACAAGCGTTTTACTTTATCCAAAGCCTCCCGCCAGCCGTCCAAATATCCGCACCTGTAGCCCTTGGAGGAAGGGCCATGCGCTCCTGGCTCCGGCCACGGCCGCCACGGTGCTGGGGGAGGATCCCTCCGAAGGATCAAGGGTTGAGGACGGGCCTACTGAGATTCATCATCAGACAAAGTGTCGGACTCCCCTTATGACATCCTGCAGAAGGACTCTCTCCTCAAAACCCACCAGGCTAGAGATGGCCAAAAGCTCACCACGGAAGCCGCTATTTATAAGGAGGAGCGAAGTCCCCAGAAGAATGAGGACTCTCGCCGTCTCAAGCAAATCTGTAGAAACCAAAGTGACCGATCCCAAAAGTCATGCCCTTTTAGAGTCTCTCTCAAGGGCGCTGATTCGTATCTCTAGGGGATTTCGCAGCCGTTCAAAAGGTAGGAAAATACACGGAAGAAATCTCAAGGTTTGCGAAGTAAAGGAAAGGCTTCTATTGCAAGACAGAAAGATTATAGGGGAAAGGCTACCACCTTGGAAAAGACAAAAGAAATTTAAGGAAAGCAGGGGGCACCCTCTCAAGGGTCCTCCCCGAGTACATCATCACGTGCCCTGGGTTCTTCAGGCTCACGTGCGGAGACAGTTCCGGAGGGAGACGGATCGTTGACTAAGTCCACCACCTAGTCCCCCACGGTCAAGGCAGTAACGGGTGCTCGCTCATCCACGCTCGAGCCAGGCGCCGACTCTTCGGCACCAGCCTCCTAGTTGCCAAGCTCCCCTTCACCACCATCAGCGTCCGAGCCATAGGGTGTCGAGGGAGGAAGAAGAGTCGGAACGACAACGCCGAGGCTCTCCGCTGTGGCTTTGACTACAGTGCTCCATCCCTCCCTGAAGCCACGATCGCGTGCCGGCCCGTAGAACTCCAGGGCCACCGCGGTCAGCTCGTCCCGATAAACCGAAGAGGAGCGGAAGCTCTCTACCGCCTCATCGCCAGCAGTCGACATCGACGAGCGCAACCCGGCAAGCTCCACCTTGACTTCCTGGGCACGGGACGCCAAGTCTTGAACATGTGCCCCTAGTTTGACCACACGAGCCTCGGCCGCGTCGACTCAGGCGCGGAAGAAATCCTAGTCCTGTTCTATCCCAGCAAGGGCTAATCCTTACTGGACCAGTTGTCCGCGAAGCCCAGCATTGGAAGCCTCAGACCCCTTCAGGCGCTCCCCGAGCACCTCACCATTGGCTGAGAGCTCCGCCTGAAGGGCCTGGCTGGCCTCTAGCTTCCGGGCAAGAGCATCGAAGTGACACCTCAACAGGCCAAGAACATGGGTAACCAAACACATGCCCTAGGCGGCAAGAGCCACCAACCTCTCTTTCGCCTCACGGTCAAGCTCCTCGGTGCGCTCGTGCAGGCGAACACTCCTTCCCATAAGGGCAACAACTGTTGCGACCTCAGAAATCTCGGATGCCGTCCCCTCGGGCGACGATGATGTGACACCACCCTTGGACCTATTTGCAAGTATTCAAATTTGAGCAGCGGACTCACACTAGCGAGCTCACCCGTATGGTGCACACTATTACCCGATGGCGACTAGGCGATGTTGGAGAGGGTCCGAGGCGGGACCTTTGGGCTCCAATGGTTGGCTAACTTGGGAAGAACCCCAAATGGGCCTAGGATGCCCAAATCATGGGCGGCCAACACACCAAGGGTGTGGGTTAAGTGGATTCACTCTCAACTTGCTCGCGGTGGCCACTCACGGTACTAGCAATTTGGGCCGAACTCTCACTTTCCGTCCGACGAAGCAATAGCAATAATACTAAGCTAAGCAAGTGATTAAACCAGTAAGAGAGGGACCGAGGCTCACCTAGCCGGCGTGAAGACGCCGACTCTGGTCGGAGACGTGGGCGAGCGGGGAGGCGAGGGTATGTACCCGCACGCCGCGTCGATTGAAGCTTCAAATCTGCGACTTAATAATTACATGAACTACACCCCATGCAAGGGGGGGGGGATATTGGGGTGGGGATTATGCTTAATACATCCAAAACTACCTCCATGCAGGGAGGGGCCTTCAGCTGGCCAAGCGGGGTGGGGAGATATGCAAAGATAACTGACTTCCCGAGCTTCGCCGATTCTGCCTAGCTTCTGTATTTCTGGATAGAGGGTCGATGTCAATGCTGCCAATAATTCCACCGAGCTCAGAATATGATGAGACTTGCGCCAAAAGCTTGCTAACAGGTTGAGGATGATGTCTGAATTTTGTCAGGAGCTCTGGAACTCAGGGCTGGTCGGCCCAGCGACTGGAACAGGTCAGCAGCTTCTTCCTCTGGCTGGTGCAGAACTGGTACAGCAGGTTGCAGAGGGTACCACGGACGCTTCTGAACTCCAAATGTGACGAGCCTGGCGGTGACGTCCTCGTGGTCGGAGTAGCTTTGAGTAGGAGTTGACGGGGCCCAAATCGGAGGTCGGAGGGGAGAATGGTGGTCGGATATGTGAGGACAGGTCAAACCTGGACCTGCAGGTGGCTGGCTGCAACCTTCGACGAAGAAATTAGTAACTGATAGCTCCGGTGGCCGAATGAGGTCCTTCTTCTTGGAGGTGAAAGCTAACAGGAATTAGTCTTTGCCCTCCAAAAATGGCGCTCAGAGCCTTCACGAGCTGGCCGTGGCAGCTTCTTCTTTCAGCTTCTGGTCTGCAGGCTGGGACAGCAGATGCAGTTAGACGAGATCGGCTCCCCCGATCAGCTCCGACCTCGGAAGCCGGCGAAACCACCTCGGTTGGAAAGCTAACTTGCAGACGATTCTGGCGATGTAGGCCTTGCCAATTGAATCTCCGAGGGACGGTCGTGGCTGCTTCTGCAAGTCTCTGTAGTTCTGCTGCCTGAAACAGAGACAGATTAAGGGGAAGAAGAAGAAGTGGGGAAGGGGATGGCCAAGAGAGCAAGTGGTGGGAAGGGTTCTAATGGCTAAAGGAGGGAGATGAGAGGAGTTTAGGGGTTGTGGAGGTTAGGGAGAAGAAGGTGGGGAGGGCGAAATGGGCTGGAGAAGGGGGCTGGAGCTGCAAGTGGTGGTGGTGGGAGGGAGAGTGAACACAAGAGAGAAGGTGGGTGTGAGTAGAGGTGGGGGCGAACTTGGCCCAAGGGGAGAGAGAGGGGGTTCGACCTAGGGAAGAAAGTGTGAGGAGAGATGGGAGGGAAATTCAAATGGGCCTAGGAAAGAGATCCTTCAGCCTTGGGGAGGTGAGGAGGTGCTTAGGGAAGTGGAGGGAAGTAGGTGGTGGTTGGGAAGTAGGGCTTGGATTGGTGGAGGGTTGTTGGGACTAGGAGGGGGGTTAATGGTGGGTTGTGGGAAGTTGTGGAGTATTAAAGGAGGTAGGTGGTAGTTGGATTTGAATGAGAGAGGGGGGGGAGGAGAGAGGGGAGGTTCGCCCCTTTCCTTGTGGGAGAGAGAAGGAGAGCTAGAGAGAGAGAGAAGTGGAGTAATGAGAGACTTGAAAGGGATTTCTTCAATATTTCATCAAAATTGTTACATATGAGGAGTGGGGTGGCCTATTTATAGGCACATGACTTTTTTCACAAAGGACCCTAACAAAAGACACAATGACTAATAACCGAAGGGAAGGGGGTGTCCATGGGCCTAGCCCAATGAGATGGGCCCAATAGCCTATCTAAACAACACAATGACTTAGGACATTGGTAGATAACCTACTAACCTAGGTACATGACTCAAATAAAGGGAAAATTACATGATTAAGACTCAAATAAAAATAAGAAAATTACATGACTCGACTCACAAACACTTGAGGAACATAATGGCGCTTGCCGATGAACAATCCGAGTCCGGAGAAAATGTGGAGGGGCAAGGGATGCCCTCATCAGACGAGGACTGGCGTCACAAGGGGACCTCAGGGGGAGGAGGGGAATTAACATCGGCAACAGAGGCTTTGCCCCTGTCACGCCCCCGTGCCGCAGACACCGACAAAGGAGAAGAAACCGCTAGCTGATCGGCCGATGGCGGTGGCGGAGCCTCAGATGTAGGTGGCTCAGATGACGGAGGAGGCGGTACGTGGCCCCGGGCCGGGCAGAAATCCTTCTTATTTTCCTCGCACGACGCTGGTTGTCCAACGCCATCAGATCCTCCTCGGATAGGAGGGCACGACTACCGCCAGCCATGGCAGACTCTTCTTCAGCTGTGCTAGTGGTCCCTTCAAGAGGATCCTCCCAAGGGCTCAACCCCTCGTCGGCCGCGGGCACTACTGGTGAACGCACCAGGGGGACACCGGTAGGAACCAAAAATTGCAACCTCCCTGAGCGAAAGCAACCTTGGCCTGGGGGGGCGGCGATCGTCACCTGGGCGGCCCCTGACACAACGTGATCCACCAGATGAGGAGCGCACTGTGGCAACCTGACGGTCTCGTAGCTCCACACCGGAATCTCAGGCGCACCTGAAATCAAAGAGAATCTGATTAGACACAAATCACTACCAGCATAATTCGGTGGAGAATCAAAGATAGTACCCTGCGGCAATGGGGGGCTCAACCCCAGCTCCCGGAGTAATCCCAGAGTCAACATAAAGTCCGCATCGACCATGCAGAACCTGAGGATGGCATTGACCTTCTTACGCTCTGCGGCGTTGATCGGGGGCTTCCTATCGGCCCAAATAGGACGCTCGCCCCTACGCATCCAGCTACCGGAGGCATCGTGGTCTCTCGACTTAACAAGGTACACGTACCGTTGCGACCAACCTTTGAGGTTAGCAGTAGTGGAAGAGACTTGGATGAGGTTTCGACCAGACCGAGCCTTGAAGTAGGCAAAGCCGTGTCAGATGGGCAACGCTGGACATAGTAAAGCTGCTGGAAAAGAAGAACGCTCGGATCCACTGACGCTCTCTGACATGCGTAGACAAATCCACATAGAATTGGGTGACAGCTCCCCCGCATGCCACCCATAATGGTGGAGGACGGACGTGATGAAAGGGTGAGTGGGCAGGCGAAAGCCCGCCAGGAAGGATGCCATGGGAACCATGATCCGCCTCCCCAAGGAAGATTCGGGGGGAATCAGAAAGGCTTCTCATAGCCCGTGAATCACCCTATACGCCACCAACGGCGGGGACGAGGGTCGACTAGCACCGATGATGTGACACAACCTAGGACCAAAATTGCAAGCAACACAACAATTTGGCAATGTCACACAAGCGGACTCACTCGCGTTGGCACACTCGGGTCCGTAGGTGGACCGGCGATGGGGTGAGGGTCCGAGGTTGGACCGGAGGTTTCCAAGGGTACGGCTAGCTTGGGGAGGACCCCTATGGCTTAGGGGTTGCCTAAATTCACGGCGGTCAGCACACCGAAGGCTTGGGTTGAATGATCACCTCACAACTCACCCGCGGTAGCCACACAATTAAACTAATTCGGGTTCGGGCACTCTCTTAACGCCGACGGCACTAAAATGCAATACTAATTAAGCAAAGGAATCCAGCAAAGAGGAGTGTTTAGTGGCTCACCTGATCGGTGTGAAGACACTGATCCCGGCCGGAGACGAGGGCGAGAGAGGAAGCGTGGGCTTACCCGCACGCCGCGCCGGAGAAGCTTCAACCTGAAATTTTAGATTACATGCACTACACCCCTTGCAAGGGGGTTGGACTAGGGGTGGGGGTTCAAATTACAACCAAAATATTCCTCCACGCGGGAGGGGCCTTCAGCCGGCCAAGCGGGGAGGGGAGAAACGGGGAAGGTATGCCGAATGAAGACGAGATCGGTTCAGTCTTCTCTCTGCGAGTGCTGACAGTCAGTCGAAGATGTTGCTGCTGTGACTTCCTCCGAATTGTTTTGAGGACGAAACCACTTGGAGAATCTTTGTATCTGGAATAGGATGACTCCAGAATTTTTTAAATTTCTTCAGGCACGCTGCTGGTCGGGGTGGGGGCTTGAACAGGGTGGCAGACCCTTGGATCTGATAGTTTTAGGTTCCCAACAGCAGGAAGAAGATGGTGCCACGACCGCTCCCGAGCTCAGAATCAGGTACCGCTAGAATTTTTGGAACCGTTGGTGAGTCCTCTTCGAAGAAAGACTGACGGGGATGCCAGCTGATGTCGGGGTCGACCTGTGGGCTCTGAACATGAGAGGGGTCGGTGCAGACTGAGTGGAGGTAGATCCGAGCACCTGGAGGAAGAAATTAATAACTCTTGCGAACGGATGCCGATTGGAGTTCCGCCTTTTGATTCTGAAAGTAGACAGGTCGAAGAAGATCACGTTCAGATGCTCTGTCAAGAGAGCTTTGCGCAGTTGAGGGAGAACGGCTCTCCCGGGCAGCTCGGTGCTCGGACGACAACGAAACCACCTCCATTGCGAAGAAGACAGGCAGACGCTTCCGTGGGTACCTCTTGGGTCTTCAGATTCGCAGGGAGGTGGTCGGGGTGGCCGCTGCTAGCAGTGATCCTCTGCAGGTCGCCAGTCTAGATGGTGGAAGGTGGGGGTGATGGAGAAGAACAATGGGAGAGTGGAGGAGATGAGAGAGAGGGGGGGCGACCTAGGTATGGGAGGGAAGGGAGATTTCGAAATTCAAAGGCCTAGGGAGGTGGAGGGGTGCTTGGGGTAGTGGGAAGGGTGCTTGGGAAAGTGGGAGGGGTAGTTGGGGGTTGGGTGGTGAGGAGAGGATTGGTGGAGGGGGTCTTGGGAAGGGGGGAGTATTGATGAGGGTTGTGGGGAATGAGAAGAGGCTTTAATGGGGTAGGTGGGGAGTGGAGGTGGTTGGGAAGAGAGGAGAGAGAAAAATTTTGAAATTGGGGTGGGTAGGAGAGAGAATGGGGTTCACCCCCTTTAGAGAGAGAGAGAGAAGAGAGAGAGAGGGGAATCCACCTCTTAGAGAGAGAGAGAGAGAGATTCTCACAATTGTAGTGGAATTTCAAATTTTCTTTCAATCATTCATTAGTTCAAAATGAGGAGAATGGGGTCCTATATATAGGCAACCCACATTTTACAAAAAGTCCCTGACATTTGACTCAATGACGAATAACCGAGGATGGTGGGGGGCGCCCATGGGCCAGCCCAATGAATTAGGCCCAATAACAACCTAATCAATCCTAATGACACTCAAACTTAGGTAGATGACTCATTGACCTAGGTACTTGACTCAAATAAAAGGAAAATTACAATGACATGACTCAAATAAAATATGAAAATTACATGACTCAATTCAAAAAAATATGACGGACACAATGGAGCTATGCCGACGAGCAATCAAAGCTGTGGAAAAAATGTGAAGGGCGAGAGATGCCCCCATCATACCCCCGGGGTGCGAAGAACTTGACTCCATCGAGTATAGGTCTGCCGGGGAAGAGGTCCTCTAATGCAGCTCCGGGTGAGCCACAACCTCCAAACTCAACCCGCGTCCTTAGCCGGGGACTGCTCTTCATCCTCTCAAGATGGCTCGGCACACCCTCTTGCTGGCGATGGTACCCTGCTTGTTTAGTATTGCCTCCGTGTGCACACGTCGGACTCTCAAGCTGATATGAGGAGGCTCTCCGAGGGTGTCACTCATAAAGGTGAGGGTAGGCTCACAACTGCTCACTGGGATCCACCGCGGTGCCCTTAAGGGGTGCTAGATCTGCCACGTAAAAAGTGAGGTATATCCCAAGATCCCATCAGTAAATCCAACCCATAAGCAGGTTGCCAAAGCCACTCGGAACATGGAAGGTCCAAGTCCTCGTGCCCTCGATTTGGAGGTGACCGTAAGATAGAGCCATTCCAAAGCCACCATCGTATGGTTGCCTACTTGGAATCCAAAGTGGCACTCGTGAGTTTTTGCCCGCTCATTATGAACTGTTGAGTCCCGGAGGGTGGCAATCAAGAGGGGAGGGGTGAATTGATGGCCAAAAAAAAACTAAAAACAAGCTACACGGGAGCAAGCAAGATAAACAATGAACTCAAATCTAGCACGAACAGAAACACACACGTGGATGCGTGATGATGGTGTGATTAATTAACAAGAAATTGAATTCTCTCCTCACCGTGAAGCCCACACGAAATAAAGCGGAAAATCAAACCACAATGGACACACGGGATTTTTAGGTGGTTCGGGTACACACCGTGTCCCCTACGTCCACCCCTCACACGGAGGATTAACCTTCACTAGACAGTGAAACACACACACACGCTGTTTACAATAGCAAACACACACACACGCTGTGTAGAACAGCAAGCACACACACACACACGTTCGTGTTGCCGAACACGAACACACACACACAAATCTCAGATTTACGGACTACAAACAAATGATGAAGTCAAACTCAAAGTATTCAGAGTGAGATGAATGAAAAGAAGTTGGATTATCCTGGTTGGAGCTCCCCCTTTCTCTTCCACGAATTTAATCGATCACTTTGTGCAGCACAGTGATGATCTTGGCTTGAATGAAGCTTCAAGTTGATTTGGATCGCATCCAACAGCTGTGGCTTGTATAGAAGTAGTTCTCCTTCTCCTTCCCTTCACTTTCACGCAATCTTCAAGCTGGTACACGGTCGGGAGGTGGCTGCTTCGACCTGCAAACACAAAGGTTTAGAAAGAAGGCTTACAGCTCAACATACGATTTTTCCCCTAGGGTTTTCATCAACTCAACGATATTATATAGGCCAAGAGAGTTATAGGGATGGTCAAGGTACCAGATCCACAAAACATGGAGCTAAACACGGGCTCCCAACCTAATACAAATGACCCATGAGGTCGAAATCCCAAGAGTCAACAATCACGGCTCGGCCCAGAACTGAAGGGGTCAACCCTTGGGGTCGACCCTCGTGCTGTGCTAGAAGACCAGAAGTCATGGGTCGACCCTAGGGGTCGACCCTCTCAGAACCAGGTTCTGGCTCAACAAAAAATAGCAAGAGTTCCTGTAGGGGTCGACCCAAGGGTCGACCCTCGGGGCATGGGTCGACCCTTGGGGTCGACCCTTTCAGTTGGGTTGAAAAAGGGCCGACGGGTTTTTTTAATTGATTGCCAAGGGTCGACCCTTTGGGTCAACCTTGGGGTCGACCCTTTCAGCAGGGGTTAAGAACCCTTGCTAAATTGCTCGATTGGCTTGGGGATCACCCCGATGAGTAGACCCATGCTCCACAACAATCACAAACCATTATTAAGTCCAAGAACACATCTAGATATTTTACAAATATGAGACGATCTTAAAGAACTTCAACCATAGAATTGAATATCAAAGTTGAAGTCGATCTCACCAAACGTCCCAGAGCATTGAAATTCTTGTCCTTGTAGATTGGCCTGTCAAAATAACTCACAATTAGTTCTTTCATCCAAAATGCCAAATTAACTCACTTACCCTGAAGAAGATTGCTTTGAGCCTTCATAACACCCAAAACCTCGTATGATGAGTTGAAATCCAGGACGTTAGAAAAACACATTTTCAGTTTGCAAATAATTTGGTCAACATCAAAACCATAAGGCATTTTACAT
>JAHNEJ010000485.1:0-95432 GCA_022559845.1 Amorphophallus konjac | reverse complement strand
GATTTAATTTTAGAAATAGAACTTGCTCTGTTTAAACACTGATATAACACGCCTATGATAACGGCGTTTCTTAAAAACACGCCTTGAGGAAGGGCGTTACTCAGAAAATGCCTTTTATTTTGAAAATTGATAATTCCAGAAATTAGCGGATAATACCAGGAATTGACGCCCTGTTCCACGGTCGTCCTTTCTTTGAAAACGCCTTATTACAGGTCGTGACTTTATAAATTAACGCCCTTAATAAAGTCGTGAATAACAAAAATGCAAGAAAAATGCATAAAAATTCACAAAAAAAAGAAAAACTTTATATTATAAGAATATTGAAGTCCACTTGGGGCGTTTACATAATAACATGAGATTTGATCAACAAAACGTCAATTTTGGCGTGTCTACAGTTCCTTCGGAACCTCGTTGCGGGTGAACCGGGTCGTTCGCCTAGGCGAGAGTGGTACCGTTACGATTGGTGCGCTCCGAGGACTGCGGAAACGTGATTTTCCATTTTTCGGTATTTTTAAGATTTTCCGGATTTTCCCTATATAAACCCTTTCTCTCTCTCCCCTCTCATTTATCACCCTCTCTCCCTCTCTCTTCTCTCACGATCTCTTTCTCCCCTCTCTTCGCCGGCGGTCGACGGAGCGAGGTGGGGGCGAGGTGGAGGCGGCGCGGGCGAGGACGCGGGCGAGGATCGAGGCGGTTGCGGGCGCGATCCCTCGGTGGATTCCGAGATGGCGTCGTTCATGTTCCGAGCGGTTTTCGGCGTGGATTAGTCGCTTCGGCGTGCGGTTTCTTCGGTGGTGGTAGGGTGATTGAACACTACTGCGTCCTACCCTTTTTTCCTGCCATTGCACGTCGTTCGACGTAGAAATGGCTGAGTTTGGGTCCAATCTAGCGAAATCGTGATTTTGTAGGTTTCGTAGGGTCGGTCGGGAAACGGTAACGGTTTCCAGATCGGTTACAGTCAACGGATTTCTTGGGGCGAGAGCGTTCTTTTCCCCCTGATTTCGTCTCGATTCGTGGTCCCGTTGGACCGGTAGGGCTCCGGGAAGCTCGGAAACCCTTTTTGGGTAACTTCGGTAGAATCGCCCGTTTCTCGCGATTCGTGCGTCGTTTTGACTCTGGTCGGAGTCCATGTGATTGTCAGGGTGGTTGTGGCTGTATCCCCTTCGCCTCGGCACCAATGGGGCGTGGAAAGGCCGCGATCAGGCGACCCCCTGGTGTAGACACGCCAAAATCGACGTTACTGTGGGTACATCTCGTATCGCCTTGTAATACCCCGATTTGACCCTCAAATTAACTTTGTTTGAGTGATTTTTCTCACTTTTCTTGGATTTCTCTCCTTTTCCTCTATTTTCCTATTTTTTTCCTATTGTTTCGGATTTCCTGGGCATTTTTCTCTATTTTTAAGAATTAACGGCGTGAGAGGGGGCGTCATTTTAATTAACGGCTTGGCCAAGGGCGTTTCTTTTAAAATGGATGACTACCAATAGGGGCGTTAATTAAACAAATAACGACTTAAGGGTGGGCGTCAATTCTATTCTGAAGTCTATAGATCCACTTCCACTAAGTCTATACGTTCCCCTTCCTTCCACCCTAAGTTTATACATCCTGTTCCTTCACACCCTAAGTCTATACATCCACTTCCACTAAATCTATACGTTCCCCTTCCTTCCACCCTAAGTCTATACATCCCATTCTTCCCACAAAGTCTGTACACCCGTTTCCATTCTTCCCAAAGTCTATACACCCATTCTTCCTTCACAAACCAAGTCTGTACATCCCATTCTTCCTTCACAAACAAAGTCTATACATTCCCTTTCCCCTTCCTTCACAAGCCAAAGTCTATACATTCTCCACCGTCTTACAAGCCAAAGTCTCTACACTCCTCTCCTTCTCACACGCCCAAGTCTATACATTCTGTCTCTCTATTTTCCACTGTCCACCCACAAAAAACATAAATAACGCCCCTATGAAAGTCGTCCTTTTTTTAATTCACGCCTTGAGCAAGGGCGTCTTTAAGAATTAACGGCTTGCTCAAGGACGCCCCTTTTGCAATGGACGCCCATCAGTGGAGGCGTCATTTTCTGGAATTTTATCTAAAGGACGTTGATATTTAACGCCGTTGGAGCAGGCGTCTCCTCGTCATTTTTCAAATAAGGAAGGTTTTATTGCTAAAATTAAATTCATGAATTAACGCCTTTGTCCCAGTCGTGATTTCAATTAACGCCTCAAGACAGGTCGTCAATTTCAATTAACGCCCGTCTGAGAGTCGTCTTTTACCCTTCCGTGTCCTGTTCGAAAGAACCTTTCCTGAAGAGTTCCCTGTCTGTTTTGGTCACCGTGCTCGATTGGGGAAGTAGAGTCCTTGCCGTAGTTGATTATTGCCCGTTCTAATCCCACCGGATTTGTGGTTTGTGCCCTATAAATAGAGCCTTGCGGCTCTCGTTCGAGGGGGGTTGTTTTGATTTTTTTTTACAGGGGGATGCTGCTGCTGCTTGGCACAGGAGGGAGCTCCCCACGTCCAAAAGTTTCAGCTCTTGAAAGCTTCCTCCCGAATGCATATCAAAGCCAATGCACAGACAGGCTTCTCCATCTTATTGCCTCTTTGCCCCACTGATTGTTTTTGTCTTGCTTTATTCTTTTGTGTTAATAGCATGCATTCATCTTAGTCATTGTTATGCTGTCAAACTCCCTTCTCAACCACGTTGAGACTCCCACAGTGCAACTCTTGCACACCTCCATATTTGCATATCATTCATCATATGTTTTTTATCCCACTCTTTGCATAGGGGTTTTAAAGGGCAACACCCAACAAGGTGTGTTCTTATACATGATTTTCATGCTCATCTTTATTATGAATTTGATGCTACACTCACCTTGGTTCTAATCCATATTCTTTATTGGTGTTTGTTAATTTTGCAAGGGTAATCAATCAAGGAAAACTCTCTTCATCGGCCAGCCGATCGGAAGAGAAAGGTGCACTCACGATCTCCCCCGCATTTGAGGTATTTATATTCGCGATCTCTCCCTTGATTATTATTGTTTATATCCTTTGAGGCCCTCGCGTCTCTGGCGATCACACTTCCCTTTAGCACCACGTGCATGTCTTAATTCTTTTTACTTTTAATTATCTTAAGTGGATTTTCTTAAGAATCTACACCTGGGTTTGCTCGCCGTGACGGTAGGGCGGTCGAACCAGGGCCCGTCCATGGTATGGGCAGTTGGCTTTGGTCCGTTTTTCTTGTTCTGGTTTTGGGGTTGTGCGGTCAGACGATAGACCACACATGTGATGTGCGGCCAGGTGAGGTCCGCATGTCTCCCCATGGGCGGCTGGTCCCCAGCCGTCTGTCTCTCCGTTGGGCTTGTGCGGCCAGGCGCTGGCCGCATGTCCCAGTTGACCCTGGGTCAACGATTTTGTGTCGCTCGAGTTGTGCGGTTTGGTCAAAACCGTTTTGACCGACACTGGAGTAGGTCGGTTGGGTTGTGCGGGCGACCCTTAGCCGCACATCCCCTTGGGCGGTTCGGCCCTAACCCCCTATCCTCCATTTGGGGTTAGTTCGATTAGTGCATTGTGCGGTTTCTTCCTCGCCGCATGTCTCTTGAGCGGATCTTCCCCAGCCGCACGTCCCTTGAGCGGCCCAGGATGAACTGCCTATGTGCCAGTCTAACCCTGTGTTTCCGTTTTGACCGATTCGAGTCCCGGGGGTGTGGTTCTCTATCCACGTGCCGACCCGTGGCCTGACGGATGATGTGCACTTCATCGGGGCCAAGTGTCGTGGTACGGTGTGGTCCCAGGGTGTAGCGTTCTCGACTCGTGTCACCGTGTGTTGGCGTGCGTGCGGTGAGAGTCCCCGTGCGTCGTCGATTTCTCCGGAAAGCGATTCCCGAGTGGGTCCTGTGTGAGGCCTTGGGCTGCGAGCCCAGTTGTCCAGTCTGGGGCTGGAGGCTTCCCGCTTCTCCCTGAGTTGGGATGCAACTTGGCAGTGTGCGAGCTACTTTGGGAATCGTGCTTCTATGCTTTCCGTGTGGGCCGTGTGTGTGGCCTTAGTCCCTTGAGTTCCCTTCCCGAGGGAATGGTCTCGGCGGCTCGTGAGCTGCCTCGGTACTCGTGCTACCGTAGTTTTAGGCCTATAGAATGGACTAGATTGACGGCCTTGTGCTGTTGCGTACGACGGTCTTGACCCCGAGTCTTGTGACTCAAGGACCATTGGGTGTAGTGCGTGTAGAGGACTGTCCAGAGTCCAGTGGCTTAGCGTCACTTGGGTTTTCTCGACTCTCGCACAGGGTGTGTGCGTGGCCGTGGACTGTGAGTCCCGTTTCTTCTCCGACCGTGGTCACCGTGCGACGGTGCTGGTACGTGGGATGGTCCCCGTACTTCATCGGGTTTGGACGTTATTTTCCGTTGACTTGAGAGTCTACTCCTTCAGTGACCCTCACTAGTCGTAGCCCACCAGTACGCATGTGCTGGTCTCACCTGGGGAGTAGGTGTATGAACACACCCTTAGAGGATGATTTTTAGACTGGTTACCGTCATGCCCCACGTCTAGCAGCCAGAGTCCGGCTGAGGGGAAAACTAGTTAGAGGCCAGGCCAGGGGCGGACGGCCTGTGTGTGCACACGTGGTTGGGGGCGGTTGGACCCACGTCGACGGGCATGACCCCAGCTAGTCACTTGCTTTGTGGTTACTTGTACGGTGTCTCAGTTATCGCAGGGCCGGAGGGAGACACCTGAGGCACGGACTAAGTCGTCAGTGGACGCATCCGGTCTTGCTTCTAGTGGGAGGTACTCCTGTCGAGTTCAGAGTGACAGACTGTCAGTCTCTGTGACTTTGACCTTCGGTTTTTGGTCGTGTTGACCGTTGAGTTTCGGTTGTCTCGCCGTGGCGCGTGTGTCGATTCTCGTGCCACGAGTCTAGTGCTAGTAGCTTTACCGAGGTTGCGTCTTACTGTGCGGTACCCGTGACCAGGTGGTCGGGGTTGCACCTTGGACAGCGTGTCCAGGTTGACCGAGTCCTGGGAGACAGGCCTCAACGGCGCGGTTGTAGTGGGTTTTTACTTCGGTAGGTGGTACTAGTGTGGTTCGGTAGCCTCGACTGCGAGATCGGGGTGTGCTTTCTGGTACAGTAGGAGTAGTTGTAGTGCCGAGTTTCGACCGGCCACCAGGTTTACTGTTCCTGCTGTTACTGTTTCTCTCGTAGTTACAGCTTTTTGTGCCGCCGTTGTTTCCGAGTGGGGTTCCCCGGGATCCCTGCTGAGTCTCTGTTTTGGAGACTCATCCCCTACTTTTCAGGTGTGGCAGTTCTTCCTTGAGGTTCGAGGGTGCTGTTCAGAGGCTCTCGATTGCCAGCTCGCCGGACCGAGCGTTCACTTGGCATGTGGTACATTTTACTGGTTTATACTGTACTTTCTGTTGGACTGGAGTCTGTTGTAGCTGTAGTTGTTTATTTATTTCTATTATTTGTTGAGTTGTCCTGTTTTATTTTCTATTTTTTTGTGCCTCCACACTCCTTTTAGCCCTTCCGAGCCCTCCCGGCTCGTGGGCGGCGGTTCGAGTCTCGGATTATCGGGTCTTCCAGGTAATCGGATTCTCGGGGCATTACAGCTGGTATCAGAGCAGTGGTTGTGGACGTACATAGGAATTCGATATATTGCAGTGATCAGAGTCCATAAGGTCCAGTACAGTCGACAGCTGGCATGGGATTTTGTGCTTATTTTTCCGCTTTGTTTCTCGCTTGAGAGCTTGAGTGCGATGTGCGGCGCTGTGAAGGTGGTTGCTGCCCACGGCTTTCGTGCCAGCATGGGGCCTAAGGATTGAGGTCGAGAGCCTTCTCCCTCATCGGTGGTGGCCCTGGTTGTGCTGCGTTGGGCAGAGGTTACTGGCAGGTGTGAGCTTGCGGTGCTGCGTTCGAGGAATCTGCAGCTTGGTCAGGTGGCTGGAGAGGATTGTTCGTGGTTAAGTGGCCGTGAGCGTGCTTCGAGGGAGCTACTGTCGATTTTTGGCCACTCCAGCTTGGGGTTTGTCCAGCTCCTGAGGTGTTCTGATCGAGAAGTATGCTCGAGTGAGCGGAATATCTTCTCGGTGAGCTGCTGTTTCGTCGAGCCTGGTGTTCTTGTCATGCTCTGTTACGTCAGAAATGACGTGTCAGTCCTAATTGTTTTGCGGATTTTGAGGCAGGATTTGGCAGAGATGTCCCGGTAAGTCTTTGCTTCTGCGCTACTGTCAGTGGATGGGTTATGTTCGCCCTGGAGTTGGCTTGAGATGTGAAGGCTCCACGGCGAGTTTGGGACTCGATGATGGGTTATGTTCGCCCCAGACCGACCGTGGTAAGTTGTGCTTTCCTTGGGAACCCGTGTCCGCTGGTCGTGTCGTTGTCGACCAGGTTGCTGCAGTTTCGGTGGTGCTCAGTGGCTCTGTGGTAAGAGTGGGAACTGAGTTCGCAGGCATCCTTCGAGGTTGTTTTGAGATGAGTTCGGTTCGAAGGGCGGTGCCTGTGTGCGAGGGTCTCCGTTGAGATGTTGTCGTTGGTGTGGTGGTCCTTGGTCTGTGACCAGCAAGGGAGGATTCCCTGTAAGTCTGCGTCGAGTGCCGTGGGGACCGTGGGGAGATCCTTATCTTGTGGTTCTTTCGTGCTCCCCTGAGTGGGAAGTGTTGGCAGGAGGTTCGAGATTGGTTGCAGTGTTCGAGGGAGATCTGGCTCGAGCCGCAATGTCAGTCTGTGGAGTGTCAGTGGATGGCCTGTCGCGATTGGATCGTGCCTGCTGTGCCGGTGGAGGTTTCCCGTTGGCGAGTGTATGGCGGCCCGTGCGTGGTCTTCCACAGGCAGGCGTTGATGTTGGCTTTTGTGGCTCATGTTCGGCGCTGGGCCATTGTGGTGGTTGCGATTTGCTGAGGTAACCACGTCTGCTGGTGGGAGCTCAGTTTTGGTTGTTCCTTTGTGTCGGGCGTGAGACCAGTCGGCGGGTTGTGAAACTGGCGTCTGGGTCGTCAGCCGACCATGGGTTGCATTGGCAGCTGTTCCTCGTGTCGGGGACTATGTCTCCCCGATGGGCGTGCTGATGGCTGCGGTGCCGTGTTTCGTTGTGCTGCGACCGAGGTGACGCTGGACTGTGTCCTTTGTGAGTGCCTGCTCTGATGGCCGGTGTGCTCGGCATGCGGAGCGAGGTGTTATTCGTGTTTATAGTCTGGCTGTGTCCCTTGGGTCTGGAGCTTTCGTGTGAACCTTGGTTTTCTACGCTGGGGTTCTGACGACGTTGTTTGTGGGTTACGGCGTTCTTCTCCTGTTCCCGTGCTCGTCCTAAATTTCGAGGATGAAATTCCTTTAAGGGGAGAGGGCTATAATGCCCCGAATTTCTCAGATCCTTCTTCTCGGGTGTTAGATCTGTGCTTCCGGTGTATCTGGCTCTGTTTTATTCGAAATGATGTTTCGGACATCTTTCGTGTTCGGATCGGCGCGATCCGGAGCTGTTTCGGAGGCCAGAGTGCGTTCCGAGGCTTTTCCGCGTGTATTTTCTGATTCCCGGTGTGTGTTTCGATAATTCCTTCGGAACCTCGTTGCGGGTGAACCGGGTCGTTCACCTAGGTGAGAGTGGTACCGTTGCGATCGGTGCGTTCCGAGAACCGCGGAAACATGATTTTCTATTTTTTAGTATTTTTTAGAATTTCTGGATTTTCCCTATATAAACCCTTTCTCTCTCTCCCCTCTCATTTCTCACCCTCTCTCTTCTCTCACGCTCTCTTTCTCCCCTCTCTTCTCGGTGTGTGGAGGCGGCGTGGGCGAGGACGCGGGCGAGGATCGAGGCGGTTGCGGGCGCGATCCCTCGGTGGATTTCGAGATGGCGCCGTTCGTGTTCCGGGCGGTTTTCAACGTGGATTAGTCACTTCAGCGCGCGGTTTCTTTGGTGGAGGTAGGGTGATGGAACACTACTGCGTCCTGCCCATTTTCCCTGCCATTGCACGTCGTTCGGCGTGAAAACGGCTGAGTTTGGGTCCGTTCTAGCGAAACCGTGGTTTTGTAGGTTTCGTAGGGTCGGTCGGGAAACGGCGACGGTTTCCAGATCGGTTACTATCAACGGATTCCTTGGGACGAGAGCGTTCTCTTCCCCCTGATTTCGTCTCGATTGGTGGTTTCATTGGACCGGTAGGGCTCCGGGAAGCTCGGAAACCCTTTTTGGGTAACTTCGGTAGAATCACCCGTTTCTCGCGATTCGTGCATCGTTTTGACTCCGGTCGGAGTCCATGTGATTGCCAGGGTGGTTGTGGCTGTATCCCCTTCGTCTCGGCACGAACGGGGTGTGGAAAGGCCGCGATCGGGCGACCCCCTGGGTTTGCTCGTTGTGACGGTTGGGCGGTCGAACCAGGGCCCGTCCATGGTATGGGAGGCCTCACATCCCCTTGGGCGGTTCCGCCCTAATCGCCTATCCTCCATTTGGGGTTAGTCTGATTAGTGCATTATGCGGTTTCTTCCTCACCGCATGTCTCTTGAGCGGCTCTTCCCCAGCCGCACGTCCCTTGAGCGGCCCAGGATGAACCGCCCATGTGCCAGTCTAACCCGGTGTTTCCGTTTTGACCGATTCGAGTCCCGGGGGTGTGGTTCTCAATCCACATGCCGACCCGTGGCCTGACGGATGCTGTGCACTTCGTCGGGGCCAGGTGTCATGGTACGGTGTGGTCTCGGGTTGTAGCGTTCTCGACTCGTGTCACCGTGTGTTGGCGTGCGTGCGGTGAGAGTCCCCGTGCGTCGTCGGTTTCTCCGGAAAGCAATTCCCGAGTGGGTCCTGTGTGAGGCCTTGGACTACGAGCCCAGTTGTCCAGTCTGGGGCTGGATGCTTCCCGCTTCTCCCTGAGTTGGGATGTAGCTTGGAGGTGTGCGAGCTACTTTGGGAATCGTGCTTCTATGCTTTCCGTGTGGGCCGTGTGTGTGGCCTTAGTCCCTTGAGTTCCCTTCCCGAGCGAATGGTCTCGACAACTCGTGAGCTACCTCGGTACTCGTGCTACAGTGGTTTTAGACCTAGAGATTGGACTATATTGACGGCCTTGTGCTGTTGCGTATGACGGTCTTGATCCCGAGTCTTGTGACTCAAGGACCGTTGGGTGTAGTGCGTCTAGAGGACTGTCCAGAGTCCAGTGGCTTAGCGTCACTTGGGTTTTCTCGACTCTCGTGCAGGGTGTGTGCGTGGCCGTGGACTGTGAGTCCCATTTCTTCTCCGACCGTGGTCACCGTGCGACGGTGCTGGTACGTGGGATGGTCCCCGTACTTCTTCGAGTTTGGACGTTATTTTCTGTTGACTTGAGAGTCTACTCCTTCAGTGGCCCTCCACAAGTCGTAACCCACCAGTACGCGTGTGCTGGTCTCACCTGGGGAGTAGGTGTACGAGCACACCCTTAGAGGACGATTTTTAAACTGGTTACCGTCAGGCCCCGCGTCTAGCAGCCAGAGTCCGGCTGAGGGAAAAACCAGTTAGAGGCCAGGACAGGGGCGGACGGCCTGTGTGTGCACACGTGGTTAGGGGAGGTTGGACCCACATTGACGGGCGTGACCCCAGCTAGTCACTTGCTTTGTGGTTACTTGTACGGTGTCTCAGTTCCCGCTGGGCCAGAGGGAGACACCTGAGGCGCGGACTAAGTCGTCAGTGGACGCATCTGGTCTTGCTTCTAGTGGGAGGTACTCCTGTCGAGTTCGGAGTGACAGATTGTCAGTCTCTGTGACTTTGACCTTTGGGTTTTGGTCGTGTTGACCGTTAAGTTTCGGTTGTCTCGCCGTGGCGCATGTGTCGGTTCTCATGCCACGAGACTAGTGCTAGTAGCTTTACCGAGGTTACGTCTTGCTGTGCGGTGCCCGTGACCAGGTGGTCGGGGTTGCACCTTGGACAGCGTGTCTAGGTTGGCCGTGTCTTGGGAGACAGGCCTCTACGGCGCGGTTGCCGTGGGTTTTTACTTCGGTAGGTGGTACTAGTGTGGTTCGGTAGCCTCGACTGCGAGATCGGGGTGTGCTTTCTGGTACAGTAGGAGTAGTTGTAGTGCCGAGTTTCGACCGGCCACCGAGTTTACTGTTCCTGCTGTTACTGTTGCTCACGTAGTTACAGCTTTCTGTGCCGCCGTTGTTTCCGGGTGAGGTTCCGCGGGATCCCTGCTGAGTCTCTATTTTGGAGACTCATTCCCTGCTTTTCAGGTGTGGCGGTTCTTACTCGAGGTTCGAGGGTGCTGTTCAGAGGCTCTCGGTTGCCAGCTCGCCGGGCCGAGTGTTCACTTGGCATGTGGTACGTTTTACTGCTTTAGATTGTACTTTCTGTTGGACTGGACTCTGTTGTAGCTGTAGTTGTTTATTTATTTCTATTATTTGTTGAGTTGTCCTACTTTATTTCCTATTTCTTTGTGCCTCCACACTCCGTTTAGCCCTTCCGAGCCCTCTCGGCTCGTGGGCAGCGGATCGAGTCTCGGATTATCGGGTCTTTCCGGTAATCGGATTATCGGGGCGTTACAAAAGCCATCTCCTCGCCCCCTTGTTCGTGCGTGACGTCCTCCCATTGTTGGAGTGCCTCGAGGCCCGCCATTGGTACCACCATAAGCTCTTCTTTCCTTTACTCACTTTCTGTTTCACTTTCATTAATTGCATGCATCATCCATCATTTTCTTTTGTGCTCTATTTCTCTTTTTAAGAGAGCTCCATATTTGTACATTTTCGTACGAAATCTCATTTCGTCATAGCATTCACCACCTTTTACACCCAAAAAGGGGTTTAAAAGAACACCAACCAGGTGTTTGTTTGTTCATGATTTTACTGCTTTCATCACAAGGGACTGATACTATACTACCATCATTTCTAATCTAGTTCGGTGTTTGTCTTATTTTTTTTCTTGCAAGGGTAATCAAAAGAAAACTCTCTTCATCGGCCGGCCAAAGGAAGAGAAAGAAAGAACCCTCCACAAATCTCCCGCATCCAAGGTATACACACCTTCAGTTTTCTTTCATTACAATTTTTGGGCATCTTCGGCCCCTAACGATCACACATCATGCAACACACATGCACTCTCGTAATTTGATTTCTTTTCAAGTTTCCTTTAAAACCTACATAGAGCAACTCTCATGGCCCAGTTCATTCGTTCTTCCTCTTCTGTCTGTGATATCGTTCACATCTTTTGGTAATCACATTAGGACCTCTTTTATTTTATTTTGATTACCCATATGTTTCTGGCACCCACTAGCCCCCGTCCTTTTGGCACCCGCATGTGCCCCCTCCTTATTGTGCCTTTGTGTGCTACATTCGTGCTCCCTGCAGCACTCTTATTTTCATCTCTCGTGCACCACGTGCACTCCCCATTGTCCCTTGTGATTTGTCCAGAAATTTGTGGATTTCAAAAAGAAAATCGAATTTTAAGGAAGTACTTCACTGTTTAGTTGATTGTCATGTCTAGATATGTATGATTTGTGATAATTCATTCTTGTTCTTCCTTTAGTTATTTTTGTGAAAAGCGTGAGACGGCCTGAGAACGCGTCCCCCTTATAGGATGCCTTTAATAAACGCGTCCTCTGTCTAGGACGCCTTCATTTCCTTTCTGCCTGTCGCCTCTACTCATCACTACTGTCTAGGAGTGCATCCTGAATAGTGGGCGTGTCTTCAAACAGAAATTTTTCTAAGCAGATTTGATTATTTATCTTGTGATATATGTTGATTTGTGTTATATATTGTTCATCTACAGTAGTTTGCATTGCCTATGGGCATTAAAGCATCTTCCCCATTTGCATTTCTAGGAAATTACCCTCTTTCGGTGAAGGAATGACTATCCATTTGAGTATTCCTCTTGAAAGACTAGGATCTCCTCCATCGGAACTTCCGTAAGTCTCTAAAATCGAGGGATTCCCTCCTCGTTCACTGGACAGTTTGTACCATTGATGTACCATGGAGATAGTTGACCCATACGTGCTGAGACGAGAGATCTCAGTTAGCACGGCGGTGACCAAAATTGCAACTAGGGTCCTACCCTTCTTGTGTAAACTTTGAAGTCCGCTAAAAGCCACCCCCTTTTATTCATTCAAAAAAAAATTCTAAACCAGCGTAAACATCCACTTGTGTGTTAATCTTTACAGATTGTTTGTTAGTGTATGTTATTACGTTCCAGTAAAGTTTTGAAAATGGCCGGTACAGCTACGATGATTTTGAGACCAGGGCATTTGATTCTTCTTATGATCCCCAGATGTATGACCAGAGCCATAATCTTTTTGAGAAGTATCACTCTGGCTATGACTACATGGGCGAGTCAGACATCCATGTTGTGGACGCAGGCCCATCTCGTGCGCCACATGGAGTGCAAACCGCCACTGGGGAAGCATCCCCTTTTCAAGACAACTTCTCTATGTTGGGTGTCCTCGCCACCATGCAGCTCAGCTCCAAGCAACTCCAGGCCCTTTAGGCCATCTTAAAGGGACAATCTGTCTCACCCTCTCCTCAAGAGCTGACGAAGGTCATCCTCACTCCTCAGGAGCCAGCATAGGCTACTCCTTCTCCTTCCCCTCAGGGTCAGGCAAGCCAGTAGCCACACCCTCCTTTCAATTCCCTTCACAGTCACCAACTCCAGGTGTCCCTCGCACCTCAGTTCAACCGGGTCATTCTATGGTAGACCTCATTTCTCTCCCCATCCTAGATTTCCCCCTCATGCCTCCGGGAGGCCTCTTCCTCCTCTATGGCAAACTCCTCCATCATCGGTTGATTCACTTACCCAATCCCTCCTTAACAAGTTGAATAAATTGGATGAGTAATATCGGGATCTAAGGAAGATGGTGGGTGCAAAGTCCGCCCCTGAAGTCTCCCTACCAGACCTCCCAATGTTTCATTTGCCTCCTTCTGAGATGCCCAAGTACCGAAGGTACAACGTCACCGAAAATCCTTTCATCGGCAGAATGAGAAAAGGTCCCTGGCATATCTCTTCAGGAGATCATTAGATAGCCCTGCATTAGAATGGTTCTACTCTCTAGAGCCAAGTGAAGCTGAAAATTTTGATGGTGTACGAAGAAAATTTCTTCAGAAGTACAGGGATTGAGTCGGCCCTTTCCTTTCCATTATTGATTTAGTGGCTGAAAAGATGAGGCCATATGAAAACGTTGTTCAGTATGTTGATATATGGGGATCCATGGCAGAGAGGGTGAAGGACACCCTTTTGGAGCTGGAACAAGTTAAAATTGTGTCTAACGTCACTCCCCAGTTTAGGCCATGAACAAACTAATTACAATAGAAGAATTGTACAAGAGAGCCCGAAATTTCGACAGAAATACTCCCGCACCATTTTAATTAATTTAGTGTGCAATCTTCTTTTATGTTGATCAACATATGATTCTTGTACTGATTGTTTGGCTATTGGTACTTTTGTAGGAAATGGCCTCTCCCAGCGCTTCTCCTTCCCAGGCTGCTGTCAGTGCAAGGACTGCTCCCCCAGTTGCTCCCCATGCGGTAACATGGACCAACGTAGGAGACCTGGACAGAGAGCATTCAGAGATAGTCATGTTGGCTGAGTCGTCGGACTCCGAAACAGACACCATGGAGTTCGAGCGCCTAGCACTCACTGATGAAGGCTATGTCTTTAACCGGGAGGGGAACTACCGGCGTGACTACCCCAAACACAAGCACTCAGTTTATTTTTTGAAGCACTTCAGCTCCCGTGGCAAGCGTGACATCATGATGGTCCAAGATGTCGAGCAGGTTGTTCTGAGGTCCAGGGACAGCCTGGTTTATAGTGTGTCAAGGAGCGAGCCCATGTACTTGCTCGGGGAGCCAAGGAAATGGAAGCTGGTATTGAGGCTCCAAGGGCTTTCAGTGGCGGAAGGGAAATTGGTCCGAGCTCCAGAATTCACACCAACCCGTTAGGATAATGCAAGTGGCCATGTGCACAAAGAATGTCTGAGCTTTGGACTGTTTCTGGCTCCCTTGAAGTGGGGGTTCCGAGAGGAGCCCTTTCTTTTGGATTGTCTGGGGGTGGTTTGCTGACTTCAAGGCTCAAGACGCCTACACATTTCGGGAAGGGGCAGTAGAATTCACGGAGTACGTGCTGTACAACTATGCCCCGCTACTGATCATTGCCGACGTTTACCACAATGTATACGCCTCAAGATTCAGGTACCCCGTGTCCAAGGGGTTGTGCTGTGGAATGATGGAGGTCTTCAATATAGAATTGAACACTTTTTATACTGCGGAAGGGGAGACCTCTATTGACCTATGGAGCCTGCACCAGTTGATCGACTTGCCCATTGATGGGGAGCCATATGAGGAAGTATGCCTCCCCTAATTGATTAAAGATGAGACTGATGGGGATGGCACCTACACCATCGACTTTTCCTATTGTCTCTCCTCTGTCTCTCTGCTCTCTGCTCTCTCTCTGCCCCTCTGCCCTCCTCTCCTCTCTCTCTCTCTCCCTCTCTGCTGCGTCCCTCTTCATGTCCCTCCTCGCCA
Source organism: Amorphophallus konjac (assembly GCA_022559845.1). Classification (NCBI taxonomy): domain Eukaryota; kingdom Viridiplantae; phylum Streptophyta; class Magnoliopsida; order Alismatales; family Araceae; genus Amorphophallus; species Amorphophallus konjac. The sequence continues at coordinate 80,999 of JAHNEJ010000485.1, read as the reverse complement.
TCTGGAGTGAGAACCTCAGCTCCAGGACATCCGGGGGAGCTCCTCAGCGTCGCAGCATCGTAACTCCTCCTCCAACTCTGCTACCAATGCTACTCGAACATCGCACTCCTCCTCTGCTCGAGCTGTACGAGCCAACGCGTCACAGATCTCCGCCACCTGTCAGAGCCACCATCCCCACAGAATCAGTAAAAGTAATTCAAAAGCCAAAAGTTGTGAATAGTCACTCATGCCGAGTGCTCTTGCTTCGCCTCCTCAACACGTGCCATCACATCGACAAGCTACTCACAGAGGGAGGTAACCTCTGAAACTGGGACATAGGAGCTGGAAGAGGCACCCCACTATCGCTGCCGCCACACCCTGTTGGGCACGCTGCAAAACACATGACATGATAGTGAATGGCTAAACATCGGGAATCTAGGACCATAATTAGAAGTGTGCATTGCATATACTCACCAAGGTGTCCAACGCCTCCCAAGTGCGGCCAAATGTTGTATGGCATCCACTAAGTGAGCCTGTAGGTCGGCTATGAATGCATCACGGGCATCCTGCATTTATAAACATATAAGTTAGTATCATATACATGTGCACACATATATATAAATAAATAAATATCCATTTCATACTTACCCCCAAGGTTTCCTGAGCTGGAAACGAGTCGTGTAGGTCTCCCTGTAGCACCATAAGTACTCCTTGCTATCCTGCACAAGTGACGCTACAGGGGACCCACCCTGCTGCCAGTCCTAGAATTGCTATGGGAAGCGCTCATGCCAGTCCACACACTTCACTTTCCCCCAAGTCTTCCGCCCAATGTGGCTAGGGGCGTCAACCTCTACCCACTCTTGGGCCAACCCCAGGGTCCTCATCGTCAACCTAAGTCAAAGCGACTAAATCTCATTCAGGCAATGGACCCAAAGGTCCTGCCCAAAATGAGCTCAACTCGCCTCGACTCACGGCTGGTCGGCGTCGGCCATGCCCAAGTAGGGCCTCCAGACCACCTACATTAGATACATGCATCATATTAATTGTCACAAGTATCACAAGACACAACACAAGATAATAATAATAATAATAATAAATCATACCATCGCATCCGGGTACTCCTGTAAGGCCCGCCTCAACGACGTCAACCGGTAAAAGTGGGGCGCGGCACTCACGATCAGCCTCCACCACCGGGCCAGTCGGGCGCCACTGTTGAGCCCTCCCCATCGGGATATAGTAGTAGCTCCACACCTACATTCATTGCATGCCATTAGCTTCATCAATTGCATAAACATAAGGCATGATAAGTGCACAAACACAAAAAACAAAAAAAACATTTACCTGGAGGAACGGTGTGAAGCTGTTGGCTCTCGTTTCCTGATTTATCCCCCGGGACAGGTTAGCTCCTCATGTGTACTGCCCTACTCTGTCCAGATCCATCAGGATCTCCATGAAGTGACAGTGGATGTCATCTCCCTTCATGCCAAGAGCAGCCTCCCCAGCACGAAGAACAAGAACCTCTGAAGGTCTCGGTCCGCCCGCTCTCGGTCAGCCACATCCTGGCAGAACGCGTCGCGTGTAGCTCCCTTCATCCACGCCATGAACTCCGCTGAAGTCTCTCCTACGCGTTGTCGGGCGTCCATGAGCCCCAATGCCTCCATGACAGTGAGTCGGGCGACGGCCCTGCTCTCCCTGCCATCTGCAGTGGTCTCTAGTCCCAACATCTCCTAGGCGCTCTAGCAGTAGTCAGGGGTAGGTGACACCGCTCACCACCACGCCGTCCACCCTCAACCTGGTGATCCGGACGACGTCCTCCAGGCTGGGCACCATATGCCCCCATGGAATCAGGAAGGCCCAACTCGTCGGGTCCCACCTCTCTCGCAGTGCCTGGATAAGGGTCAAATCGAACCATAATGGCTCGATCCGTTGGAACACCCCGAATCCCATGTCCTCCAGCCTGGCCCTCTGAAAGTCTGGGAGACCCCGGTAGGCGGCCACCACGAGATACCACGAAATGCGAGTCCTCGTCACACCTTGCACACCACAAATCAAAATAAAAAAATACCACATTAGTCAAAGGCAGTTAATAATAATAACAATAATAACACATTATGTATAAAAAATCACCATTTGTTAAAAAAAACATGTCCCGGTTAGGTGACACCCTTCAATACATGTCTCTTCTATACGACGCATATTCTAAAAAAATCTTTTTTAAAAAAATGAACGCATCATCTGTTAAAGATGTGTTTCTACTATGTCTTCAACCGACAATGCATGTCTTTTCCCAACCTTCCCACCTTCTACAAACACACATTAAACATAAAAATGAGCAAGGTATGAAGGCTTACTGCATCGTGGGCCACATCCCCCTTGCCGTCGGGCGCCTCCGGACCTTCAAGAGCCAAAATAGGTTCTTCCTCCTCCATCACCGGCTCCTCCTCGACGTTCACCCTACGAGGGGCCGCCGGCTGCCTCCTCTTGCCACCACCACCACTAGAGCCACCCTGCTCCATTGAGAGTGTGAGAAAGGGAGAGAAAAGAGAGATGGGGAACGCTGGTCGTTGAAGTAAGAAGAGGGGGAGAAGAGAAGAGTGGGAGAGAGAGGGGCTCGGCGATATTACTTTTTGAATAAGATAGCATGAACGCGCCTTCGAGGGAAGATGCGTTCATTGAAGACGTCTAGACGCCCTGACACCTCAAAAAAAATGAAAAGAGAGAAAGTGTATGCTTCTTAAGACGCGTCTATGTTTTTCCTTTAAAAAAATTAAATTAATATAGAAGCGTCTCTCCATGAAGGCATGTATCTTATTCCTTGAAAAAAAGAAAAAAGAGATAACGTGTTTGATTCATAAGACGTGTCAATAATTTTACTTTAAAAAAATTAATTAAAATTAAAATTAATGTAGTAGTGGCTTTATACAAAGATGTGTATTTAATTTTTCAAAAAAAAGGAGAAGGGGGACACGAGATAACATTAGGGCTCCATGTTTATTCATTCGACATAAGAGATTACATCATAGTTTGGGCATCTTAGGCCTCAACTTTTTTAGTTCGATCACATAGGCCTTCCATAACTCGCGATCTTCCTCTATATGCATCAATGCCCTCTATGGAACCCTTGTCTTCCACAACGTCTTGATGATCTTCACGTCTTTCACATCTCTATCCATACGTAGCTCCATTTTTCTAATCGATGGAAGATGGGATAATTCTAAGAAGAAATGGCGAGAAAGGCCGATCTGAGAGCAACTTCGGTGCGCATTGTAGAGGACAAGTTCAATTGCACCAACAAGTTGGAGTTCTATGCCCGAGGAGGATCTCACGTGAAGGTCATGGGAGAACAAGCCCGCTGGCGGGGAGGTGAACATGTTATGGGTCATGGTATTGAAATGGTGGCGTCATTCTTCACATTTCTTGAGTCTGGGCACGCGATTGATCATCTTGTCATCGAAGCCCAACACATTGGCCACGTGATAGAGAGGGCTCTTCTGGAAAATTCTCGAGACACTCTAAGGCTCCTTACAGCAGTCAAATTTAAAATGGAGGTCAATCTAGAAAGCCAAGATAAGTACACAGCCGTAAGGAGGCCTACCCATGTTTAAGGCTATAAGACTGCTATAAAGATAGGCGAGGATCGCGGGTCCCACTATCTTACCTTCCCATAGATCGCAGATCGCGCCTAACTACTCTTCCTCCAAAATGTTATCGATGGAGGGGAATAGAAGAGCCCCTACCAAATAAATAGTGAATCCTTTCATAAGCTCGATCTTCCAGGTATTCATTACTCTCCACTTCTTGCTGGGTAATGTTGGTCCATTCTGCAAGTTTTTACATATTAATTCCTTTCTGAGTATGGACACCTCGAATAGCTCCAGGAGACATGAACCTTCCAAGAACTTCTTCAAAGGTCACCTTTCTCTGCATGGACGCCATTTTATTTCTTCCCTTCAAGTTGAGCAAAAGTTTCGCCTCTTCAAGGAGGATGGTTGCTTCGAAGGTGGAAAACACAAAGTGTGTGTCTGAGGGTGTCAATTTTCTATCAATGCACCCATGGCCGCCAAGTCCATGTGAATTTGATCATAGTGTTTGGCATAAACCACAAGTCCCTGGAGATGCCATTTTGAGATGACGGCCCTCATACTGATGGAAATGTTAGAAGTAAGCTTGGAGAGCCAGGGCAGCTTTGAGAACCTCCTCGAGCCCGAGAAGAGAGGGCATGGCTGATAGGGAGGGAAACCAAGCAGAAAAAGTAAGGGAGAATTCACCAGAAGAAATGAAAGGAATAAAGGAGATCAACTTATGAGTTGCGACTGGATCCTTTCGCTAAGATGCCCCTCAATGTCAGAGAGTCTCGTGAAGTCATTACTAGGCCTACTCTTCTTCTCGGAGTGGGAAGACCAACCCTCCATCTCAAAATCTAGAGAACATTTCCCCTCCTTTCCCTCTACTGAAAATCTTAAACTCTCAAACCAACTTCTAATGCTTCATGGCCTCAAGAGGAAGCAAAGGGAGGGATACTTATAGAATAGGGGAAGGTAAAAAGGGCACATGTGAAGTTTTACTCGGAGTCGTCATTGATGACTTTGACAAAGGTCCTCATGATGGGACACCCCCTTTCACTTTGAAAAGTCATTTTATCTTTTGTGTGGCTTGTGTGTTTTCTTATGTTTTGTGAATTATTGTATGGTGTGCTGATTTATCCTCTGTACAGCTTGAGCATATTTTTATGCTTGTGAATTACTTTTACTTTTACTGTGCTAACATTCGTGAACGTAGGTCAAAAAAAAAGAAAGGAAAAAAGAAAAGAAAAAAGAAAAGAAAAAAGAAAGGAAAAGAGGCTTTGTCGATCAGGACATACACTCTAAGTCCCATCTTTGGTCCCGCGGTGATTGCGCTCCACTGTGTCATACATTTTATTATATGCTACTTACAGTATTAGATCACATCAAGGACCTTGCGGCTAGAATGAGCCTGGTATTCGAGTTCCCCTCTAACAAAAACAGTGATGATTCTAGATGAGTTTTATCGCATGGATAGGCCATTGAGTTACAATAACTTGGGGACGATGGTTCCATTTTGTGACTCGGTGCATGAATAAACGGGCTCCGGCTTAGTATCAACTCACGGAATCAATATCCTGACTCGATCTTAACAACTCAACAATATTATCCTTGATTATTTTCTACCTTTTAGTTTTTTTTAATTTTTCTTTTAAACCCAACATGCATTCATGTAGGACTTTGATATAACTATGGAAGATCATTCACTTAATTCGATTGTGAGAACCACTATACTCCAATTACAATTGATATCTGATATTCCATTCTAAATTGAGTACTAAGATTCTTTGAAGCCATCTTGAGCTATTTATTTGGGAAAGATCCATGTTTGGATTTATCTCTAATCATTCATTTTTACTCCATTGGATCCACCTTGGCCGCAGCACTTCCACATTGGCTGCTAATTGCTCCCCAACGGTGAAACCTATAGGTTCACGACCTCGAGTACTTCCACGCATGGAAGTTGATCTCTTCTGTTACTCATAGTTGAGCGCACATTATTCCTTTTGTTATTTGTCCTTCTGCCCGAACAATCAAGGGTTTCAGAGAGCCTTCTTCAAGATTACTTCATTGAAGCTTTGGAAATGTTCCAACCATATGGTGTTAAGCGCGTGTCTCATCACACCCTGGCATCTACTTTTCAGTTCACTCGCACTTCGTTCCATTACACTCCATTTCATTTCATTTCATTCTATTTCATTCCACTCGATGTCATTCTCCTGCAAAGTAGATGCCAAAGCGGAGTAGCTGTAGATAAGTTATTTTTAACACTATATTGAGTAAATCTCGTATCACACTACAATGTCCTAAAGCGGCTCTCGTTATTGAATTATTTGAGTGATTTTCCCTATTATTAAGATTTTTCTATTTTTTTTAATTTTTCTGGGGATTTATTCAAATGCATCTTGAATCTGTCAGAACATGATCAACAAGGGGACCGCGACCAGGAATGTGGCCCCCAAGAGGACCGCGATTATGATAGGGTTTTAAATTTTAAAAAATGGCGCCTCCACATTTGCCACGTCTTGTACCCAAGACGCCTCTTTTAAAGGCGTCCCCATAAGAAGACGCCTTCTTCAGTCAAATGTTTGGCACTGAATCCCCACGTTTCAATTCGTGCACCGACATGCGACGCCGTAATCTATGGTGACAGGAAAGAGAGGCGTCCGGTTCAGAAGGCGTTGTTCATTTTGTCAAAGTTAGGCGACATGGGTGCGTCTCTTTTCGGGGACGCCTTTAAATAAGGCATCCTACTAAAGGAACACGTTCAGATTAAAACATCTCATTTACAAGACGCATCCGTGTTTGAGAAGCGGTTGGTCAGCTGGACGCGTGCATAAAGAGGCGTCCCTCCAAAGGGACGCATTTCTTACTCGACTGCCTATAAATAGGGCACCCTCCCCCACAAACAAAGGGCTTCGAAATCCTTTCAAGAGGAGGGAAAACTCTAGTGAAATCACTTCCGAGCTCATGAGATTTTCTTCGTATCAAGGGGAGGTTCTACCGGATTTCTGAGTACCCAATCGTGTGAGGGAAAAGCCATCTCCTCACCCCTTGTTCGTGCATGACATCCTCCCATTGTTGGAGCGCCTCGAAGCCCGCCATCAGTGACGCCATAAGCTCTTATTTCCTTTACTCTATCTCGCTTTCGTTAATTACATGCATCATATGTCATTTTCTTTTGTGTTCCATTTCTCTTTTTAAGATAGCTCCATATTTGTGCATTTCTGCACTCAAAAAGGGGTTTAAAAGAATACCAACCAGGTGTGTGTTTGTTCATAATTTTACTGCTTCCATCACAAGGGACTGATACTACACTATCATCATTTCTAATCTAGTTCGGTGTTTATCTTTTTTTTCTGATAAAGATAATAAAAAAAATTCTCTTCATCGGTCGACCAAAGGAAAAGAAAGAAGGAACCTTCCACAAATCTCTCGCATCCAAAGTATACGCAAGATCAGTTTTCTTTCATTATTATTTTTGGGGGTCTTTGGCCCCTGACGATCACACATCATGTAACACACACGCACTCATGCGTGATTTGATTTCTTTTTAATTTTCCTTTAAAATCTACGGAGCGTAACTCTCACTGCCCTATTCGTTTGTTCTTCCTCTTTTGTCTATGACATTATTCACAATATTGTATCTATATCTGCGAAATTAATAAGATACTATCCGAATATTATATTTATAAAATTTTCAAAGATAAGATATGATATTGCTCTACGCAAGTCAAATTAGATTCATCTACATTCTTAAATCATTTGCTCTCGATGAGATGGGTATAACGAAAGACCCTTTTAAGAGGAGTTCGCTTTATGATGCTGAACGCTGAAGTCTTCCATCCAATCAACTGTAACTCAAATGAATCCGTATCATTCAAAAAATAAATATTTTTCCCCATGTCTTCACCTTATTGGAGGATGGGATGCAGTACAGAGTCAAGACAGTCTCCTTTAAGAGGGCATTCAAAGAGATGCCCCTTTATGATTAGCCACGTGACAGATGGACCACTTGCATGCCCTACCTCCCATTAGTTTTGTAGCTGCCTCATATCTAGGGGTGTGCAGAAACCAGATTGACCCGATGACCCGATCTAAACAGAACCAAAAAATCAAGTTTGGATCGGGTTATTCATGCTGTTGTTCAATAAATCGAACCGAACAGAACCGCAGTAAATTAAAACGGGTTGGTTCGATTTTCTATTTGAGAAAATCGAACCGGCCCACATAATCCGATTACACGTACCCAAGCGGTCAAGCGTAGACTGCATGTGTGTCCTAATTATGTGTTTACAGAAAAATGGCATTGATTATCATGATATTGTTCTTAAATCCCGTGTTTTTAGTTATTTCATGTGGAGAATGATGAGCATGTTACCCTCTAGAAGTCTCATTCTATTGTTTGTACAGTTATTTTGGGTATTACTCAAGGCCCACAAATTGTAAACCCAAATCGATGAATCGAACCAAACTGAACCGTGCACACCCCTACCCATATCATGTAAAATGGTTTGGTTCGGTTCGGTTCATCATGTAAAATAGTTTGGTTTGGTCGATTTAAGACTCAAACCGGTTTGATTCGATTTGAGAAAAAAAAAGGAGGTGAACGTGATCAAATCGAACCGTGCACACCCCTACCCATATCTTTGGCGGATCCGAGGATCCATCTAGGGGATCCGGTGCACGTCTTCTCCAAATGTTAGGCACCCGCGTGATATCATTTTTTTAAATGAATTTTAATCATTGGAGAGTTAAAATTAGGAAACATAAAGAGACAAGTACATTATAAATTTTTAATTTTTAATATTCAAAATTTTCTCCATATATTTTAGAGAGAGAGAGATAAAATTATATTTTTTCTCTTCCCATCAAAAGTTACTTTTGAGTTAATTTTAAATAAATAAATAAATTCTCAATAATTAAGTGAGATCAACGTATATTTACAATCCTCGCGTCAAAATCTTTCTATTTTCATTTATCTTACCAAATGCGCCGTAAGCAACAATAGAACTGTGCCAATCCTAGTAAAAGCTTCAGACAGCCGTAGAGCTTAGCTTGAAGGACAATGAGAAGAAAGGCATCATTCTGATCCTATTGATCATCAGCAGCTGCCTCTCCACCCGGTGGGTTGTGGACCGCTGTGGTGGTTGAGGAGGCATCTTTTGGTTACATGTGAAGGGCACTCGAAACTGTGTGGACATGCAGCAGGGAAACCAAAGGAGGACATGTCCAATCATCACGGAAGCATCTCAGTCTGGCAAACGAGAAAGGAGCAGACCTTATTCGCAGATGGGAATTGAATGCCAAGAGGCAATTTGATGGGGTAGCGGACACGTAGCAGCAAAACACAGCTGGTGCTAGTTGCTCTGTGCGCTTCAGTGCTAGGTGGAAAGCACGTAAGGGAAAGAAGAATAACTTAGATAACAAACTCAAACCATTATTCATATAATAAGATTAGATGATGGGTATGTGCATATATGTAACTAATAAAGCAAGTAATGACAATTTATTTAAAAAAGAATATTGATATATAAAGATATAAATATGATCTTTAAATCGTATTTTGCATATGACTCTTTCGTTATTTTGATTTTTATGACTAGCATTCAAAAACAAATGGGAAATTAAGTATTAGCAAATTATCTAACGGCAAAATATTATATTATCCGATGGTTTATCCTGAATGAGTAATATTTTAGGCCGTGTTTGACATCAGAGCGGAATTAGTTTACTCGACTCCGGAGGGTAGAGCAAGTTAACCGGGTCGGTTAGCGCCCATGAGTGTGAGAGTGGGGCGAGACTCACCTGTCATTTCTCTCTCTTCGGTTGAGATATCCGACCGATAAATCCGAAAACAAAGCGACCCTTATGGAATCAATCCGAAAACAATCCGAAAACAAAGCGACCGGTTAGCTAAATAGCTTATCGATGTGAGATATGTTATGGATGGCATGCTTGTTGGTTTCGAATTTGGATAAACCACCCCCCCCCCAACCCAAAAAAAAAGGCACAACCACCTTCATCTACCGGTTAGGCCCTGATAGAAAAATAGTATTTCACGGGTAGAGATTTTCTACTGGATCTAGCACGAAAATCAAAGGGAATCAAGATCAAGAAGAGCAAACACAGGTCGAAATACGTAGTCGCTTTCTTTAGAGTCGTTCCGCCCCTACTCCGGTGCAGATAGGCTTCGCGATGGAACTTCCCCCAAGATACGACGACCCAAAACCGGTGGCGACGCGAAGGTGCACTCCAACTTGCGTTGCCGGGGGCGAACACCACAGTGACCGACGGCTCTTGTAAGAGGAAGAAGACGATGGGAGAGAGGAGTTCGTGACAGATAGCTTTCAGATTAGAGAGAACCGAAAACCGTACCTCTCACAGAAAAAGACCCTCTCGGAAGCGACCCTTGACCGAGTCACACACAACCGTCCAAAGAGGGGAATCCGAAGAGACGCGGAGAGAATCCAAGAGACACTCGGCTAAACGGTCAAAAAATTAAAGGAAAAATAAAACTAAAGTAATAATCCGGAATCACACGCACGCACGACAATAAAGGCAAGGCAATTCGCGCGTGTGTGAGAAAGAGGAGGCAAGCCCAAGTACCCACTAGCCCAAATGGGTCAACTACCATAGTCTCCTCAAAGGAATACATAACAAAGACACGAGTCCCAACTAAAGGTAAGTGGAAACTTTTTCCACTTTCCAATGTGGGACTAATAAACACAAACTCAAACTTTTAAAATTTAAACATAGATTCCAACCGGCCCTTCTCTATAAACCCCGTAATATAGCCAATGTGTTTTAACCCAGTTGTCACGTCACTTTTTTTTTTCATGGGGGATATCTCGAGTTTAAATCTCCACCTCTCAAGATTATGGGGGAGAAGTGACTTAATTCATATATTTGTGAAGGCATATGTCCTAATGTTCTTGGTAAGCGACGGGACTAGAAATTTATTCCCATATTTAGATTAAGATTCATAGACTCGATGATCTGTATCGGATCGGATCTTCTCTGATTTGGTACGGTACATCCGAGTCGCAACTAACTTGACATGACTCGACGTGCATCATCTCCTCTCTCTTCCTCTCCCCCTCTCCCTCTCTCTCTCTCTCACTGTGACTCGACCCGACTCAGTCGATCTTGGGGGTGATCCGCAGCCTATCGAGTTTTTTCAGATACGGTACGGTACGCCCGAGTCAGACTGAGTTGACAAACCATGTTTGAGACATCCGGTCTCAGAAATATTCATAAGTAGAAACAAAGTACCATCACCTGTTTAGGAAAAATCATCACAAAATTAATATATAAAAAATATCTTAATTAGGGGGATATAATAAAAAACGTGCTCAAAATTTGTAAATTCTCTGGCCAAAAAGTAACTCACGTATTATCAGTTGTGGGGTGAGCATAGTTTTATTTGGTTTAGTTTGAAGAAATTTGTTCTCAAATTAAATCGAACTGAATTAAGGATTTAACCGGAACCAAATCAAATTGAATTACTTTGAAATCAAATCTAAGTTAAGTCGAATTAATTCGATTTTGTTCGGTTTGGTTCCGTTTGAACCACATTCTTGTCCCCTTTTAGAAATTAGATTAGATTAAAAAAGAAATAAAAAAAGATATGATACAATAATTTTTACGAAATAAAATAAATATTTAAAAATAACATCAAAAATTATAACTTATAAGAGTAAGTTCCATGATATTTTTACATAAAAAATTAAGAACTTCAGTTACTCTGAAATAGAGTGTGCTTTTAAACTTATTTCATAGAGTCGGAAGTCTCGTCGTCAGGATGACGGAGATTAGACTTTTAGAATTAGAGTTTATAGTTACGTATACAATAAATGTTCGAATTATTCGATTCGATTCGATTTTTTGAACTTTAAAATCAAATCAAATTAAAATTTTTAATACGGTTCGATTTGAATTTAAATTAATTTTTTTAAAATTTTAACTCAAATCAAATTGAATCACGTTTATTGATTCGATTCGATTTTTAAATTGAATCTGAATAATGTTCACCCTACTCAGTTGCACGTAGCATCATCTACTTCCTTCTCCGGGCATATGACACCCGTTTTGTAAGGGATGGCCCGCTTTCATCAGCTGTGGTTCAGGGATATGAATGGATCTAGTAGATTAAACCTCGACTCTAGCCAACCCGACCCCATTGTCAGCATAGTCCATTTTTCTGGCCCATTAGAGTTTGGATCTGGGTAAGCTTGTTTTGAATGAACAAATTGGAACCGGCTCGAGCCGCAAGCTGGCCTCATGTCTAATTGGCATTGAGAAAAGAAAAGGAAACGGAGATCATACAAATTCTTTGGCCGTCTGGTAGTTTTTGTTAATGTTTATATCAGAAAGTTGTGTTAACACAGCGCCATGAGCCATCATTATTTAGGGAGGGAAGAAAGGGAATCTTGTATAAGGATGGTTACAAACAGTGTGAAATAAGTAATAAAGACTGTGACTCTTCGTTGGGTTTTATGTAGCGACTATATGAGCGGGTTTTTTTTTTTTTGCAGTTTGTGATATGATAAGTTCTCTAAATCGTCCATGGCAATAGTATTATGTTCTTTCTTCCCAAAGGAAATTTCAAAGATATGTCATTTTTCAACTCAAATAACTAGTCTAGGAAGAGCATAATGTTTATTACACCGCCCTCCAATTATATTGTCTAATAATAAAATATTTTTTAAAAAATAATTGACGTGTGATTTACGTCAAGTTACTTTGAGTCCTATGTCATTGTACGATGTGAGACGTGCGGGTCAAGTAAGAAAAAAAAATTGTATAATGTGAATTTTTTGGAGAGCGAGATGAGTGATGAGAGACTCACATTAAAAAAAATAAAAAAATTTATATTATGAGACGGTGTAATTAAATGAGTGATGTAATAATCATTATTCCTAGGAAGATGTATCTGCATTGGTAGGTGTAAAATGAGAGATCTCGAGAGAAGTTTATAACGACCTAACAAAGAAAATCTTAAAGAGGAGTTTCACGGATGATGTTGATGGCGCCTAATAAGTCAATTATGCAGTAAGATAGCCTTTCCAAGCCCCACCAACAGTCGGCTCATAATTGTGGACACTTATAATATCAACCCCAAATCTCTCCATATAGATGATGACTGTATTTTTATCGTTTAATAAGTTTTCAAACTTTTGGTTAATAATGATTGTACATATGATTTTCAATAGTTAAATATGGTACTTTTAATATTTTTATATAAATATGGTATCTATGAAATTAACCCAAACTATATGAAATTAACCCAAACTATATTGGAGCTCTCTCTTGTAGGAGCAAATGGATAGAGATTAGAAGTCTAAACTTTTCTATTTTCAGAAATAAAATTTCTAAAATCAAAGATAACTAGAAATTTTTTGAGATAACTTTTCAACCCTACAGAGCAAAAAAAATCCCCTTTCTTTTCCTAAATCCTTAATTTTTTATGAATAATATTTTTTCTGGAATTCCTAACCCACCTGGAAATGTCTTACCGTATGAGTTAGCACATCACTTTATTGGTTTAAAAAATGGTACATAGAATCTTAAATGAACATTAAACAAAGCTTTTAATCCAAATATATGCCATATATCAATTGGGTTTTCTAGAAAACTCCTACAAACTTAGTGAATTGAAAAAGCCCGGAATCCCACTATTTTTTAAAAAACTCATCAGACCTCATATTATTTATAAAAACACTCACATAATTAATCCATGTTTTAAAAAGAATAATATTACTGAAAATATTCCTTCCCCACTCAGAGTTCATTTTTCCCCTCAAGATACTCTCTCTCTCTCTGCATGTGTGTGTGCACGCGGGCGCGCGCACATGCTCACCCCGTTGATTGGGGTTGCCGGTGGCTAGACCCGGGAACGTGGGGCTCAACCACCTCCAGCTCTGGACGGGGACATGGGGAAAGTGTGCCTGTGCAGGCTGCCGGACAAAATTCAATCGAAGCTAGACCAGCGAATTCAAGAGAACCACCACAACACCTACGAGACTGGATCAAAGGCAACAACTTGGTCTTGCTCGGTGAGTAGCAAGGGAGGAATTGGCACTCGCGCCCCACCAATACCGGAGCCAAGTTGTACCAGCATAAAAGGTGTCTCCGACGAGGGAGGCGGTCCCCTGGTGGAGATGTGCTTCGGGGGTTCGGACAACTGGGGCCATAAAATTGTCGCGTGTCAACGTTTGGATGCAAGGTGGGGGTGGGGACCAACGGTGGCAGCAGCAAGCGGCAGCGAGGGGAGCAGGGGGAGGCGCTAGCCATCGATGTGGAAGAAGTTGTAGTGGATAGAGACGGAGATCCTCCCCACCTCTCTCTATCACTCACTCGCTGCGCACCTCGGATGTCGCCTCTCTCTCTCTCTCTCTCTCTCTCTCTCTCTCTCTCTCTCTCTCTCTCTCTCTCTCTCTCTCTCTTGCACCCTCACCCAGCAAGGTGTGGGGGGGGGGGGGGGGGTCGACGCCGAAGGGAGAGTCTCCCACCGGTGCGTTATGTGTGCACCACGTAGAGAGACCCCCTCAGCCACCCTCCTCTCTCTCTCTCTCTCTCTCTCTCTCTCTCTCTCTCTCTCTCTCTCTATCTGTCTATCTATGTGAGAGTTATTTGAGATCTTTTTTGATCTTTTTATTATATTAATTTAACTTTAACCATTATTGAGTTAAACACCTTACATAGACCAACGATTATGATTTATTCAGATAAGAGACCAACGACGTCCTCTCTCTCTCTCTCTCTCCATGTGTGTGCACTCCCAACCTGTTAGGTGGCGATGCCAACACTAGAGGGGGAGACCCCATCTATCACCCTCTCCCCTCTCTCTTTGAGTGGGAGCAAGGTTTGTTTGACGGCTGACGGTGGAGGCGTCTGTTAGGGGGTGACCAGTTTGAGAGAGAGCGAGATGTGGGAGCACGAGGCGAGGTGCTCTGCCGAGGTCCAGTGATGCGACGAGGTGGATGGTGATGTACAACGGGGTGGTTGATGACGCCTGGGTTGGGTGGGGAAGGGAGTGGAGGGAAGAGGAAAGGGGGGAAGGGGTGATATAGGTCATAGTGCCGAAAAGGTGGGGGGTTTGAAATAATGTTAGGGAAGGAGATAGATATTTATAAACGAATCTTTATAGAAATAAGTTCCTTGTCATTTGAGACTCAATTTAATTTTATTTAAAACTTATTTTTTAATACCACTAAAAAATCAATACAGTTCTATCCGACGATCCAACAAACCTTGGGTGGGAGGAAGTTATGCATGGGGTTTTCTAATCTTTTTATTACGTGAGTTTAATTTCAATCATAATTGAGTTAAGTGATGTAAACTTCCCAAAGACACGACGGAGCAGATTTTGAGGGTTTTATATGAAATAGACATATTGCAGAAGGTTTTTTTTCCAAATAAACCACTGCTAAGTTGAAATGGCAAAAAAAAAGTCTGGACATGCATTAGTTGGGATACCCTTACTTCTGTCTAAATAATGTAAAAATGTCCTCGTCGCAATCACTCATTATTTGTCATGAATCTAATACTAATTAATTTTAACTTGACATAATAAAAGATAATAATAATTATGGTTTTAAAAAATACTCATCTCTCTCTCAACTTCGCCCTCCTCACTCCTAACTAGAGGGGCCTCCACCCACGGTGGCACAAGGAGAGCATAGTGTGACGACGGTCAGAGGGGGAGGGGGGTTAGGGTTCCGAGAGGTGTGGAGGAATGTGAGAATAAGATGGAAGATAGGGATCCAATTGAAGAGGGAAGTTGTAAGGGGTGGGGGAGGGGGCTTCTGGTGGGAGTGGGGAGGGGGGTTGTCGGCGGGAGTGGGGAGGGGATTGTGCAAGGGTGGGGGAAGGGGCTTATGACATGTGGGTCATCCTTACCTCTACATGCGGGTCATGCTCGCCACCACTGGACACCATCGAGTGGATCTTCTTGGATGGTGACAGCCAAAGGAGGTGCCTCCCGTGGGTAGGGGTGATCATTATTCGGGTTCAACCCGAAAATCAAACCGAACCGATAGATTTGGTTCGGTTTGGTTTGGGTTGAAATTTAAAAGATTTCGGTTTGAGTTCAAACCGAACGGTATTAAAAAGTTTAGTTTGGTTTGGTTTTGAAGTTTGGGAAACCAAACCCAACCGAATAATCCGAATTCAATGATATTTTTGTGAAGTTAATATAAGTATATATATAACTATAAACTCTAATTCTAAAAGTCTAATCTCCATCATCTTGATGGGGTTTCTGACTCTATGAAGTAGGTTTCAAATCACCTTCTATTTTATTGTAACTGAAGTTCTTAATTTTTTATGTGAAAATATTGTGGAGCTTGTTCTTACAAGGTGTAACTTTTGATATTATTTCTTTAATATTTACTTTATTTGATAGAATTTTTTTTACCCCATCTTTCTTTACTCCTGTTTAAATCAAATCTAATTTCTAAAAGGAGACATGAATATGGTTCAAACCGAACCAAACCGAATTAATTCGGTTTAGTTTGGTTTGGTTTCAAAGTAGTTCGGTTTGGTTTGATTCGGGTTGAACCCTTAATTTGGTTCGATTTGATTTGAGAAAAATTATCTTCAAATCAAACCAAACCAAACCGTGCTCACTCCTACCCGTGGGCGCTGACATACCAGGCCGCCATTTTCGTGGCCAAGGCGCTCACCTACCTCCACCACGATTGTCGCGGCCGGATTATACACCTTGACATGAAGTTGGAGAACATCATCCTGGACAAGGGATTTTGGGCTACGTGTTAGACTTCAACTTATTAAAGTTGATGGTGAAGGATGAGAGTAAGGTGGTGACAAGAGTGAGGGGGACACATGGGTACCTTGCTTCGGAGTGGCTGCTGGATGCCAGGGTCACGGAGAAGTCGGACGGGAGGCTGCTGACCTCCCCCTTGTGATAGCTTCGCTGGACTACAGTTGCAGCCCACCTACACAACACGTGTGACGTCGAGACTCACCCAAGGTTCCTCTCTCTCTCTCCCTCCTCTATTCTACTCACCCCCCAACTAAGTGGGTTGTCGGCACCGGAGGGAAGTCAACCCTCGGCGTCGCCCCTCTCTCTTTCTCTATCATCTCTCCGTATATCATCTATCTTTTGAAAAGGGTGGAGAATTTGAGATTTGAGAGAAATATTTCAGTCATTTTATTATTACAAGATGAAGGGAATATTCAAATGTTTGTCAAATATTCATCTTTATATCTACATAAGTTAATCGCAATGATATTTCAAAATTACGAGTATCCCTATTAATATATTTTCTAACATGATTTTTTATCATTTAAACTTAAAACAATGATTAATTTTAAAAAACCCATTGTAGAAAATTTCAAAAAAAATAATTATATTATTACGCTGGCACACTCTGGAGGCAAATTAAACCCGACCCTTTACGCATTCTCCTCCCGTAGATCCCATTAGTATCATAGGATCCCACGTTCTTCCACCTCCGAATGAGGAGTCCGAATTAGCAAAACCCCGCCATCTCAGTTCCGGATTCCCCGTTCTGATCTCCTCTTCCGCTCCCCCCTTCCTCGCCATGGCCGACGCCGCGGCCGCCTGCCCCGGCGAGCCCACCATCGACCCCACCTCCTTCGACCTCGTCGTCTCCAGCACCGGTCTCCCCGGATCCCTCGTCGCCGCCGCTGCCGCCGCCTGCGGCAAGTCCGTCCTCCACCTCGACCCCAACCCCTACTATGGCTCCCACTTCGCCTCCCTGTCGCCGCCGTCTCTCGCCTCCTTCCTCCACCAGAACGCCTCCTCCGCCACCGCCACCGCCACGCCGCCGAATGGACCCCATCCGGACTCCTCCGACTACCTCGCCGTGGATCCGGAGCCTTGCCGGCTCTACTCCGAGGTCGAGGTCTCCGGCGAGGCCCCCGAGCCTTCGAGGAGCTTCCTCCTCGATCTGTGCGGGCCCAGGGTGCTGTACTGCGCGGACCCGGCGGTGGACGTGATGCTGCGGTCGGGGGCGAGCCACCATGTGGAGTTCAAGAGCGTGGATGGCAGCCTGCTGTACTGGGACGGGAAGCTACAGACGGTGCCCGACTCGAGGGAGGCGATCTTTAAGGACAAGAGTCTCGGGTTGACCGAGAAGAGCCAGATGATGAGGTTCTTGAAGTTGGTCAGGGAGCACATTGAGTCGGATGGGAAAGAAGGCAAAACGGGCAGCAGGATAGATGAGGAGGATCTGGAGATCCCGTTCGTAGAGTTCCTAGAGAAGCAGAGGCTGCCACCGAAGATAAAATTGTATGAGCCAATTCGCCTTTCTCTTTTGTTCACTTTGCGTTTGTATTGGATCTGGCAATTGTTTTCCCCACTGGTTGACAGTGCTTTATATTATACTTTTACTACTACAGTTCTAGTTGATCCCAGTTTTTTTTGAAAGTGACTAGTTCATCCCAGTTGCTGACTACATGGTACATACTGTTGGTTTCTTCAGCTGTCAAAACATTATGATTCAAACTTTAAGTATATATTCAGAATGAAGATGATAAACAGTTAATAGTTCATACTAGAAGTGCGTCCATATGGTGATTATAGTAAGAAGTTGAGTATATAATATTCAGAATGCGGATGATAAACACTTAATACTAGTAGCACATCCATATAAATGTGATTGTAGCAAGAAGCCCGGGACCAGGGAATGATCTAAGCATGGAGCATTTCACTTCTATGGACATTGATAAAATTAAATATTTTTTATAAATAAAATCTTAAATACTTGAGAGAATACATATTCAAGACAATGAATTCTAAAGTATGTGGTGTACATTCTTATGAAAATGTAAAATAACCGCCATGTTACGTAGAATTATTGAGATTTTCAGGTAATTTTTCATTAATCAAACATGTATAAAGTCTCTCGGGGGTGGGGGAGTTGGATAAACACTTTGTGGGCAACTATGAGGTCGCTGTATCAAATCCCACTAGTGGTACTGTCCAAGGGACGTTTGGCCTGCCTGCGGCTTGGGGTACTAGGGATTTGGGATTGATCTTGGGTGGGTGGGTTTACTCTTGTTTTCCAAAAAAAAATGAAATCAGAAAGTTATAAATAATATGAATACGAATATTTATAAGTTTCATATGGCATAAAAATTTCTATTGATATTTGGCAATTACCAAGGTTTGTGAAAATGGTTTTTTATGATTAAGCGGAGTAGTACTTTAAAAAAATGATTAAATGGAGAAGGATTTTATTTAAAAATTGTGGTTTATGAGTTCTTTTCAACAGTTTAGAGAGTTTTATTGTTAATTACCTTCAGTGGTAGTCCTCCTGAGTTGGACATAGTTATTTGATGTTTGATTCAGCTACCAAGTTAGAGCTTAATTTGAGGTCTTCTATCGCTTATCCGTTAAATTGAAAATGGAAGTTAACAATGAAAATTAACATGTGGTTTATGTTATTGCGTCTATATTTATTGTGTAGATTGTCCAATTTTTATTTTTCCTACTTCTAGTTACTTGGCAAGGGTACTTTTATAGTGGATATGACTTATGAGGAACTCGTTTGTTACTTTAGTTGTCCTCATCCTGAAAGAAGATGATAATTAGACTATCCACATGAAAGCTTTGTTAGAGGCTTTAAGTCTAATTGACAAAGCTTATGCTGAATTTAGATGATTGGGAGGGGAAAGTGGCCTATGTTTTAGAAAAAAGAAATGAAAAACATGTTATCTTAATTGGGCATCTAGTACTTGATAGTCACTTAACTAACCACATTGCCACCTGCTTGGCTGCTTGGCTGCTTGGGCCTAGATTCTTCACAAAACCCAATCTCTAGTTACATGCTTTGCTTAATATACTAATGTATGACTCTTCAGAGGCACTATGTTTGATATAATTAAAATTTTACCATATACTACATCCTCATTTTTTTGAATTTTCTCCCCTATATTATCAATCATGCAGATACCAATTTATTTTGTTCTGAGAGAATAAAAATGATAGATGGATAAGTATTGCCATTTTTTTTCTTTTCATTGCCTTCTAGAGCTGGCTTAAGCTGCTGCTTAGGTGCCTAGGAGGGAAGTCAGTGCCCAAGGCTTAGGTTCTTTGACTACTTCGATGAGGACACATCACAGTGTTGTCTATGCCAGGTTCTTGCAATCAAATGTCAAATAATTTACTCTCAATCGAAAGTAGATGATGGCATTTACAACTAGTTTCTTTGCTAATCTGATCTGATTTCCAAGTTCTCCTTGCATTTTTTTGGGTAAAAAAATGAGTACTTCAGGGTTATAATTAGACAATATGCTCAAATTGCATACTAATTGCTTTCATAAACATCACTATTTACCAATTTGCTACATCGGAAAATAGATGAGGTGTATCAATGTCGCTTCTCTTGTATGCAATGCCTTCTTATGGAAGATTTTGGAAGTTAAGATTGGTTAGATACAATGTTGTTAGGTGGCCATAAAGTTATGTTCTATCATCAAGGGCAGCATTCACTAGTTGATTCAACCATACACTGCTTAATCAGGTATTACCATCTAGGTGTGTCAGAAAAGGGATGTTAGAGAGATCTTGCAGACTGGAGAGATCTTGAAGGGTCCAAGAGATCACCTCCTCTTTCTGCCCCTCAGATCAAGGAGGTGTTTCTGTCCTCAATCCTTAAGCAGATTTTTAAAATTACCCATGGTTGGACACCATTTTGATTACTGACCATAAGATTATCTACAGATCTAGGTCAATCTATTCATAGGTTGATGCAAGAAGGTTTCCCTTATCTATAGCTAGTCTATAGAAACCACCTTATGGTCGTATGATTCAATATATAGTCATCTGGCTCATCTGTTTCTCCAGCTCATTTGTTTTCACTTTGGTCTCTGTTCATCCATTCCCACATGCATTCCCTTTTTTTGTCTGAGCTCTTCTCTGTTCAGAGAGGATTCCTAGAAGAAGAAGAAGAAACTTGGTTGCCTCTCCATTGGGGATGGAACTCCCAGAAGAAGGAATGCAGCGGTCTCTCTTACATGACCTCTCCTTCCCATAGTTCTTTCATGATTCTGTCTTCCATCTTTGGATAGGTAATGTGCCAAAATCAGATGTTTATCCAACTCCTCGCCACCCTTCACGTGGAACTGGACATTCCCCCATTGACCCTCCATCACATGGAACTGAACATGCCTCTCCTTTCCCCAGTGACTCTCTTTCCTACTGAAACCCGGGAGGGTCTAATCAGGAGCTCTTGGGGATGCTTATCTGAAAAATCAGCCAGTCTACTCATAGCAGGTTATTTCACTCCTAAATTCAGTTTTATCCATGCGTTTCTTTTGAGGAATAGCTACTTCTGTTTGCATGCAGGTTAACATGGATGTACTATCTCTTCCCCAATTAAAGCTATGTTCAATTGCCCGATCATCTCATCCAATAGCCGATCACTATAACTTGGGCTCCTCTTGCTCATTATTCGTGTTGCTGCACCATCATACTCTGATTCTAGTTTTCCCAGGATTGTGGTACAGCCACTCGTGAAAGGTGTGAGATCCCAATTGTCCTACCTTTATGCTACTTGTGAAATGTGTGAGATCCCAATTGCCCCAAGTTCATAGAACTTTGTGGAAGGATTGATAATTGTTCCTGGATACAATTTTAATAGTTCTTGTCGACTATCTTCAATTAGCTTTTTGTATTCGACTCTTATGAGAATCAAGCAGACTTGTAGACATACCTTCATGCTGTTCGTGGATATGGCTTTCCCCCCCCTTTTGGCGGGCCTTTGCAGCAGTGGCAGAGACAGTGCACAGAAATCCCAGAAAACCTAGCCATGTAAATAAGCCAATCCAAAGGAACTAAGCTGATCCATTAAACAAAGCTTACATAAAGGAAAAAAGAGTTTTGAGTAATTAAAAAGCATATTTATAAATTTAAAAAATATTTATGAAAATATAAAATTATGTAAAGAAATTTTTATAAAAGTTTATGTGTTTTCTAATAAGTCAAGATTGGTCGATTCATTTTATGAATCGGCCAATCCACATGCAATGTAGCTGATTTTGGTAGCCCATTTTGATTTATATATTTATTTATTTATAACTTTTCAAATTAGGATCGGCCTTAGGGGCCAGTATCAGATCACCACCCGGTGATTCCGAGTTGAATCAGTTGATCCCAATTCAGATTGGCCGATTCTACATTCCATGAACTAGCCTTAGGGGCCAGTATCAGATCGCCACCAGGTGATTCCGAGTTGAATCGGTTGATCCCAATTCAGATTGGCTGATTCTACATTCCATGAACTAGTTCGAGCTTGGGTGCTTCCCCTCCTAAACCCTCTATCCACTAGTTCGAACCTGGCTCGTGCTGGATGGGGGATTGTTGTGGTTTAGTCCCATATTGGAAATTCATGGATGTCTTTCCTTCATATATGTGGGGGATTCTCTCAACTCAATGCCTAGTTTTGAGTTAGAGTTCGGTCCTCTAGTAGTGTTGTACTATAGCTTTGTTGTAGTGTAATATGTGAACCCACTTTCAAGATGAGAGCTTATACGGCCCTCTCATATAAAAGTTTGCTAAAAGTTAATAGGGATGAGGAAGCCTCAAAAATCATCAATCTCATTTTTGAGGATTTAAACATGGGTATTTCTCTTCTGCAGTATAGGGAATGAAGCTTTGCATCTTGATGTTTTTCTCTTGCATTCTATTTATATCTCTTTGTAGGCACTGTATAGGGTTTTGACTAATTAAATACGTCAGTGTAGCGCATGTGCGGCCCAGAACATCAAGATGTCTCGGGCCTGTCAGTCAAGGTTATAGACTCGTGGACAGTGTAACGTGCATGCGGCCCAGAACAATATGTGAACCCACTTTCAAGATGAGAGCATATAGGGGCCCTCCCATATAAAAGTTTGCTATTTCTCTTTTGCATTATAGGGAATGAAGCTTTGCATCTTGATCATTTTTTAGTGCACAACTCTCTGTCGAAGTATTAATCCTAGAGTAGATATTGTTGTCCTTCTACAGGATAAAGACCTTAACATCTGTTTCTCTCCTGCATTATACGGAATGATGCTTTGCATCAGAAGAGCTTAGAGTAGGCCTCCTCAAGTGTGAAGTCCTTTTTTAGTGCACAACTCTCTATCGAAGTATTGATCCTAGAGTAGAGGTTATTGTCCTTCTACAGTACGAAGACCCTTAACATCTTGCATTATAGGGAATGAAGCTTTGCATAATGAAGCTTTGCATCTTGATGTTTGTCCCTTGCATTTTGTTTATGTCTCTTTGTAGATGCCGTCGAAGTATTGATCCTAGAGTAGAGGTTGTTGTCCTAATATGTGAACCCAGTTTCAAGATAGCAAGAGTGTTTTAGCTGGGGTCAACATGGGAGCAAGGCCACTCAGGAGGGCAGCTTTCATTTTGGGTTGTCAGATAGGAGATTTCCCTATCTCCTATCTATTTCTTGTTTTGTCTCCGGAGGCCTTTCGCTGTAGGGACTGGTAGGTGATAGTTCAGAGGTACGAGTCCATGCCCGCTGGTTGGAAACTTAGGGTCCTCTCCTATGGGGGGAGAGCAGTCTTATGCAGACGGTGCTGGGCAACCTCCCTATCTACTTCCTCTCTATCTTCAGGATCCCTACAACTGTGGCCAAGAAGCTGGACTCCATTCATGCAAGATTCTTCTGGTACAACAACTGAGATAGTGGAAGGGGTTGGTATGACATCTCCTTGGGTAGGGTATGCAGAAGCAAGGAAGTAGGAGTGGGTTTCAAGAACATTAGGGATTTCAATCTAACATTTCTTTGTAAGTGGCTGTGGAGGCTTAGAGTGGAAGACAGTGGACTTTGGCTTCAGATTATCAGGCAAAGGTACTATAGCAGGCCTAGAGTTTGGGATTTGACACCGTCCTTGTTAGACTATGTTTCGCCTATTTGGAGAGGCATCATCCTTTGCAGTGATTTTGTTAGATCTAGTGTTCATGTCATGCTGGGTGATGGGCAGAGGAGCCAGTTATGGAAGGACAGGTGGTGTGGAGACTTCACACTTGAGGAGACCTACCCTAGGCTCTTTGCTATTGCTGTTGCACCTTTGGCTTCATTGTCGCATTCTTATGATAGTCAACTATCAGGAGGTACTTGGACGCCTACTTTCAGGAGGACCCTATTGTATGAGGAGATGGATCAGCTGAGGAGCTTGCTTTCTTTGCTTACTTAGTATAGGCTGGTGGACAGTAGACCTGACTAGTGGCTGTGGAGATGGGGAAATGAGGGAAGTTTCTCTGTCAGTTCGGCATATTCTATTATCATAGATGGTGGTGTATGTCACCGTTTTGTTCCTTAGGTTTGGCACCCCAAGAGCTCGTTGAAGGTTAAGCTGCTGGTATGGAGGATTTCTCATGGCCTGCTATCCACTTGTGATAGTATTGCACCATTTTGTGAGGTCATTACCACTTTGTGTTGCTTGTGCGAAGATGTGGAGGAGGACATTGACCACCTTTTTATGTGGTGTTCATATTCTTGGAAGGTATGGACCCAGATCGGTTGTAGGATCAACCTTTCCTTGGGTCAGCCTGAGAGTGTGCAGTAGGTATTCCTTAATTGGCACAAGAGATTGGTCCTCAAAGGAGACAATCATCTGGTGGTTTATCCTTCACGTGAGTTTGTGGGCTCTCTGGAGGGGAAGAAACAGGAGAATTTTCAGAGGTGAAGCTAGAGTAGAAGAGAGGGTTGTCTCTTCTGTTTGTGAGAGAGTGTGAGTGGGCCAAACTCCTAGGTATAGTGGAGTCCCACAACTTCTCTATTTTTTCTTGTTGGGGGATAGGTAGACTTCTGCCCTCTTGGCAGTGACGTTTGTACAGGGATCTTTTCGGAGCTGAAAGTGTATACTTGCATATCCTTTTTTTCATTTAATACAATACTGGTAACATCCACTTTTCAAAAAAAGTATAGGGTTTTGACTAATTCAGTTTCACTCTGGTTTTTCGTCATTGATCCTCATAGCCACATCTCATTACTAGATTTTCCCAAGTGAAGAGTCCTTTTGGGAAGTTGTTCCTAAAGGTAGAGTTGATATTGGAGGACAATAAAAGCTTTGTGGTGCATGACAATTGGAATGATGCATGAAAAATCTTATCCCAACTCTCAATCAGAAAAACCCCAAAATAGGCTATACAAGGGCTGGTAACTGGATTGAAGGATCTAAGTTCTGTGGGACACTACTTTGATACAGAACTTCCAAGGGGAGCATGAGCGCCATCTTTTAGGAGGAACCTTAGGCCGGCCCCATGAGATGGACCAGCTGGAGGAACTTCTCTTCCTCCTAGATTATGCTCCAGACCCTAGCGAAGCTGACATGTGGTGGTGGAGATGGGAGGAGGGGGGAAGCTTCTCAATCAGCTCAGTCTACTCTCTCATCTCCGATGGAGGACTACGTCACCGCTTCACTTTGCAGATTTGGACCCCTAAGAGCCCTCTCAAAGTGAAGTTACTGATCTGGTGGGACAGGATTGCCCGTTATCTACCGGACATCACTATCAGGTGCTGCCTATGCGAGGAGGAGGAGCACAATCTGAATCATCTCTTCACAAGATGTATCTTTGCCAGAGGTGTATGGTCAATGATTAGCAGGAGGATCCACTGCAGTTTTGGTCCTTATGAGAGCATGAATTGTCTGCTTGCAAGATGGCACAGGACATGGAAATGGATGGAGGATAGAGTAACCTGGTGGCTCGTCCTCCACTCCACATTATGGGCCTTATGGGGAGAAAGGAATAGAAGAATTTTTAGGAACGAAGCCAGCATTGAGGAGAGGGTCGTCTCTTTTATTTGTGAGAGAGTAAGGGAATGGGCTGAGCATCTGTGTAAGGTGGAGTCACATAACTCCACCCTTTACCTTTTGTTGGGTGACTGGGATGGTAGGCATCGTGATGCAGGACAGAACGGGTCAAACCCTCATGGACCGATGTAGACCTCTTGGATGATCTGTTTGGGCTTAACTGGGCCTTTTTCTTGCGGACTGACGTCTCCTGTTGGGCATTGTGGATGCAGTAAAATCGTGCAGGGGTGGACAGCCACGACTCTCGTCGACTGGTGGCTTGGGCAACAGGGATGCTGGTGATGGGAGCAGCGGCAGGATGATCCTGGTAAGGCCGACAATGGTGTAGGCCGTCAATGTCGGCGGCTGAGGTGGCTACGCTGCTGCTGTTGCTGGGGCTGGTCGGTGGTGGAGGGTGAAGACAAGGGTGGCAGGGCCGCAATCAGCTGCGGGCGCAGGAAGGCGGCTTGCAGCTGGGTTGCAGGGGCGGTGGCTATGCGTGGTCCGGTGGCGCAGGTGGAAGTGGCCGGCTGGCTCTTCTTGCAGGGCTATTCCTGGCGGGAGAGGTGGTGGTGGTAGCCGGCTGGGGTGGGGGTAGGAGAGGGGAGGAAGAAGAAGAAGAAGAAGAAGAAGAAGAAGAAGAAAGAGTGGCGGCGTTGGTCTGAGGGGGAGAAGAAGGAAGATGGCGGAAGAAGATGGAAAGGGGGGGTGGCGGCGGAGGACGTGCAGGGATGCCGTGAACGGTGCGGGAGTTTTAGCTGCAGCACTGGTTAGCGACGTCTGGCGCCCTGTTGCAGCCGGCGAGGTGGCGTGTGAGGGAACCAGAGGCCACACTTGCAGCGGAGGGGAGGAGAGGTGGCCGGGAAAGGCGGGGCATGGCGGCGGTGGCGAGGGTGACCGGTCTCCGTCGGACGCTGGCCGGGAGGGGCGGACCAAGGGCAGCTCCACTGGAGGTGCACGCAGGCAGCAGACGCGGCTGTTGTGGTGGCGGTGGCTGCAGAGGTGGCTGCACGGTGTCGGTGCGCAGGGAGGCACGGGGCAGCGACCGGGGTCCACGGTTGTGACCGCAGATGGGGGGGGGGTTGCTTCCGCTGGCGGCTTGAGGTCCGACGCACAGGGCCACCGAGGTCAGGGTCGCAGGACTCGGCCTTTGTGGGTGGGGTCACTTCTGGGATGGAGTTGTAGGAAGAGACAGAAAAGGAGGGGGAAGAAGAAATACGCAAGGGAAGAAGAAGACGTGGGAAAAGAAGAAGAAGGAAAAGAGGAAGACGAAAAGGAGGAAGAAGACGAGAAAGAGAGAGGGAACAAGGGTATGGCCTGGGCTTCACACCTAGGGAGAGGGCTTCGCACCCGGGGGGCTTCTCACCCCACCTCCATCGTGTAGAGGTTTAGGCTCTTCCTCAGAGAATGGCAGTGACTTCATTTTCTTCGACTCATTGTTCCTTCATTCCACTGTTCAATAATGGTACAGTGCACTCATATATAGGAGATCAAAAATCTTTCCATTGACCCTTTTGACCTTACACAAAATATGAACGCACAGAGCACAAATGGCCCAAACAAGTGAGGCCCAGTATGACTTCAAACCTAATAGAAAAAAGAAAGCCCAAGGAAAGATAACAAACTCCTTTTTTTTACTCCAAACTAGACTCAATTAAGATGAAAATACATAATAAAAATAAAAATGACTCGATACGTCTACGAACATCCACATAAATTTCGCCAACGTACGACACGCCAAGCAAACTCATTGTCCGGCGTCACAAGTCTCGCTCCGCATCCATCACGAGTCCCGCTTCCCATCACATCGTCTTGGACCTTGGTGCGATGTTTTGTATAGGGATCTTTTGAGGGCTTATTGGTTATATTTGTACATCCCATTTTTTATAATTAATACAATTGTGGTACTACTCACTTTCAAAAAAAGTTGCTTTTTCTAAGTGTGTATTTTTTGCTTTCCAGGACATGGATATGGTTGATATTTTTGGAAAAATGCATAGGATATAACCCCATTTGTATACTAAATGACAGTGATGCATCCTTAGAACAGAGCTGAGTTGCAGTATCTTATACTAAACATAATTGGAAACCCGCCCATATAACTAATAGAAGTAGATAATCAATTAAATTGACATATGAATGCTTATTCTCATTCCCAAAATTGCCAAAGAAACAGAGGAGATTTTCATAGTCAATGTGTTTTTAACTATTCAGCAAATGTACAATCTTTACTCCAGCATAAATGTAGGTGGTGAATAACAAAACATCTAATTGAAGCAAATGATGTGAAATATAAATACCCACAATGAACACCATTCAATTTGAAAAGAAACACCCTGCACCCACACCTTTGAAATATAACAAGAACTCTCATCCTTTGATCATTTCTTCATGATCATTCCCTTCTTGTTCATTTATTCATTACAAATTCAGTAGCAAATTTTTAAGTTTCTCCTAAGATATGTCAGTTGGTAACAAGCTTTTCAAACAGAATGTATTATCTTTTCATGGAACATATGAGAAGTTTACTAAGTAGCATCCTGATATGTGGCAGATGAGGAAGAACTACAACCTGAACCAGAGGTGGTGCTGTCATATGGGTTGTAAATTAATCACACTCAAGTTTAGAGTCACCACAAGTGCACACTGTTCTTCATCCTTCTCTCGCAAATACCTGTTGTACATATTAGATAAGTGATTCTGAGTGACAATGTGTGTAAACATTCTCTTTATTCCACATTGGTAAAGAATGAATCGTTTTCTTGAGAATGTTTGTGCTCAATTGTGCCTTCTCTAAACTAGTACTCTCAATGCCTTAAGCAGTTTTTTAAGTTACCCACTGTTAGGTACTTTTTCCTTTTTTGCTATTTGTAAGATTGTCTGTATGGATCTGGAGTGATATCCATTAGTTGATGCAACTGTATACTGCATGGTCAAGGAATACCATAAGGGTGGGTTAGAGAGAAGACATTTTGGAGAGACTGGAGATGTTCTCCTCCTCCTCCTTGGTCTTAGTCTCAGATTCATCTTGGGACCCAGGAGAGATGGAGATCTAAGAGAGATCTTTGAGAGAACTCAAGACATGGAATTTTTATGCTTGGTCAGGACGAGGATGATGATGATGCTTAAATTGGTTTCTTCATGCCCAACACTTTGGGGCCTTCTGAACAAACGTATGGCACAAGTTCTTGAATTTACCGAAAGTAAGAGTAGGTTGATGAATATTTCGCCGTTGGATTTGCCAGTGGCATGAATTAGGAACATATAGTTCCTATGTGGTTGTTGTTTAAGCTCATATAATAGCAATGTGATTGTTATTTAAGGTCATAATTTCTGCCAATCAAGATCTCAAAAAGATATTGTGCATGTGGTTCTCATGTATAGACTTACAATTTTATTTTTCCAGAGTATCACTTGCTTGTAGTCGTTGAGATTATGGATTTCTTTCCTTTCACTTGGGGTAGTCACTAACTTGCAATATTCTTTGTATTGTAGGATTGTTTTATATGCAATTGCCATGGCAGATTTTGACCAGGACAACAAAGAAAACTGTGAAAAATTGATGAAAACAAAAGAGGGGTTATCAAGTTTATCTCTTTACAGCTTATCCATTGGAAGGTGAGTTGAAGCTTTCTTACTATTTCATTTAAATGTAAGCTATGTTTTTTTACTGGTTCCTCTTAATAACTTGAAACATGAAGTTCCTGGTGAGTGATTTGTATCAGACTTATCAATAATGTAGCTTGAGAGAAGTGTGTTTCCCCACCCCTCAATTACATATAAGCATCCTAATCCTTTCTACACTTAGCTTAACAGAGAGCGAATCCCTTGACCTTATTCTTGAAGGCCTTGTGTTAATTATTTGTTGACTACTTAGTTTGTCTGTATATTTGTCCCACGAAGCTTGCTGAGCAGGAATATGTTGCTACACTAATCAATTTTCATGCATCATATCAAAGATAAAACAATCTCCATACATTTGCATCTACTTTCTGTCAATATAAGCATTGCTTTTGCTTCTTAACAGAAGGATGTGCATTGGTTTTTGTCATGCTTATATGCACGAGATAGAAGTCTATGTTGCCTTTAACAGGGAACAAAAACTTGTATCAGATTTTCTTAACATTTTATGTATTAATTTTCTTCTTCAGTCTCACTTCTTTTCTTTTTTACTTGTTTTTTAGTCAGCAAACCCAATTTGAGGGTCAGTGATCCTTACTACTCTTTGTCACATCCTTTTCTTTTCTTTTTCCTTTTTTTTGGGAAGTGTATACTGCTACAATTTATTAATAAACAAAGAGGAGGTATACATGTGGAAAGGACCAAGTTCTTAGAAACCCTGTATACTACAAAACAAGTGTAAAAGAGCAGCTCAGTTTTTTGGGGCTTCAACAACATGGGATTTATGAAGGGTCAATGCTATGCAACCTTACCCTTACTAATTGCAGAGAGGTAGCTTCCAACCTTAATGTTGCATCAAGGTTGCCCCTCAACAGAAAGATGCTTGTCTCTCACCACCCGCCATCGGGGTGCACGGTTATAACCCCCCCCCCCCCCCAATACCAATATTGTGTTAGGCTGCCTATCAGCACATGTGCATAGCAGTGGAGAGCTCTGCCAATCTGCCCATTTTCCTTTCCCAAAAGATGTACCCACGCACTCTATCATGCTATCAAAAGTAAACAACTCAATCAGCAAACCTAACGGATCCGTTGAAGATAATTTATTTCTTTCACCTCAGAGTGACCAGAGGGTGGCTTTGTAAAATCAGCCACCAAGTCTCTCGATAATGAAGCCAGTGATTATGTAAATTTAATTCAGATGCTTTTAGAAGTTTCCATATGTAGATAACGAAGACCTTGGGGTGGGAGAGTTGGATAAAGTGCTTCATGGATAACAGCGAGGTTGTGGTATCAACTCCCACTGTGGACATAAATGCTGGGAGGGTACCGAATTGGAGTTCACGTGACTTCTGTCCTTGAGGACTTCACCCGGTCTGGGTGGGGGGAGGGACTGAAGGACTGCCCGAGAAATGTTTGGCTTGCCCACGGCTCAGGTGCCAATCATTCAGGCTTGATCCTAGGTGGGTGGGTTTACTCTTGGTACTAAAAAAGGAAATTTCCATATGAGAGAAAAGGAAGTGACTTTTCTCAGTAAAATCAATGTACAAATCAATCAAAGGAACACCCACATTACCAAAAATTTGGAGAACTCCCGAAAATTAAAAAGTCCCTTCAAAGTTAGAGCATTTTGTGACTTATGTTTAGAAACATAATTATAACCAAAATATTGTGATGTAGCATGCAGCCTGTGCAAAGAGGGAGTTGAATTTGATGATCACATGTCATCAGCAAGAATTCTGGAAAAAGGTTTTTGGAGAGATTGCGGAGGTTCAGACTATTTTTGGATCAAC
The DNA here is from genome assembly GCA_022559845.1 of Amorphophallus konjac. Lineage (NCBI taxonomy): Eukaryota > Viridiplantae > Streptophyta > Magnoliopsida > Alismatales > Araceae > Amorphophallus > Amorphophallus konjac. The sequence goes on along the minus strand of JAHNEJ010000485.1, from coordinate 50,258 downwards.
ACAAGAAATGTGGAATTACTTCCATGGTGCAAGGATCAAATGGGGGAGGCATCCAAGAGCCTGCATACTACTAATCATCCCTTATGTTAATTGCTGGAGTCTATGGAGAGAGAGAAATGATTGCACATTTTCCAAGGGAGCAGATTTCATATTGAAAATATTTGCCTTAGGGCTATCTCTTTTCATTTTTGTTATAGTAGATTTATTCTTAAGCTTACTCCTGAGAAGCGGCTGAAGGCTTTGTTAACTCTTCAATAAGGCGGTGGGGGAATCTGTTCTGCCTTCATGGTTGTTCTACCGCTATATATAATAATATAAAATTGGTTCTGCTATCCCCAAGTTCTTCTAAAAGAAAATGTAATACAATGCTACACTACTGAAGTTATTAATTTTCTAATTCCAAACGTCCATTGCCTTTTTCTTTATAGATCCTATCTCAACACACATCATGCCAATCTCTGCTGTTTTGTCTACTTCTTTGCCTGAAGAATCTGCATTAGATCAACTCTAGCCATTTGGTCACCATTTTTGGAAACCTGAATGGGAATAAGGTTGGATGCTGATGCACAAAAACACTACTTTGCATATCAATGATCAATCTTTCTTTATAAGACAACAACTTGTGTTTCCACCCTGCAAATCAATTCTCAAATTTCCTAATCACACTGTTGTAGCCTCTGCAAGGCCTACTTAGGGGATAGGAAATTCTCCAACCCTTCAACCCAAGATCAAAGCAGCTCTCCAAATCTCCGGCTGACTAGGAGCCCCACTATGTGATTTTTCTCTAAGTTGTCCTTCAGCCTACTTGTCTCCACTAGTACCAATGTCTGCTTCAAGGCAAGCAGTTGCTCTTCATCTTCAGTTCCAAAGAGGATAGTGTGTGGTCCAAGTACTTCTGGCATATATGCTAGAGCCTCTGATGAAGTCCACCCCCTTGCCTTGTCCCACATCCTGGTCAAAGACCTGTGCGACTCGCACAAACAGTCAAGGAGTCACTGTGTCTCCTTGCTTAAGCCCTGCCACTGTGAAACAACTCCAAAGGTTGACAAATTGGCAAGTACCACGAATGTTGAAGTGGTAATAACATAATCCAACTGATCTCTCTCTCACTGAATCACATATGCCTCCACCATGGGCAGTCTCTAATTTACTCTATCATAAGCTTTTCAAAAATCTGACTTGATAACCACCTCCTTTCTGTGTTGATACTTCATGGTCTGAATACACATGCATTACTAAAAAACTTACTTGAAGATGCCTTACTTTAATGAAGGTAGTCTGGTTACAACTGATCTGCCATGTAGCCACTACTTCTATGTTAGTGGCAAGCATCTTCATGATGACTTTATACACTCCATTAAGTAGGCTCATGATTCTGTAATCCTGGAGTAGGGGATACCCCTTTCTCCTTAACAATGCATTCAAAGGTCTTAGGTGAGCATTTTCCCTCTGGAACTCATTTAGCAGCTTGCCAAGCTCCAAAAAATGCTGGTAGAAGATGAGAGGAAATGCATCTGCACTTGGTTCCTGGACTCCTGTCAGTCTGTATGCCAGTTCTCCTGGATGGCTGGATCCTTCCAAGATTTGGTGATCTCCACTTACTCCCTGGTATTCTGTGAAGCAAGGCCATTCTAATGCATGTCTCAATGTGCCTTCCTCCGTACTTGAGCATAGATCTAAACCACATGCTTTTGCATCTCTTCTTCCTATGTGGACTAACTGCTTAACGGTAGTGATATCATGTGCCAATTCATTTCTTGTCATATTGTTGAACCCTGAAAATTTGTGAGGTGTCTCTGGAATTTATAAATGATTTTTGAAGAATCTAGTAATTTTATGAGAATTTTCAGACAATTTTCAGATTTTTTTGGGGAATTTTTAGAAATTTCTAAACAATTTTCAGAAGATTCCAGCAATTTCCTCATAATTTTCAGCAATTTTGTGAAAATTTCTTGAGAATTCCCAAACAATTTTCGGGGAAATTCCATATAGTTTTTATAAAATTATAAAGATTTTCTCAGAATTTTTGAAAATTATTAAGTGACGCCAGATGATAAAAAATTATCGCCGTGAGTTAAATGCCTCGGGAGCTATGACAGGCAGGGTTATTCACATAAACCCTACGTGCTCCCATACATGACAATTTTATTAAACACCTCGTGGGTGGCATAAAGCCATGTGCCCGTGCAAAGAACAAACAAACAATGTCTCCCCCGACCTGCGGGGATCGTTCTCGATGCTTTGGAGTGTGGTCCCAAGCAGTCCAAGAAAATCGACAGCAAGGCGGTGTCAAAGAAGAAATAAAATCTCACAGTCTCCACGTGCCGCTTCGTCCCCGAATCTCGTGGCAGAAAACGACGACGAAGAGGCTTGAAGGAGACAAAATCAAACCCTTTTAAAGGGGTTTTGGACCCACAAAGGGGGATAGGTGGCCGCCCACCTGCTCTCTCCTCTTCTTTGGTCTGCATGAGTAGGGAAGCAGCCACCCCTCTCTCTCTTTGTTCAGCCTGCAAGAAAAGGAAAAAAAGAAGAAAAAGAGGGAAGAAGAAGAGAAAGGGGGGAGGGGGCCTCCGGTTGGGCTTGGCCTAACCGGGGGAATCTCCCCCGGTTTACACCTAAGGGCTAACCGGGGGGAGCTCCCCCCCCCCCCTAGCGTGAACCGGGGGGGACCTCCCTCGGTTTCCCCCACCTACCAGCAACCGGGGGGAGCCCCCCCGGTCCCCCCCCACCCCCACCTGGTCGCGAACCGGGGGGAGGCCCCCCGGTCACCCCCTCTCAGCCACGCACCCGGGCGACCTCCCTCCCCCGGTCTCCTTTAGCTCTGTGCGGACCCCACTTGACCAGGGGAACCTCCCCCGATTCACTCAAAACCCCCATTAAACCATTAATTTGTCAAGAAATAAAAAGGGGGATGAACTTACCTCCACATGCTAATCGTGGGAACCTCCCCCGGTTTATCCATGGGCGCCTAGGTCTGGCCGGTGGAACCTCTCTCGGTTCATTTAAATTCCCCCATTTGATATTCTAGAATAAATAAGGGGTGGTGAACTTACCTCCCTAACTTAACCGGGGGAACATCCCATGTTCATACTCAACCGAGGGAACCTCTCCCCGTTCAAGCAATGTGTTCCCAATCTTGCCTGGGGGAACCTCCCCCAGTTCACCCTCATGCGCATCCCAACTACCCCGGGGAACCTCCCCCGGTTCAATTCGTGTGCGTCCAATATTAACCAGGGGAACTTCCCTCGGTTCAGCTCATTTGCGCCCATGGTAACAGGTGGAACCTCCCCCAGTTCTCTTCACCTCCCTAATGCAATGGCTATACCCCCCCCTCTTTTTAAAAGGAGGAGGAGAACACACACAAGAGGACATGAAAGCGGGAATAAGGAAGCCAATACTCAAGTCCAAGGAGCTCCGAGGGGAATCCATCTTCTTAAGAACTCCAAGAACGTTTGAAGACTTGGGATAAAGTCTGATTCGCCCAGCCCCCAAGAACTTGTCTGTTTGGTCTGTTTGATCTTGTTAAACCCTTGATAAAGGGTATGTCGGTGTTTTAGCACTTATACCTTTGTTTGCGGAGAAATTATTTGTAAAACCATGAAAATTCTGTAAAAATACAGAAAACTCGTGTAAAAATTCAGAAAATTATGTAAGTTCATGTGGGACTTATTTTTATGTGAGAAATTGCACACAAGGCCCTGCCATGTGCGAAATTGTAGAAAAACTTTGCAAGTTTATGAAATTGCATAAATATCCACAAAATTTAGGAAAAAATTATGAAAATTCATAAATTGAACAATCAATGTTCCAATTTACATAAACGCCCTCCAAATTGGGGAAAACCCTTGTTTTGTCCAGAAGTGCAATTTTATCCTGGATCTTTGCAAAATTATGTAAATATCAAGGAAGGCAGAATCAGATTGGATCGGCCCGGATATCGGTTTTGGCTCAAACCGATCCGATCCCGCGCCCTCCGAACCCGATTCCTATTGAGGATTGGCCAGATCGGGTGGATCGGGCTGGATCAGTGATTCCCGCACTAGGATCGCCTGATCCAGAGCCACCCCCTGGCCAATCCCATCCATGTCTAAAAAAATAAAAAGAAAAAAGAACGAGAAGAAGAATTGAAGTTGGAACCAAAGAAGAAGAATAAGGAGAAGAAGAATGAGAAAGAGAAGAAGACAAACAGAAGAAAGATGAAAAAAAAAAGAAACATATACCTGTTTGTGTTGCCTGCGTCATCGCCTCCTGACATCGGCATCGTCACTGTCACCACCTGCCACCAGCATCGTCGCCATTGCCACCTGCCATTGGCGCCGTTGCCGTGCCATCTCTTCCTCTGTCTGTCTGTCCGTCCGTTTGTCGTTCTTGCTACGCAGTCGAGCTGCCACTTGCACACAGACACAAGCAAAGGGGGGAAACGAGGACAACACAGAAGAGCAAAGTAGGGTGGACATTACTCGGTCAGGATCGGTCCTTGGTAAGTATCCAGAGAAATTACAGAAAAAATTCTGAAAATCACAGGAATGGCATAAATATGTTCAGGTTATGCCAAAGTTGTGTTTCCACTCTCATGACTGAGGAAAAATTGCAAATAAATTCTAGTCTAAGGGAAAATAGTGAATAAGTCCAAACTCGTGGAAGGATTTAAATGTATTGTAATTATGTCCCTCCTTTAGGGAATGGGGATTTTTTTTTGGGACTTAGGTCCTCTCATCACAATGGATGATGCAAGGGTTAAAGGCTATCTCTAGCAGTCAATCAAAGGTGTTTAGACTTATGCTGATGTAAATAAGCACCAACTCCAGTCGGTGGGGAAATATTTAGCACCCGAACTCTAAATCATTTGATAAATTAGGCTCGCGGGAAGAATTATGTGCATGCTAAATAATTAGCTAATATTTATCCAACCAATGGATATATTATAAAACAATTTTTCCGCATGTTCAACACATATGCAATTTTTTTGTGAACCTTAAATGATATTTTCGCTATGTGGTTTTAATATTTCTTTCTTCTCTTAATTGTCTGGATAGCTGACTCCATCAATTTGGGGCTCTCTTAATTGTCAGGATTGTTGACCCTCTCGATTTGGGACTGTGTTGCTTCTGTCTTTTATCCACGTGAATTAGTTTGTTTTCCATGGTTTCTTGCCAAGAATGAAAATTGTCAGCATAGAAATGAGTAACTCCTGCGTAGTGACAATTTGCCGGCATTGCTTATTTGTGTTAGATTTTAAATAAGTGATTTCTTTTGTTCTCTACTTACTTGATAACATAATGTTAGGTTTCCTAATGCAGTGGGACCATTCATTTACCCTATCTATGGACAAGGGGAGTTGCCACAGGCCTTTTGCCGCTGTGCTGCTGTTAAAGGTGCTTTATATGTAAGTTTTATGCTTTCGATTTTATTTTCTCAGAATTAACTCAAAATCTTGGCTACAAGGATGGCATGAAAGCATTTTAATGTCTAAGAAATGGAGTATACCTCTTCAAGTCATACAAACTTGCATCTCATCGAAGTCAAAAAGGTAGAGGGTCTAGTTTTAGTTTACTGATAAGGTAGGAACTGTATTCTTTTGATCTTCAAAAAGGAAGCGAGATCGGAAGATAGGATAGTTTCTTTGGTTTCCGACATAGTGGTTTTTTGGGCTAAACATTTATGTAAAGTGGAGGTACATGACTCCTCAATTTTCTTTTTGTTGGGAAATTGATTTGGGGCACACCTTCTTGGTGTGGTGGTTTTTTGTATAGGGGTTTTGTGAGCTGATAGCTTATACATGTACATCCCTCTTTTTTAATATATATGTGGTACCATCCACTTTTAAAAAAAAAGGGAACTGCATGCTTTCTTTTTTAGATGTTGGGCTTCATGTCTGAGTGAGGGTATATTTTTGCAGGTCCTGCGAATGCCAATTTCAAGTTTGCTTTTTAACAAGGTATGTGAATTTATAAAGGTGTTTTCTGTTTTGGCACATATCTCCAATATCAGAGCCACGTGGTTCCTCTACCTAGGTCTTTGATTTCATTTGCTAGAAGAGTATCTTGGAGCTATCTTGTTGCTTCTCACAATTGAATGTTCTCACGTGCTAGCCTTAAAAGAGTTTTCATCAAGGTCTGCGGTACCGGAACCGGTAATGGTTAGGGGTGGTACCGGTATTGGTACGGTACCACCTGGTATCGGTTGACCCCCTTTATTAGTGTGTATATATATATAACTAAATATATGGGTTTAAAAATTGAAAAAAATATAAAAAATCAGATAAAAGAGGAAAAGTTGATAGAATTCAAAATCATACATAATTGAACACATCCAACAATGTAACACATATATTTGAAAGTTTAGAATTAGCCCCGGTTCACCTATTTTTTTTAATTTTGAATTGGTACCGGCCGGTGCCGGTACCGGTTCCAAAGAGGCAGAACCGGACCGGTCGGGTCTGATATCGATATGTACTGGGCGGTACTGCGAACCAAGGTTTACATTTGTTTTTTCTAGTCAGTGCTCTAATGTTAATTGCTTCCATTTTTTTTAATGAAAGTGGGTGGTACCACCATTGTATTAAATAGAAAATAGATTTTTACATATATACCTTTATAAAACGCTGTATTTGCATTTATCCCCTTACCTTTACCGTATTATCAATAATACCCTTGATATATACTGTATTATTATAGTTATTTCCCTGTGGTTCCCAGGCCGTCAACGTCGGTGAATATGCCGAGAATATGTTGACGAAAATTGTTTGAACGTGTAAAAATTGAAAATACCCTTGAGAGAGAGAGAGAGAGAGAGAGAGAGAGAGAGAGAGAGAGAGAGAGAGAGAGAGAGATAGAGAGAGAGAGAACCCTCCTACACCCCTTCCATCTCCGGCCACCCACACCCCCTCCCTGTTGCTTCTCCTCGATGTAGGGGCTTCACACATGGATGACAGTTTCGGCCGAAACCAATATCTTTCGACTGAAACGTATCTGTTTCGGACCTGGACAATCCGAAACCATACGCCCGAAACCTGGTGAAACTGGATGCCAACTCCCCTCTTAAAAATATTATTTTATTATGTTTCGGGCAGAAACCGAAACTGAAACCGATACCGTTTTGGTTTCGGACCCGGCCGAAATTGAGTCCGAAACTGCCATTCTTGGCTTCACAGGACAACGACTTCACCTTCAATGGCTTCCAGGTCGCCAATCTCAGCATGGACGGTGGAGGTCACCCCCGATGGCCTCTGGAGCTCACCAACATCCATGGCCAGTGGAAGGGCCACGGTCGCCTCCCTCGTCGCCGGTGGCCACGTCCCTTGTCTCTGGCAACCACTTCCCTGATCTTGCCTACACACTGTCCAATGTTAACGTGCAAGAGTCTAGCGGTTCCAAAACTTCATGGCCACCTCCCTCGTCTCCAATAGCCACTTGTGCAGCCACCTCTGTGTCTCCGACAACCACCCCCACCATGCGAAAACCCTCTTCCTCGAAGCCTCCGACCGCATCCCTCATCTCCGGCAGCTCCTTCGATGGCTACCACAGTGCCTCCACCGTGTGACAACCCTCTTTGTCAACTCCAACAACCATCCTCCACCTCAGCGCCCCCCCCCTCCCCCCCCTCTTTCGACGGCTGCAAGTCTGTAACAACACCTCCACTGTGTTGCGGTCCCCTGCATAGCAGCCTTCTCCAGCACCTCCACAGATCCACCTAATTGAGTAGCTTGTTGATCCGAATTTGAGCACAGAACATATGGATCGAGCCAACCTTGAACGCAACCTATGGATACTTGATGATAACATGATGTGTGTGTGTGTGTGTGTGTGAGAGAGAGAGAGAGAGAGAGAGAGAGAGAGAGTGTCTATAACTTGGTCATGGTGGTGCTCGGGGGTGGGAGACGGCTTCGGCGAGTAGGGGCCACCCCCCACCCCTTCCTGAGCCCTTACCCTTTGACTCAGGCGAACAGGGGCTACCGCCCACTCCTTCCTCTGCCCTCTCCCCTTGTGCCCTCTCCCGCTCCGGCTCCGGCGAGCAGGGGCTGCCCCCCCACCCCTCCCTGTGCCCGCTCCCCCTTCGGCTCAGGCGAGTAGGGGCCATGCCTCCAACATTCCCTGATCTGCCCCCCACCCCCCTGATCTGGGCCCCCACCCCTCCCTGCATCTCTCTCCCTCCGGCTCCGACGAGTGGGGGCCGCGCCCCCATCGGGTTCTACACCCTCTCCCCCTCCAACTCTGGCGAGCAGAGGCCGTCCCCCACCCCTTCCTGCCCTCTCTCCCCCTCTGGCGATTTGGGCCCCCCCACCTCCATGCAGCCTCTCCTCTTCCATCAAGCTACATCCCCCCCTCTTACGCAAGGCCCCCTCTCCCCCTCCCTCTGTCCATGGATGTTCTCAGAGAGAGAGATCTTCCCCCACCCCTCCCTAAGCAGCCCCCCTGGCGAGCACCCACACCCCCAACCCCCGGTGAACACCTGGCCTCCCCCTCCTCCGGCGACCACCCTCCCCGCCTGGTTACCCCCCGAGAGAGAGAGAGAGAGAGAGAGAGAGAGAGAGAGAGAGAGATGCTAACCCAAGGGTAAGTTAGTCTTTTCCTCTTTTAACCTAGTAGGGCAACCAAGTTAAAGTAATGTGGGTTACGGTGAGGATATAGATGCATGCTAACCCAAGGGCAAGTTAGTCTTTTCCTCTCTTAACCTAGTAGGGCAACCGGGTTAAAGTACCGCTGGTTATGGTGAGGATATATATGCAACAATATCAGATATATTAGGTGTATTCTTGATAATATGCGAAAAGTAGGGGTTTATTTGTAAATACGGTATTTTATTGGGGGTATAGATGTAAAAATCTTAATAGAAAAAAGGATGTACAAGTATTGTCAAAGAGTTCCCAAAAAAATCCCTATACATGAAGGGCCTACACAATGCTAATTGCTTCTGTTAAGATGTAGGCTTCTATAGGCCTGTCAACGGATTCGGATATTATCCGGATCCGCTTCGAATTCGAATCCGTATTAACGGATAATATTCGAATTCGTATTCGTTTTTTCGGATACGGATAATATCCGAATTTGAATCTGAGCGGATACGGATATTATAATGTTCGCTTCGAAAAATATCTGTTCGTAATATTATATATCATATAATACATATTTTTAAATAATATATTATAAAATAAATACTATTGTAGAGAAATTTAGACATTTTATAGTTATATTTTAATTTAGAGTTTATTTTATATATTTTTGACATTTTATAGTTATATTTTATATACTTTTAACATTTTATAATTATATTTATATACTTTTAAATTTGAATCGGATAATTCGAATTTTAAAATGGAGCAGATACGGATAGTCATATATTCGCTTCGTATCCGAATTCAAATCGGAGCGGATCAAAATCGGATAATTCGAATTTTCAAACGGAGCGGATACGGATAGTCATATATTCGCTTCGTATCCGCTCCGTTGACAGGCCTAGGCTTCTACATAGATAAGTTTATATTACAAAATGAAATGAATAAATTTATTTCACCTCAGCTGTCATATGCATTTTGTATATGACCACTAAACGTATGTCTTGAAGCTCATATTTACTCCACTAAACGTATGTCTTTAAGCTCATATGTACTCTTGGATGCTCCTGAAAACTAAGGGTAGTTTTTCAATGCTTGCCCTGTGCCATCCGAATCATGGTTTGCCAACTCAAACTGACTTGATCAGTTTTCGGACTTGAATCTCAAGTTGGTCAATCCTGTGGTTTGAGTCCTTTTATTCTCAAGAAGAGAAGAAGTTGTTCTCTATGGATCTTTACATAGTATATACCAGTTTTCTGGGTTTCAGTATGGTACCTGTTCTACAGTTAAGCAGACATTCAGGATCGTCTCTATGGACTTTTACATAGTATGTAAGACAAACGTGTGTGTGAGTCCCCAGAGATGGCAGTGGTAGCTATTCTACAGTTGAACAGCATCTCACCTAATTATCACAATTGTTTCACATCCATCATCTCCTTTATAATCCATTAATAGATATATGTGTGTAGTTGTTTCCTAGGCAGCTATTATTTTTTGCTTCTTGTTCCACATAGTACCCTTGGAACATTTTCATTAATTGGTTTCTTATTTCATATTGTCTTTTCTTTTAAATTGTTAAATTTAAAACATTTAGAAGATTACACAAACAGATTTATTGAAGTCTTAGTAAATCTTGTTTAAATACAGGAAGACAAAAAGTATCAAGGTGTAAGGTTGGCAACAGGTCAGGATATATTCAGTCATCAGTTACTCATGGAGTCATCAGTTGCCGTTCCTCCATCGTTATCAGCAGACATTGAAGATGGAGGATATGATGGGAAGAACACTACAAAAGTTAGAGATGATTCAAGTATGACATCAAAAGTTACCCGGCTGGTCTGCTTGACAAAGAGCTCTTTACATCCTGAATTATCAAATATCTTGATTGTTTTTCCCCCAAGATGTAAGTTTTATTTTACTTGTCATAGTGTTTTGGGAATTAATCTGAACTATCATATTTGGACATGGAGCAGTTTGTTATCCTTTTCAAGGGAGATCAAGATTAGTACAAGATCATTTACTTATTTGCTGACTGGACTTCTTTAGCTCTGTTTCCTGGTCAGCAAGCACCAATTCGAGCTCTCCAACTAGGCAGCAATGTAGCAGTTTGTCCTCCCGGCTTGTAAGCATCGCTGATGAAAATTTATTTCAATTTATCCCCTTTCCCTTCCCCCCTCCCGGAAAGAAAATAAGGAAAATAAGGATCCAAGAAAAATGGTCCAATTGAATGGGCACAATGAGTTATATGAAAGCAGCTTCTGTATTGGCAAGGAAGAATTTTTGTATCTTTTAGATAACATAAGCAAATCATGTTTGAACTTTGAACCTTCGATGCATATTTATTACTTTGTTTTATTTGTTTGTGTTCCTTCTCAGTTATGTTGTATACCTCTCAACTAAATGCGACAATGCTGCACAAGGGAAAGATCATCTACTTGCTGCCATGAATGCTCTCTTTAAACTTCCTGATGAGGATGATGGAAAAGGTGGGACAGATGATCAGGGTGAGGACAGTGGAACCCAAAGTACTGAAAGCACTGATGAAGCCAAGCCAAGATTGTTATGGAGTGCTTTATATGTTCAAGAGCTAACACAGGTCCACATGATTTTTATTGCTTTAGGTTCAGAAGTTTCTCTTTAAGCTAAGGATCTCCCCTAGATGGCCATTGCCAATTTTTCTGCTTTGGGGTATTGGTGATTCTTTTCTACTGCAGGTTACCGTTGGCTCTATATCCTCTTCACCCATGCCAGATGGTAATCTCGACTACAGAAGTCTTCTTGAATCAACAAAGGAGGTAATCTCTCCATTCAATCAATGAAAAACATTCTCTTTTATGCATTACTCTTTTTTACCGTTACCTTTTTCTCCCTATTTGATGCTTACAAGTGTAGTGTTAGGGTGACAACGCGACCCGAGACATTCGTGGGGAGCCTAAGTGCTTCGGCGGGAAGGTGTCTGCCTAGGTGACCCCTTGGTGTCTTTTTAAAAACTCAAAATATATATCCCCAATATACAATTTAAGAATACAATACATGAAAAAATTACAGATTTTAATGAGGGGTGTAGAGAGAGATGGAGAGAGGAGTGGGGGAGAGACAGGGGGGAGGCTGTGTGTGTGTGGGGAGAGAGAGAGAGGTGATTGAATTGGAGTTGGGGTGGGTTTGTAAGGGGAGCAGGTTTTAACAGGCTCTGATTCGAACGGAACATATTATGGGTTATGTGAGCAGGCCAGTCAGCCCAGGCACCCAGATAGGGCACCATGGCTTGCCTTGATCGCCTAGGTGGGTGCCTAGCCCACCTTTATGGGGACAGAAAGGCGGGCCGGTGCGTGGACCCATAAGGTTGCCGGCTCGCCCAGGTGATTGCCTTAACAACTAGAACAACATAAATCCTGGGTACTTGTGCCAACCAGAAATCCCTTCCCCTGTTCACTTTTTCTGTCGGTGTCGAACCCGACAGAAAAAGTACCCAGGATTTGTTACTATGTGCGTATTTGTTACTTTTGATAAACAAATTTGCTAATCCTACTCTATAGTACTTGCACGTTTTTTTCTCTGTATAAAATATGTACATTTTTTCCATCTAAAATGGTGATAGAATACTCTCTTTAATGTTTCTGCATGCTCCAGATATTTCAAAGCATGTATCCTCGGGAAGAATTTTTCCCTGCAACTCTGGCCTCTGATGAAAATGACGAAGATGGTATCTCCCAGGATTGATGGTTCTTGAGCTCCGATTATGATTTGCATACAACTTTTTCTCGACCTAGGATCTTAAGACCACATCGAAGAATCAGGTAGGATGCTGGAATACACTAATCAGGTGCTATCTGAATGAGAAAACGGTGCCACTATGAAAAGCCGGATGTGATCGTTTTGCAGAGACATGGGCATCCCTGTATCAGAATTTGCGAATGTAGTTTTGCTTGTTTGTTTCATGGGGTACTACTGCTCATAACTAAAATGCTTATAAATAATCTTGAGGCTGCATATTGGAAAACTCCACAAGGAAATGTTGGATATTGGATCAACTGGAGCTGATGATCCTTGAGCTAGAAGTGCCTACTTGGAAATTCCCCTCACCTGGAAGAAGCCGACAGCTTCTATTTTACATTGTCAAAGAATGCGTTATAAACATCTTTCGAGGCACGTCATTGGCGCTTCCATCTCTTCACAAAGTTTGCTTGCTGTGAAATAAGAAACATCCATATAATAGCTTAATAATTTATGGAAATAGTTTCTATCAAATTGTGTCAGAAATAAGGAGAGAATGAATCAAAAGATGGTAGTGGTCGAAACATGCTGTAGCTCTCTGGAGAACTGAAATAGTTTTAGTCCCAAGGTGGAAGGTGGATGGGTTAATCACCTCTAATAGTCTAAAATTCTTTCTCTGGTGACACTACAAATGTGGGATTGTCGGATCGTTTGGACCGGTTGTGCCGATTTTTCTAAGGTACATGGTTTGGTATGGTGCGGGATTGTTGTTGTATAGGATCGAGAGCATTTTTTTTAATCTCAAATGGCAAGAAATTGATTTCTATGGGGATTTTTTTTTTGTAAATTTTCAAACCCATCTCTTCATTCTTCCCACCTCGCTTCCGATGTAAACCCTGGCCGCCTCCTTCCATCGTCGGCCCACCCTCGCCTCCCTACCCCACCTGCGCTTTGTTGATCGCAGTCCTCGATAGTTGATCTCCCTGTGCTTTTGCTGCCGTTGGCCATCCACCTCGCTGACAAACCCTGCGTCACCATTCCCAACTTAAGTTCCTCTCGCCGATGAACCCTGTGTTGCTGTTGCCGCACCGTTATTTCTAGTAGATCTCCTCGCCGACGAACCCCGTGTTGTTGCATCACCGCTTTCAACAGAATATCTCCTCGTCGACGAATGTTGCGTCATCGGCCGCCATCGTTGCCGTCGCCAGTTGTCGGTGACTGGTTTGTCGGATGACACCCGTGTCAGCGTGTCAGTACCACCCAGGTATGATTCGGCATGGCAAGTATAGTGTGGTACGCATCGATTCGATAAATCATCCTGTGGTGGGTCTCCTACTTGAACGAAGGAAAACCTGATAAAATTATGAGTAATATAGACAATAAAGAAGAAAATAGGCCACGTGAAAGAGAACTGTAATAATCAGTACTTGTGTTTTTCCCGTCAGGCAAGGTTCTAAAATCTTCGTACAAAGAGGGTTTATTTTTGAAATGAAGCGTCGCATTCATTCATCTACATCAAGGGTTGTCATGTGACGTCCGATTGTGGTGAATAGCATGTATTAGATCGTGTCAGTCAAAAATTAATATCTCGCAATGTCAGTACAGTGGTACACTCTCCATCTAGTATCATTATTTTTAATAAAAAGATTTTAATTAAAAATTTACCTTTTGTGGTAAAAATTCTCTTCTAATAACAGATTTTTTTACAGAGTTTTATGTACCATCAATCGCTATACATGCACTATTGTTTGTCCAGATGGTTAGAACTATATAGAAGGACTCACGTGCACCTTCACCCACTGAGACAAAATTAGACTTTGTAAGCCATCAAGATCATGTACATATATCTTCATTTGGCTTCGACTCAAATGAGCCATATGTTTGACTTTCTATGTTATAATTAACTGAATGACAATGATGTATTTCTTGAGCTCACAATTTATATATATATATATATATATATATTTGTGTAATGAACCTAATTGTACCCTATGTAATATAAATCCACTATTCTTACCCTTTTAAAGTTAATCTTAAAAATTTTAAGTTTTTAATATTTTTTTAAAGTATCTCACTTGTCAGCACGGCCACGGTACCATAATGTATTATGATAGACCATACCGTTAGAACATCATCACAGTGTGTACTAATGATACGACGAACCTTAGTCTACATTATGATTTGTCGTATCGCACTGACTTGAGACATATTAGCCGTGCCGAATCATGTCAATGAAAAATCGTCACATCAATTCAAACTCGATCTATTATCACATTGTCCTTGGTCTTCACAAATTTTTTGAACTTCTTGCGAGAGTAAGTTGAGATTGTATTACTTGCCCTTATGTTCCACGCGATGTTTGAGTCTAGTTTAGGATAACATTATAGGATGACTCTTTTATTGTTAGGAGACCTGCGCATGCATCTTATTCCACTGTTTCACCTGCACCTGTTCGGTCTTCCTTCTCTAGGGATGCACTAGTTGATGTAGTTAGAGATTCTTTTAAAGACTTTTGTATACTCTCTACCGTTGCATATGCATCATTATTCCTGAAGATGACTAGAGATATATAGAGTCACCCACGTGTGTCTCCAGCCGCTAAATAAAATTTGAATCTACAAATTACGAGCGATACTTGCATGTGTCTTCATCTGATTGTGAGGGTTGACCATTTATATTATCAATAATTTTAATGGTAATGATATATATATATATATATATATATATATAATGTTTAGTGCACCTATTTATGCCCTATATAAGTTAAATCAAACATTCTTAGATAGTTAAAATTAATCTAAAAATTAATTTTAATATTTTTTTATTAAAAAATTCTTTTCGGCATGATGTCATACCATGCGAAACTATACCATTGGATAGTATGCACAGACTTTATAGGCGATACGGTGAACCTTGGTCTGCATCACACCTTTGGAATGCCGAATTATCCACAAGTTTAAGATATGCAACGTCCAATTGACTTCTACAGAAGCATAGCTTACTAGACTCGATATTTTCTATTTGAATTATCATAAATTATGATCTTTCATGTCATTAACTCGTCGTTTGGATTATCTTCTTAATCGATCATTTCCCTTCAACAAATTTTAGGCTATTTCATTTACACGTAACAAGAGTTAACGCAATGGTCTGCATGCGTTAAGTTACATTCTAACGAATAGACGTAAAAGCCACAACATTCTTATCAAAAACAATGTAGTGATATGATCTGTAATCATAGAGGTGGATTATCTAACTTTCCTCAAATGAACTCGATAAGCGAAACGAGTCACCAGTCATCAATAATCAAGTGAAGGTAAGTTCGTACAAGCAAGGAATAATTCAGGATTGGGAACTTTTTTAAAATAATCTTAGCATAATAAATAATATGTCAAAATAGACCTAATCTCAAAATATTTACAAGACTGTCTCGTTTACGTCATCTCTCTCTCTCTCTCTCTCTGTTGGACGGGGAAATCCCCCTTCGACGTCCCCTCTCTCTAATATAAATTAGATGAAAAAAATGTAAGATGTGAAGAAAAAGCGTGAGCTGGCAAAAAAAATATAAACTGAGGCACTGAGCAGAGAGAATGTATACTTGGTGAAAATTGTAGACCGGGTAAAAAATGTAAACTGTGTGAAAATTGAAAAAAAGATAAAGCTGAGTAAAAGGGTAAACTCGGCAAAAAAAATATAAACTGGGTGAAAAATACGTAAATTTGGTGAAAAATGTGAATAGGGTAAATCGAGAAAAAAAGTGTAAACAGGAGAAAAAATGATAATTGTGTGCAAAAATTATAAATTGGACAAAAATGTAAACTGTGTGAAAACAAGGTGAACTGGGTGAAAAAGAAGTGTGGGGTGAAAAAACCTAAATAGCGTGAAGAAGTTGGATTGGTCTACCAATAGCACTCTCTTGGAATACAAATGTAGTTGACCACTAGACTTTTTTTCACGCAATCTTGCATTTGTTTACTCAGTTTACACTTTCTTCATCTAATTTATTTACCCTTATTTTGCACTGTTTACATTGTTTTCACCCCGTTTATGCTTTTTTCACCGAGTTTACAATTTTTTCACCCAATTTACACTTTCTGTCCAGTAAACACTTTTTTCACCTGATTTACGATTTCTTTACCCAGTTTATACTTTTTTTTGCCCAGTTTACACTCTTTTTTTACCACTTTACATTTTTCTTCCCGATTTATAATTTTTAACCAAGTTTACACTTTTTTTACTCAGTTTACACTTTTATTGCCAGTTTAATTTTTTTTCTGTAATTTACATTTTTTCGCCCAGTTTACAATTTTCTAGTTTATAAATTTTTTTACCCAATTTATACTTTTTTTGTCGCATTTACATTTTTTTCATCTAGGTTGCACTGTTTTCTCTGTTTACATTTTTCCCAATTTACAAAATTTTCACCAAATTTACTCTTTTTTAAACCTAACTTACACCTTTTTTACCTAATTTATTTTTTCCCAATTTACATTTTTCACCCTATTTATGATTTTTTTCATCCAGTTTATATTGTTTTTGCGTATGCATGCAGACGTCCATTAGAGAGAGCAATCAGAGAGAGGGGAAGTACGTGGGGGTTTTCCCTTCCGGCATCGGCACCCCTGCGCTCTGTCATCCCTATACGAGAGAGAGGATTGCCAGCGCCCGTTACTCTGGTGCCGTTTCGCCCCGCGCTGGCCCCCCGCCGACATCCCGGACCTCCTCTCCTCACCAAGCGGGTCACGTCCCTCACTCCGGTGCGCCCCTCCACTTGCCACCGACATCGTGGACCCCCGCTAGTGTCGCGGCCGTCCGCCGGTCCCTCGCAGGTCGCAAGATGGCATCGCACCTCTCCTCCCCTCACCCAGCCAGGAGACAACAAGAAGATGCCGGTGACATTGTATGACGACGGCAGGGACGTCGTCGCGCGGCCGCCACCATGACCGACGTTGGAGGGGGGTTTGCCGGGCCCCCTTCGGCACCGGCACCCGGGGTGTGTCTAGAGAGTGGAAGAGGGTGATGAGATGACAAAACTGACGGATACGTTCTTGTAAATATTCTGGGATCGGATATATTTGGGATATTATTTATTAAAATGAAATTATTTTTAAAAAATGTACCATCTGCATTGAGGTGGTCCAACGAATCCAGTCTCAGATATTACGGTTGGTGGGCCGCCACAATGTACCGTGCAGGGCCGTTTAAATTTACGTTAAGACGTGGGAATCTTTTAGAATTAACGACCATTGATTTGGAACTAAGTGGAAGCATCCTACGTCAATCCAAACAAGTGGAATCTGGGATGTTAAGTGGATTTCGGTTGGTCAGGTAATTATTCGTTTAAAATTTAAATTAGATTTAAATTTACATCCATTTAATCAGATAATTATTTAAATAAAATATTTGATAGATAATTTAATTAGATATCGGATATCCGATTATTAATTGAATACGAATTTGGATATTGAGATATCCGTGTCGGATATTATCCGAACCCTTAGATAAAAATTTAAAAATATATATATTATATATATATATTTAATTTAAATCTTAATTTATTATTTGGTTACTCTTTTTTATGTTTTTTATCTCAAAATATAATTTAAAAATAATAAATTTATTTACATCTATTTGATAAGGTATCTCCTATTTTTTAGGATAAAGTTTAATTTTTTGATAACATCTTTTAAAATAAAAATAATTTTTACTCTTTCTTTTTTTTTTGAGAAAATAACGTACAGTGCTCTCACACTGCTCACACGACTTACCTCTAAATAGATTTAGTAATTATCTGTTTAAAATTAGAACCGAATTTGAATTCGTATTAATCCGATAATTATTAGAATAAAATATCTGACGGATAATTTGATTATTGATCGGATAATTCGATTATTAATCGAATACGAATTCGGATATCACACTATCCGTTTTGTATCCGATCTGTTTACAGGTCTAAATCTCGGGCCGGTGACGACGGTACAATGGACGAGATGGAGGGAGTCATGATTTTTCTCTCTTTTGAACCTTCAAACCATTCTTTGGAGGGTAATAGTGTCATTTCACGTATTTTCTCTTTAATAGTTGTTGACCGGAAGAACTTGTTGTCAAGAATTGATAAAATTTTGAAGGACTCCAACATAAATATGTTAAGTAAGAGACAATTCACAACTAGTTTACCTAACATGGACCTACTCACTCATAGTTTGCCATCCCGCCTCGACCCGTCTCGACCCGCACGACCCGACCCGACCCAGGCCGGCGCCGGGTCGCACGGGCTGAGGGTCATGGATGGGATGCACTGGACCGCATGGTACCGTGCGCATGGTCCAGTGCGTCCCGCCACGTAACAATCCGGTGCGAGGCGGGACCCGGCTCGGTACGAGTGGTTCGGGGCGGTTCGCCCATTTATCGAGCCGGAGGGAAGGCTCTTCCTCCATCCCTCCCACTGGCGAGCGGCGGTGCAACGGCGTTGGACGACGGTCTTTGGGCGGCTCAGAGCAGCGATCGGAGGTAGGTGAAATTTTTTTTTTGTTAAATGGTATGCGCCTGTGGGGGGCCACCGGAGGTGGGGGAGGGAGGGGTGGGGGGGCGATCAACGTCGGTGGGGGGCGTCGGAGGTGGGGGAGGGAGGGGGGGGGGGGGGGCGATCTGGGCGGTGGAGGCCGCCGGAGGTGGGAGAGGTGGTGGTGGGGGGGGGGGCGATGGTGGCCGGGGGGGGTGGGCGCAGCAGGTGGGAGGGGGAGGGGGGGCGCCGGAGGGAGGGGGGGGGGGGCGATCTGGGCGGTGGAGGCCGCCGGAGGTGGGAGAGGTGGTGGTGGGGGGGGGGGGGGGCGGTGGTGGCCGGGGGGGGGGGGGGATCTGGGCGGTGGGGGCCGCCGGAGGTGGGAGAGGTGGTGGGGGGGGTGGTGGCCGCCGGAGGTAGGAGGGGGGGTTCTGGGCGATGGGGGGCCGCAGCAAGGGGGGGCGTTCTGGGCGGTGGGGGGTCGCCGGAGGTGGGAGGGGGGCGGCCTGGGCGGTGGGGGGCCGCCGGAGGTGGGAGAGGGAGGGGGATTAAAAAATAGTAATTAAATTTCTAATTAAATAAATTAAATGTCATTAGTTAGAATAATTTATATTTTGTTAGTTTTTTAAGATTTATTTTTGATGCCTTAGGTAATTTATTTAATTATTTTATGTTATAAATAATTTTAATTTATAATAGACGATTCTATATAAAATTTAATTTGTTAAAAAATATAAGAATTAATATAGATGTATTAAATAATATATTAATTTTTACATGTTTTAGAATTAAATGTATTATTTTTATTAAAATTTAGTGATAACAAAAATTATAGATGTAAATTGTAACATGCCGTAGAATAATATTTTTAGTTTAACATGTCGTAGATTAATGAAATTAGTGTAACATGTCGTAGAATAATGTATTCATTTTTACATGTTTTAGAATTAAATTTATTATTTTTATTCAAATTTAGTGATAACAAAAATTGTAGATGTAAATTGTAACACGTTGTAGAATAATATTTTTAGTGTAACATGTCGTAGAATAAACATATAGTTTTGCATGTTGTAGAATGAGGAAAGTTTACATTAAATGATATTATTTTCATTAAATGCTTTTTGTATAAAACATTGTACATTGAATTTATATTTATTACTTAAATTACGGCACAAGTGCACTGACATTAAGGAAGATCGTAATGAGACTTGTGTCACAAACATCCTCGTCGAGTCGATGTGAGCGGAATTGGTCGCAATGAGACTTCTATATTCTAATATTATTAAATATATATAAAATTTAATCTTTAAATAAAATTTTATTATAATTTTACTTTTTAAAAACTAAATTTAAAATTTTTAAAAAAATCAAAAAATCGCGTGACTTGGACCACTTGGCAAGAGAGCGGACCGGGTCGCTGGGCGACCCGCCTGACCCGACCCGTCCCGCGCCGAGACCGGGTCGGCCGGGTCGCGCGGGTCGACAAATCTTGATCTCACCTTCGTTCCTTTTTTGGCTTCTAAAACAGGGGTTACACTCTAAAGACGGCAACAATAACAGAAAAGAATCGAGTAGGGGATAAACACAAAAAATGGGCAAGACTGCAATTTTGTAGCTCATCCGGTGGCTCCAACAAGTTTTATGGCATCACCGCCAATGAAGTTGAGCACATTGCATTAAGAGTCTCTAGGGTCGATTCATCTGGATGTATCGCAGTTGTAAAAAAAATTGACAAATTGATATGTTACTTTTCATATTGTACGTATCGGATTGTACCACTCATAATCGATACGATTGATGTATACTACAAGAAAACTACGTACCGACGATAATTTATTAGCTACGGCTTTTGCAAGTCATCAATATTAAAACTTATTAATGACTGCTTTAAAAACATCCGTCGCTAATAAATTTTAAAGGTGACAGATATAAAAAATTGTTATCAACCGTCGCTAACAATGATTTATTCGTGATGGCGCAAAATCAGTCGTCGCAATTGTTACTTACCAACACGATTCCTTAAAATAGTCGTCCCTAATATATTTTAAAGGCGACAATAAAAATATGCCATCGCTAATAATTCGCAATCATCGCTAATAAGATATTAGTCGCGACGATCTCAAATATGTTGTCGTAATATATATATATATATATATATATATCATTTTTTATAAAAAAATAAAAAAATTAACATTAGCGTAGTTGATTTAAAATCGTCGCTAATAAGGATATATTCGTGACGTCACATAATCAACCGTCATAAATATTATTCGCGACGACTCTTTATAATAGTCGTCCCTAATATGTATTAAAGGTGATAATAATAAAGAAAGTCATCGCTAATAATTCGTAATCGTCGCTAATAAGGTATTAGTCGCGACGGTCTCAATTATGTCGTCGCAAAAATTATAACTTTTAAAAACAAAAACAAAAAATAGTGTTTGCGATGATTGACTTACATCTATCTCTAATAGTGAATAAAAATATATTAGCAACACTTGAAATATAGTCATCGCTAATAATTTATCATTAGCGACGTCTCTTATGTTGTCTAGTCAAGGTTTGTCAAACGGGGACGGGATGCTCCGAACTGCACGTCCCGTCCCAGTCACAGACCGGGACGACTGGTCTATGGGACGCAACTGAGACGTTTTATATATTATTTTAATTTTTTTATAATAAATCAATTTTGTAAGTCGATTGGTTGAGGGTCTCACAATTAACCATGAGATTTTGGCTTCGAAACACGCTTATGGCATGTTTTTGTATGATTTTTTTGAAAAGTTATTTTTAAAAACAAACGTTTAAAACAATGATGAAGCTAAGATTCAAACCAAGGATATCCATTTAAATAGCACAACAATTAGCCAACTGAGATAGAATATCATTTAAATTATTTTGTTCCGTTATATATACATATATAATATGATTTGCTATCTCGGTACGCAATGGTACCGACCAGTACCGTCCTATCTCGGGCCGTGATTGGGACGGCTGGTTCGACCGGGACAGCAAACCCTAGTCCAATCGTCGATAGTTGTGATTAATAGCGACGTCTTGTTCGCCGTCGTTAATACTATGATTTAAGAATTATAACTTTTAAATGTTAATATATTTTTATTTAACTTGTAAATATATTTGCATGTTTTAATTTTTTACTGGGAGATCATTTGATGATGCACTTGCAAATGGACCTTCTCATATAAATATCGATCACTGGCAACAAATGTGTGAGATATGGAATCAAGAAGAACATCAGGTAATGTGTTTTTACTTAGTGTCTATCATTATTGTTAATATGCTTATGGTAAACTGTTATAATAATTTTTTTATGAATGTAGAAAATTGCTGACAGGAATAAGGTAAATAGAGCAAACTTGACAATGCCTTATAGGAGAGGGCGCACAAGTATTCATCAATTAAGTGATGATTTTGTAAGTTTCATTTTTTATTTATTCATAATTATTACATTGATTATTTTTAATTAAAGAACATCATTTTTGTAATTAAACAGCGAAAAACTCATGGTCGGGAGGTTATGCGACTCGATATTTTTGAAATGTCTCAAACAAGGTTGCAACCCGATGGGAGTATTTTTTGGACAAATGAGCAAAGTAGAGAATTGATGGTAATTAAGAATTGACATAATATTTTATGGTTCTTTATTTTATATATCTATTTATTTTTGTTGATGGTGTGTATTATTTTTTCTTAACACACGATCAAATAGTTACATTGATATCTCCATCATCAGAGAGTTCTGACGCGACATGTCCTGGCTTATCACCAGATGATGCTTTTGTCCAGGTAATTGGGCAAGATAGGCCTAGATGTATTCGATGTGGAGGACGAGAAGAGACGCTTCGTTCATGGTATGGTTCTTCCATGAGAGGCAGTGGCAACACGCATAACGCACAGATGAACAAGCCAGAAAATTTTAAAAATTAGAGTCCGAGCTTTCTTCACTGAAAGAACAGATGCATCAAATGTCTTCTCTTTTTAAAAATATGTGCTCGATGAGATCTTCCACTATATCACATGTTAAGGAAGAAGGACAAGATGATGAGAATATGGAGGATGAATCTATCGATCTTCATGTATGACTATTTTATGTGTTTTAAATGTGGGTTATTTTATGTGTTTTAAATGTGGGTTATGCGACAATGTGGATATTATGAATTTTTATTTGATACTTTTTATATTTATGGATTGTGCTGTTGTAACTTTATTAAATTTATGAGTGTGGATTGTTCAATATTTTATACTTTATATGTGATTTATATGCAATTCATATGTAGATTATTTTGTGTTTTATATGTAATTTATATTTGATTCATATGGACAGAAAAAATCAATATTGTTGAGCAGGTTATACAATTTTAGCAATGATTTGCGGCCATTGTTAATGATGCTGTAAAAATTATAGCTATAATTATGTTGCTGTCACTATTAATTATTGGCGACGATTCTACGGTCATCGCCAATAATTATTAGCAACGGTTCTAAAGTCATCACCAATATTTATTAATGAGGCAATATTTATTGACGACGAGTTCTACCGTCGTCGCCAATATCTTATTGGTGACGATTTTACAGTCGTCGTCAATATTTATTTATATATATATTATTATAAAATTAATATTAGCGCCATTTGAACCGTCGTTGCTAATAAATTTTTATTATTTTTTAATTTTTTACAAAATTATATTAGTGACAACTTAAGGGCCCTCGCGAATAATATGTTATATTTTATTTTTTTATTTTCCAAATTATATTGGGGACGGATGTATCAAAGTCGCTAAGAATGTTACTCAATCGTCGCTAATAATAACTTATTCACGACGACTGGTCGTAACCGTCGCTAAAACATTCGCGACGACGTTTTTTGCGACAACATTTGCGACGGACGATAGTCGTCGTCAAAAATATTAGCGATGACTTTTTAACTATTCGCGACAGGTTTCAGCCGTCGCCAATACTCTATTTTCTTATAGTTATAGTATACAATCGATACATTATTTATATTATTTAATTCTCATAAATATTATTTATTTCATTTTATGACAATTGACTCTTCATAGGTGGTTTGATTCGGTGGGTTGTTAAAAAATGTGAAATTTTGGGTTCGAAATTTGCAACGCTATTTCTTTTCATTCTTCTTCATAAATTAAAGTAAAAATCCGTGCAAGAAAGATGATTCAAACTGTGATTCCCACGTTTAAATCACGGAATACTCAAACCACTATAATACATATGATTTTTTATCATATTATTTTTATCTTAAATATTTATAAAATAATATTTATTTCTTAAGACGTATTAATACGGTGTGATATGATGTCGTATCATATTGTATCAATAAAATATCGATACGACCGATTCGATCTAGTCATCAAACTCTAACTATAACTTGGGATGAAAGAGGGGGAAATATACATAGGGGAAAATTTGAGAGCTCCCCCCCCCCTCCCGCCGGCCCAAACTTGTCTCCAACACTCTCCTCGGCCCCCACGAAGCTATCGACCTCTAGGGTGAAGGCCCTGCCAAATTCCCTCGCTGCCTCTTCTTGCATCCTCGAAGAGCACTGTAAGTGGAATCCATATCCCCAACTACCTCCTCCGCCTCTTCGTCTTCTTCCCTACCGTAAAGCTGCCACCTTTCCCCGTCGTCTCAAGGAGCGTCTCTCCGATGTGTCAGACCTCGAGAACATCGTCCGGCCAGAAGAAAGGTTCACCGGCCAGAAGAAAGATCCGTCTGAGGATGTTGGGGCCATGCACCAGGTCGGCCTCCTCCAGAAGGGGTCAGGAGTTGAAGAAGAAGGCCACGGAGCTGGTGCATGGCCCCAACATCCTCAAACGGATCTTTCTCAGCTCTAGCACTAGCAAGCAAAGATCGTCTCCAAGTAGTGAGCAGTGATCTCAATCTCAAGATAGAATCTTTGATCAAAAGGCGGCACCTTTTGCACTCTCACCACCGCCGGATGGGTGGAGTCTAAGGTGGGTGCCCTACCGATCAGATGGCTACGAAAAAATTAAGGAGAAAAAAGTTGATGTCCTTTTTCACGTAAAAATGGGATGACCAAAATTAGTGGAAAGGGTTTTTTTGAATTCTTTGTAACCGTTGGATCTAAGATCGGAAGGTAGGCTAGGTTGTTTGGGGGGGGGGGGCCGCAAGGCAATATAAAAATATTAAAAATAAAAAAAATTAGCCTTACCACAACCAACCTCTTATTAAGCAACGTAATCTTTGCACAAGAAATTAATTAAGTCCCACCATTTTAGACCAGATGTTATTTTCCCAACAAAATTTAGCAACCAATTAGCCACCGAGTCGCCGACGGTGGAGGCCGCGTCCTCCGTCTCTCTCCTCAGCAAAACAAACGCTTCGCTTTTCTACCATCGGTTTGTCTGGGCTTGTAGACATGTACTCCACTTTATCGGAGCTAGTTGGTTCTACGAAGCTTCGCCGGCGGGCTTCAATCTGAACCATATAGATTTGATCATTCCCAGCCAGGCTGGAGAAAGGCGAAGAAGATCTTCCACCACTTCGACGCCGGCGGTGATGGCGGGCTCGACCGCGACGACATGGCGGCGCTCGTCCAGGCGGTAAGTCCCAAGGTCAACCTTAGCAACGAGCAAATTAATAAGGGGCACGGTTGACGAGATCTTTGTCACCTACGGCGACTTCCTCGGCGGGGAGGGGGGCGACCGACACCTCACCTCCGACGTCCTACTCCGCGCCTACGACGACGGCACCAGCGAGCTGGACAGCGGCTTGAACGCGCTCGGCCTCAGCCTGGACGACAACGACGACAACGGGCAAGCCCCTCCACACGCCCCCGCGGCCGCCACAGCCAAGTCGGGAGATTCCGGTGCACAGCCGCCTCCGTCACCGGGGCCCCGTCCGAGTCCGCCGTCCGCAGAATTGGACCAGGGCCAGATCGGGCGAAGTTGGTGTCAACGGATGGGGGAAACCGGCGAAGAGGAGGCGGTGGAGCGCCGAACCGACATGATGCAGAACCTTAACGGACGAGTCTCCTCCACTGAGAGAACAGGGGAGCAGCATCCGTCTGATGTCGCCGCCTTCTCACCACGGCCCGACGGCGCCGACGCAGATGGAGACGGCGTATTCCCGGGCCCCTCGCCTGGCAGGGACAACCAGTCGTCCTCCCTCGACTCGTCTGTGGCCTCGTCTCCTTTATACTCCGGCGGACATGATTCTGAGCTGGAAGACGGAGGCCGCCTCCCACGGTCGGAGATCGAGGAGATACCCTCCGCCAGGTGGCTGCCCCATTCTCTCCTGCCTCGCCCAGCATCGTCTGCGGCAGACAGCTGGGGACAACTCGTCGGCAGAGACACTGTACCCGCAAACGCCCTGCTGGTATGTCCAATCTTGATCACTCAACTGACCGGAACTGGGAGATCCATATGAGCAGTTGAACCTGCCATCAAGTTCGTAAACGTGTGGCATTTTTAGGTAAATAAGAGATCAAGCAAAGCTGACACCTAAAATAGTGAGTATGCATAGATACCAACTTGCATATTGGCTTGGCTGGTTCCTTCTCTTGGGTTCTCTTTGCAGACAACTGAGTCCCGTAGAGATGAAGATCTCAACGTATTTTGCCCTTATGGGTTAAAGCTGTATCTGATGGCGCATTCCTCTATGTTTTTCTTTCCTTTGCTGCAGCGAAAGGTGGTGATCAGAGTCCAAATGGAGGACGCCAAGCAGCGCGCCAAAGCCATGGAAAAGGCTGTTGGGATAGAAGGTAAATACGTCGCAGATGCTCTGTTTTTATCGCTCCTTCCATCTTCTCCATCAGGTCCCTCTATTCTGCTACTCTGCCCCCTCTCTTGGTATGAATCAAACTTCGTCTTTTGTGGTGATTCTTCCTCAATTTTCTATCGAATTGCCCCCTTCTGCCGTTTCTCCCCTCCGGGCTCTAGCAAGTAACATCCGCACACTAGTCTATGGAGATCACCAAACTGCATCGCCTTGTTTTCAGGTTCTGTTGATTAGTCTCTTCTCTCCAGGAACGGGTGCCCGGTTCAAAAGCTTCCCGCTTTCAAGTTTAGAAAATGCCTGTTTCAAACGATCAGGCGAGTCAATTGTATCCACTCCAATTTTTGCCCTTTCTGCCATTAAACCAGTCCTCACCGTGTTACCAGCCTTGTAATATTCCTGCTCCTCCTCATCCTTGATCATACATAGAAAACTTCTGGGCATGGTAACGGGATCATTAAATGTTCGCACGTTCTGTCTGTACAGGGGTGATGTCGGTGGCGATAGACGGTGTGGACAAGAACCGGATCGTCGTCATCGGGGACGGGGTGGACGCCGTCGCCCTGGTGATAACGCTAAGGAAGCACCTGCGCTTCGCCGAGCTCATCAGCTTCTCAGCCGTGGAGGGTTGAGAAGTCGACGGTGAAGAGGCCCAAAAGTGTTAGTGGACCCAGTAAGGATTCGGGTTGGCAGCATTTCGGGTGGGAGGCTCGGACAAATGGGGTTTGGCCCATCAATTTATCCTCATCCTATTTTTTGTTTTTATCCTCCTCCCGTGGCTTAGAAACCACAATTCTCCCATCAATTAGAAATATTTTATCTTCATCCTAATTATCCCTTTTATAAGATGGGCTTTTGTTCTTGCCCTTATCCATGTTTGTTTTTATTGGTGTTGTTATTTTTTGTTTTTAAAATTACCA
This sequence comes from Amorphophallus konjac, assembly GCA_022559845.1. Lineage (NCBI taxonomy): Eukaryota > Viridiplantae > Streptophyta > Magnoliopsida > Alismatales > Araceae > Amorphophallus > Amorphophallus konjac. The sequence goes on along the minus strand of JAHNEJ010000485.1, from coordinate 22,789 downwards.
GAAATAGGTATATAGATGTTAAACTGTTCCATAATATGTCCTATGTGTGTATATATATATATATATATATGTATCTGTGGGTGTGATTCCCAACCAATTCATCTAATCTTATTTATTAAATTATGCATGTGGCATGCATAACAAAGAACTTTATAAACAAGTGAGTGGGGAATGCGAGGAAAATATTGAGCGGAGACTGGGACATGCAACTGGGAATTCTGAAATATGGGTATGCAATTGTAATTTTGTCAATAAATTAACAGGTGAAAAACGACAGGCTTAGAAAAGATATGAATAATGTCTGAGTTGAGTGACTGAAAAAGAAAGTGGATAATATTTAATCACACAACAAGTGTGTCATTTCTTTTATCCGAAAAAAACTTCTTATTTTATTTTCTCTTTTTTGTCCTAAAAACCCAGAAATTAACTCTATCCTCATAATATTTCTAAATGGATGCCCGATATTTAGGTGTGGCATTTGTCGATTAGGGCAGCCGAGAGTATATATATATATATATATGCACAGGCCGGGTTGTGTCCACATATCACGTTTTTGTCTCCTATCCTCACCGGGTATTAACACTCTGTTAAACTATATCTCATTTAACCCTGGTTTAATTTTAATCAAATTTGAAAAGTAATCGAAGTATCCATAATCCAGGTTAAACTCTTCTTATTTTCACACCGATTTATCAGTTTTATGTCTCCGGCCTTTTGTCTCTCTGACGTAATGCAACGAACAAATTAAATACTACTTTTTCTATAGGATTATTTTCAACTAGAAGTTTAATTTTATGAATAAAAACGAAATAGTCTTTACATCTCGAACAAAGATTAACATCAAGATTATTGTTAGCAGTGAGCACTAAGTTGAAATATGAATGTTATTACAAATAATATTAAAGTAAAAAACAATTATACAATTATACATGTAAGAGGGTTATTTAGGTAATTATCTCTAAAATATAATATATCGCATTAATTGCCATAGGATATTGAACATTATTATGGTAATATTGGCACCACAACACTATTCAGTACATCACCTCAGTGGAAAATATATCATACGTTAAAAAAAGGTAGCTAATAAATCAGATCACTCTTTAATCTCCGTGAAAAAAAAAGAAGAACAGTTGGAGTTAGGGTTGCAAACGTACGTGCCAAGCAGCTGGGTTCTAAACTGATGCTATGTAATTTTTTATAATTTTGAGATGAGTGATTAATTCGATCCACTAACTAAGAACTTGAGACTTATGAATCATGGGGGGTGGATGATCTTGCTCCACACGTCAGGGAGTGGAATCGAATAACCCACGACGTCCTCATCCCCATCGTAGAGGGAATTATAGGTGATGAACTATTAAATAAATAAAAGATGATTAAAATTCAATCCATTTGTTTTAGTTGAACGATCGAGCTAAATTGACCTTCTATCTAGCTAGCGTGCTCGCGAGTTGTTCTTCAAGCATACCTGGTAGCTTGCATCCCTACTTGGAGTGGCGGATCCAAGTGATGTGTTGGCTGGTGAATCGTGGACGAGCATGTGCTTTGACCGTTCCAGTGTCACCATTAAACCGATGTCATTGCCCTAATACTGAGTGCCACCCCGCAATGTCCAAGCCAACCCCCCCCCCCCCTCACCGTAGGACGGACCGATCGATGGGGTGCACCTGGAGCTGTAAAAGCTTCCGAGTCACAGTCACGGAGGGTCCCGTTGGGGGCGAAAACCCTACTAGCTAGCTAGATGCCCTCGGTTTTGCATGCAGTCTCCGGCGCCGGACCTGCGAGGAACCGACAACCAGATGAACATGGACCACAGCAGCTACTCTCCAACCCCACTGTACGTGTGCTTGTGTAGTAGCGGTTCTCGGTCTCTACTAGCTCACGTCTCCATCTGCCTAGCTGTTGTTGTTCTCGTTATCTGGGTAGGGACGAAGCTGGGAAAGCTTTGACCTTTGGAGCCTGCAAAGGGACCCGAACAGTGATCCAATCGAACCCGGCCTCGTCATGGACAGTATTTATGACAGGATAAGGTCTTTAGATTATGCAGAGAAGAAAGGGTGCTGATGCGTCCGTGCCGGTCCGGATGTCCCATACGGAGCTGGAGATATCTCGGTCTCAGAGTCGACCAAGGGAATTGAGGTCAGTTGGATGGAGATCCCTCTAAAGTACCATATATTGAACAAAACAGTGGAGAAATGTATGATGCTTCACATAGGGAAAACATACACGTAAACACAAATCCGGTGAAAATTTTCTCATAATGGGGGAATATGCAAAGTTAATAATGGTATTTCCCTACTGCTATTGCAAATGCGATTGAACCCAGTTCGGTACCTTCCCTGCATTTCTTCTCTTTGATTTGTCAAACGGCAGAAAATTTAAAAGTTTCAAACTTACTTCTTGTGTCATCTTCATTTTTTTGCTAGCATCTCGGTGAGGACATGCAAAATTAATTAGATCCAGACGATGCCATAGCTAGAACTTCTACAGTTTGGATTCACAATTAGCTAGGGGAAGTGCAGAACGCACACCTCGCTTCTGCCTCTGCGAGAGAGAGAGAGAGAGAGAGAGTTTTGGGTAGTGTAGGACATCAGAGGAACAAGACCACCTTATATCACATCTTTCACTGTAACCCATATATACATACATATGTCCGACTGAGATGGAAGAAACATCTGTGCTCACTACACTCATCCGGTCATCCCTATCCAGAAAGAAGAGGAAGGGCTGTTAAAGGGCAGGGATCGCCATCAGACGACGGCCGTGCTCCTTTCACCACCGTTCACCGGGCCGAACCTCGTGGGCTTGCGCTGGAAATCCCTGCTCCGGCGCAGGTCATGGCTCGAGGGCCTCAGCATCTGCATGAGCACGGCCCTCATTGACTTGGACTTCGCGCGGCCTCCGCCGCCCCCGGCTCGACCCGCCCGTGCCCCTGCTCCGTAACAGTGGAACAAAACTGGGAGAAGGCTTGATTGACAGACGTCTTCCCAGGAGGTTTATATAAATACAACATGGTATACAACAGAGTTTGTTACAGGAATATTCTTGGAAACAGATTGCTCCCAACACAGAGCATGGTTACAACAGCAGAGAGAGATAAAGACTCAATAGTTATCAGGTCATGTGGCAGCGGAGGATTCTCTATTATCATCCCCCCTCAAACTGAGTGTACGTAAACTCAGTTTGTGTAGTAAATACTTCAATCGCTGTGGATGCAGGCCCTTAGTAAAAATGTCTGTCACCTGGTCTACAGAGGAAATATACTTGATATCAAGTAGCTTTCGAGCAACCAGTTCACGTACATAATGATAGTCGACTGCTATATGTTTAGTTCGCGAGTGAAAGACAGGATTGCGAGCTAAAGCGATGGCCGAAATATTATCACACCAGATTGTGGGCCGTACTCGAAGGGGGCATACCAAGCTCTTGAAAGAGGGTGCACAACCATTGTACTTCCGCGCTGGTTTGGGCTAAGCATCCGTACTCAGCTTCAGTCGACGATCTAGCAACAGTGGGTTGTTTCTTGGCAGACCAAGAGATGGGCGTGTTGCCAAAGAAAAATGCAGTAACCGCTTATTCATCGACGATCAATAGGACAGCCGGCCCAGTCGGCGTCGCAAAAGGCATTTAGGTGTAGTAGCCCTAGTCGGATGTGGAGCTCAATGTTCATAGTTCCTTGAAGGAAACGGAGGATACGCTTGACCGCAACCATGTGATCCTCAGTGGGGCGATGCATGTGCCGTGCGACTTGGCTCACCGAGTAGGCGAGATCTGGGCGCGTCAAGGTGACGTATTGTAAGGCTCCCACAATGCTACGAAACTCATGCGGATCAGGCAAGGCCGAGCCATGGACATCAAGCTTCTTGATAGCAGAGGGGGAGGAGATCGACTTGCAGTCCGCCATACTAGTCTTGCGAAGGAGATCGGTAATGTATTTTCGCTGACTGAGGGTGATGCTTGTAGCCGTGGTGGTCACTTCCAGAAAGAAGGAGAGAGTGTCCATGTCCTTCATGTGGAATTGTTGTTGGAGATTTTGAGTGATATTTTGTAAAGTGGTAGTGCAGGAGCCGGTGAGGACAATATCATCCACGTACAAGAGAAGGTATGCAGTGCAGCGGGCATCTTGGTAAACAAAGAGAGAGGGATCCGAGTTGGAAGTGCGGAACCCCATGGTGGTGATGGCAGAGCTGAACTTCGAGTACCAAGCTCTGGGTGCCTGTCGGAGGCCATAGATGGATTTGTGCATGAGGCAGACATGATCCGAATGGTGTGGATCTATGTAACCGGGTGGTTGTTGCATGTAGACGGTTTCGAGGAGATCGCCGTGAAGGAAGGCACACTCGACATCAAGTTGGCAAAGCGGCCATTTTTGAGAGACAGCAAGAGTGAGTACGGCGCGAATCGTGGTGTGTTTAACCACGGGGCTGAAGGTCTCTACAAAGTCCACCCCAGGTTGTTGATGAAACTCTTTGGCGACGAGCCGAGCTTTGTGCCGCAAGATGGAGGCATCCGGATTACGCTTGGTCTTATAGACCCATTTGCACCCGACTACGTTCATCATGGGATCAAAGGGAACCAGGGACCATGTTTGTTGCTGCTGTAATGATGTGAACTCGCTGTCCATGGCACATCTCCAGACGGGAACTTTGACTGCCTGTGAAAAACTAGAAGGAGGGTCATCAGTACTAACGTCAGTGATGGACGTGGGCTGTGAGAAGGCCTGAAGGGCCTTTTTCTTGAAGATCCCAGATTTGGATCTTGTTTTCATGGGATGGGATCAGGGGATAGTTGTGGTGTTGCTAGCCTGGGAAGGGATACATTGTGGTGGTAGTGGTTGTGAAGGGTGCTGGGCAGCTGTGGTGTGCACAACAGCAGGGTTTTGTGAAGGACAAGTGGGAGGAGATGTGTCCTGACCGTGTGGCACAGAGGAGGAATGGGGAGAGCTGGTCCAAACGACATCGGTGGGGTTGTGAGGAGGGGAAGGAACGAGAGGCAGCCATGCCGGGGTGACAATGGATGAGGGGGGGTCAGTGGTAGGTGAAGGTATGGAGATAGAAGGGAAGGTCGTTTCATGAAAGATGACATGGCAAGAAACGTGTATGCGATGGGTTTTGAGGTCGAGGCAGCGATACCCTTCGTGAGAGTTGCTATAGCCAACGAAGATACAACGGGAGGAACGAAAGTGAAGTTTTGTAGGAGCATATGGGCGGAGCCAAGGAAAGCAGAGGCATCTAAAGGACCTAAGAATGTTGTAGTCCGGTAAACAGGGTCTCAAATGGCGAGAGCCTGAGGAGAGGAGACAAAGGCATTCGATTGATGAGATAGTTGGTGCCGTCAAGTTTGACAGGGATGAGGTTTGCAATGTTGGAGATGACCATGGTGGAGGAGGCTGCCACGCTATGGCGAGGCGAGTTGGAGCGGGAGTCACTGCGGGTGGGAACGGCAGAGAGATCTCCACTCGCATCAGTCAGAGTAGCCATGGAGGAACGGGAAAAAAAAAGGAAGTGAGAGAGCAGGGATTTTCTCAGAGATTGGCGCTATTAGGCAAGTGGCTCTGATACCATAACAGTGGAACAAAACTGGGAGAAGACTTGATTGGACATCTTCCCAGGAGGTTTATACAAATACAACATGATATACTAATACAACAGAGTTTGTTACAGGAATATTCTTGGAAACAGATTGCTCCCAACACGGAGCATGGTTACAACAGCAGAGAGAGATAAGGACTCAATAGTTATCAGGTCATGTGGCAGCGGAGGATTCTCCATTATCACTCCGCCGGCCGGGCGGAGATACTACGGCAGCCTCGGTGGCGGCTGCACCGGAACGACCCCGGATGCGTAGACGGGGAGCACGGGCATGCCCCGCCCCGTGGAGACATCGTAGGCATCAGAGTTCCTAGAATTGGCGACCTTGACGAAGAATACTAATAAGACATCGTAGGCATCAGAGTTTTTGAAATGGTTCTTCATCTTATTCCTTATCTTATCTCCTTCTACAAATATGTTCGGGTTCTTCCTTATGTTATTATGGATATCACACGTACTCACAATAGAGAATAAGTTAGAATTAGAAAGACTAGAAGTTGGAAAGTTAGAATCCAAGTATTTTCAACTTCCAAAAGTTATGTTAATCTTTCGTTAATATCATTAAATGATAAGGTCAAAAGATTAAATTAAAATTAAAATTTAAACTAATTATAAAAAATTAAAAATAGAAAATATGTCTCTGACCCGCCTGGGTCACACTGGTTTTACCGGGTTGGGCCGGGTTAGCGGAGTTAGGCCAGGTTAACCGGGTTTGAATGGGTTTTAGGTCTTGGGCGGTCTAAGCATTACTTTAACTCGGTTTTGAGACTAGGTGGCGGGTTGACCGGTCGGACCGGCCTGGTCGGGTCAAGTTTTAAAACACTGGAATAGCGATATCTTTCAAATTCAGTTAAAAATTAATCAGGATTAAATAATAGATTTTAATATAATACTAACAATTATGATAGGGATACTTTTGCAAATATGTGATGTAATGAGTTTATTAATTAAAGGTATTTTTGCATATAAACGATTTGTAGAGGCAGGAAAGTGTTCTCTGGTCCCGTACCACACCTTTGAGATTTGTTTGTGAGGGAAGAGTAGCCGACCTCCTGAAAAAATTTGCAAGCACTAGAAGATGACGTCTGATGGAACCCTGGGAGTGATCTCAGGGGACAACCCTCCGATGCTTAAGTGAGAGACATATGTAAACGAGGAATAAGAGAGTATGTGGAAGAGGAGAGTCAGATAGAGGAAGAGATGAGCATGAGTGGAGAAGCGAGAGAATGCTCGGTAGCCTTGGAGAGTGCTCGGAGAGGCAGGGCGGAGAAGAACCACAAGGGGATCTCCCAAACCTTGCTTCTCGGATGGAGTCCTTCCGTCGATACACGGGGAGCTCCTCTATCCTCCTTGGAGTGTGGCTCTGCCAGCGCAAGAAAGCTTCTCTCTTTGCGTGTCTTTAATTGTCTGTGTAGTTGCATCGTTTCGTCGTCCCCTTCCCCGAGTCTAGCTGAGGGACTTATTTATACACGTCATTGAGGCACTGGCCGTTTCTCGACTGGAAATGGTGAAGATCATGGAGTAACTGTAGGCACCGGAAAGGTGTGCCTCTCCACGATGATGGGCCTATAATGCACAGAAGAAATGGGTGTGATTACCAGAGATTTATACTTTAGCCTCACATAGACAGGATGATCGCAAATGCCTTTGAAGTGGGAGAATATGGGTTCTTCCTTTCTTCACTCTCGGCAGACCAAGAGCGGGGAGCTCGTATCTGCGAGTCGTTGATGAAATTTCTACAAATTAACCAGCAAATAGAGAAAATAAACCCATTAGACTTTAATAGAGTAGTGTGTATGCTCAAACCAAAGAGAAAAATATGTAATTGGGGGTGATCGTACCAGGAAGGGGGTTAGGAAGGGGGATGGCCGAGATTTTTGATCATCTACCTTCCCTATGTTTTGGATTGAAAATCTCTCTACAATGGGGATCTAGGAGAATCTAGTATGTGTGTAATGTAGTAAAATAAACTAAAATGTAGCAAGATAGAGAACAAAGAAAAAATGACGGGGTTTGCCCGTCGACCAACAGAAGGTGGCCAAGCACGTGGCCGTTCAAAGGTGGTGGACGGCCATGTCGATGGCTGCGTTCAACAAGTTTTGCCTCCTCCAGCGGCAGACACAGGCTCTCTTCCGTGGATGAAGCTCTTCGATGGGACGGAGGTGAGGAAGGGTTCTCGGAGCTCTCGCAGCCTCTTCGACTCACCAAACTGGTAACCTCTTGAAAAATGTCCCCCCTCAAATGTCCACCCCCCGTGAGATTCTTCGGGACTGGTTTATGTATCTCCGGTCATTTCCCCCCATGAAAATATTCAAAAATAGAGTTAGATCCGCATGAAAGGGATTTGGACCAATCCGGAGGTGAGGACGTGTGAGACTGTGCGTGCCTCGACGTACCCCTTGAGTGGGAATGACTGCGGAGTACATGCCCGGAGTGGGCAGAATCATGGAGTTGACGAGCGGATATCATGAGGTGGCTAGGTCGATGGCCATTTCAAGGGAGCTGGCCGGTGGCCAAGGTTGTGGCCGCCTTGGGCATTGGGCGGCCAGTACCCTGACCGCCTTGAGGTCTGAGCGACCAGGTCTCTGGCCACCTTGGTCAGTTGGGCGGCTAGTACCCTGGCCGCCTTGGGATCTGGACAGCCAACACCCTGGCCGTCTAAGAATATGTGAGAGATGTGTATTTATACCTCAAAAAAATTCGCCTTAGGATCTGGGCTCCTTCTGACGTCTTCTTCCTAATGTTTGCAGGTTTTTACGAGTGACTAGACGTTCTTTCCCAACAAATAAATTTTAAAAATGTGATACGAGATTTAGGAGATCATTTTTCACCTCTACAGATGAAATTTAAAAAAGAATATATCATACATTAAATTAATCTTGGTAATCTTAATTAGCCACCAAGTTACGTATGTCACGTGTCCATTAATTAAGCCATCTTATTTGACGTGATCTCTCTATTTAAATCGGCCTAAAGGTTGTCCCAGGGGCAAACTCAGAGAGAAAGTTAATTTGGTAGCTAGTCCTCACTAATCAAGTTCCATAATAAGATCACCACTGTCATCGATCTCTTGTAATTAATTGTGGATGCACTTTTCGACACGCTCAGCTTGTTCGTTTATTTAGGTGCAGTTTATTCGGTGGGTTCATTAGTCTATTAAGCGCGTGGGCGTGCCAGTCACCGGAGTGACAATTTATTCGGGCTCCGAAGAGCCCATGGTGCGCTCGATCTGACTCGGACAGACAATTGTGTGGTTCGTGTCGGGACCAAAACCCGCCGCGCCATAAAGGTCACGATGTCATTTACATCCCCCGTACGAGGGAACACCCTTGATTAATCGCCGGGATTCAGGGCCTCATGGCCAGAAAATTAATTGCATGGAAAGGCCTATTAGGGAGCATTGAAATCCCCGTATGAGGGTGAAAAGAAAGCATTCGCGGTCATGTCGGTCGTATACTGACCATTTAATGTTCGGACGAATGTCCGGCTCGAGAAAAGCGCAATTGCCACGGGAAAATTGGAGCATGTGTATGCCAGGGTATGGCAATTTTTATTATCCAGAAGAACGGAGAATTAACGCTCGGCTAAACCTCGGTTAGAGCGGTCGGAAATCGGTAAATCTGTTGGCCCGGTGCAAGGGCAAGCTGCGACCATACTGCTGTGGGCCCCCCACGGTCGAAGTTTGGCTCACATGAGCCTCATTAATATTTCTAGTACAAAGGGGCAACGGGGGAGTATCCCCTGAACCAGCTGGAAAGCCCCGAGTCTTGGGGAGCGAACGTTCGAAACGTATCGGTCATGCGGGAGACCGTTTAATATTCGGACGAGTGTCCGGTTTGAGAATATCGTAATCGTCGCGGGAGGACCTGGAACATATGTATGCCGAGATACGGCAAATATATTATTCCGAGACACTGAAAACATTCGGTTAAATCTCGGTTAGTGTGGCAAGAAACCAGTGAATTTGTTGGCCCGGTGCAAGATCGAGTCAGAACCATATCGGGGGCGCCTCCCGTGGTCCAAACGAGGCTTGCACGGGCATCATTAATATTTCCGGTGCCGGAGGGCAACGGGGGAGAGTCCCGAGATTAGACTCCAGAACCGAAAATGTGTTCGAAAGGAGTGGGCTGTAGACTGAGGATATGAGCCAGACGATGACCATGATCGGGACAGGCCCGAGGTCTAAGTGTGGCCCACGGAGGTCTTATTGATATTCCCATGGAAGGAGTCCAGGGGTGGAGAGGGCCATCTTGTTCTATTCCGCTTTTTGTCGGTCACTCGCGGACCACTTGATATTCGGACAAAGGGTCCATATTGAAGGTACGACGTAGATAGAAATAACGTCATACGAATGTAGGCCGAGTTTGCAGCGATTTTAATGAAAGAACGGGAACGAATCCCATTAGAATGAATCCGATTTAACGGACTATCGGCCCAGAGCAATGCCGGCTCACAACCATGTCGGGGAGGGAGCCGTCGGCCATATTGGTTGCTCACTGGTCTTTTCATGTTCAGACACAGGTCCGTAATAGAAATGCGGTGAAAACCGAGGTGAACCCGTTCAAATGTCTGCCAAATGCGCGGGAATTCTAGTGGCGGCTCGGAAGGGATCCGGCCTGAGAAACGAGTCCTGTTTAATCGGAATGTCAGCCTGAGGCGATGTCAGGCCATGTCCATTTCGAGATAATTCACAGGACTCGGGCCCAACCTGGAAGGGCGACATCGTTGTTCCTTCAGCATCGGGTCACGGGAGAGACGGGACTGCAACATAGATTTTACCATTTTCTTTATCTGGGCTTTAAATTATGTGCATATATATTTTACTGCTTATTTCCCTTTTATGTATTTATTCTGGATGATTTCTCCATTTTGTTCATTATTATTATTATCTTTCCCCCTTTTTTTAAGCCATTATTATTACTACTTCACATTTTTTTATTATTTCATGTATATATATGTTCAGATTTATTTATTCATCCAGGTTTTTTTACTAATTTTATTATTATTATTATCATTATTATTATTATTATTATTATTATTATTATATTTTTCTGGAGAGAGAGTGGGCCGTTGGAGGACTGAACGGGGCTGAAGGAGCGTGCCGCTGAAGGTGGAAGGGTGCACCGCTGAGGAAGGGATGGAAGAGTGTGCCGCTGAAGGGCTGCAGGAGTGTGCCGCTGAAGGCCTTGCAGAAGGTGTACCGGTGAGGGCGCCAGGGAGCGTGCTGCTGAGCGGCCATGAAGGGTGATTAGGGGCGCGCCGGTGAAGGAGCTGGCAGGGTGTGTCGGCGAAGGCCAGGGAGAGCGTGCCGGGGGAGACTGGCTAGCGGCGCACCGCTGAGGGGTGGCAGGAGCGTGCCACTGAAGGGCGCGTTGAGTGTGTCGGGGAAGGATGGTGGGAGGTGTGCCAGCGAAGGCCGATGGATGGCGTGCCGGCGAAGGAGCTGGCGAGCGTGCCGCTAAAGAGGGCGTACCGGCCAAGGGTGGCTAGAAGGTGTGCCGGCGAAGGGCGACTGCGGGGGGGCACCGCTGAAGGGCATGGGGAGCCCACTCTTCCTCCGTTTCTTTTAAGGCTTTTCTTTTCTTCTTTTCTGTTTTTGTTGAATTTGTATGGGTTTCTTCTCTCTTTCTCTTGATTATCTTTCACTCTTTCTCCCATGAGGTCGAACGTTCAAGTTGTTTAGTTGTTGTTCGGTTCGGCTCTCTTTGAGTTAATTACGGTTCCCTTGCCTCGGTTAAAGTGTTTTACCGTTGTTCTTTTCGTTTGTTTGTTGCTTTCTTTTTGTCCTTTTTAAGGTGTGGTTGTTCCATTTATTTGTTGCTTCCTTTTGTCTTTTAATATGTTATCGTTTCTAATAAAAATTCGGCATCATCTCCCCTTGACCCGAGCGTAAGGGAGATACAGGGAACGCGCCCACATGGAGTGGCGGAACCCGACAACTGGAGGTGGGCGCCCGAGAGCGGCAACACCTTTAATAAAACTTCGAAAAACTCAGAGGCAACGGTGAGTGGAAGACTATCCCAGGACTGGCTAAGGGGGATGCACCGGGTAAGAAGAAGGGACAAGTGTGCCGGGCCAATGAGGCCAAGGGTATGGCGGTGAAGGCCATGAAGGCCGTGCCGAGGAAGGCCCAAAGGGGCGTACCGGCGAGGGCCATCATAGGCGTGCCGGGGGAAGGCAGCCAAGGCCGTGCCAGCGAAGGGTGTTGAAGAGTGCACCGGCGAAGGCCTGATGGGGGTGTGCCGGCGAAGGCCTGATCAAGCGCACCGGCGAAGGGTTCAAAGAGGGCGTGCCGCTGAAGGCTAGGGTGTAACGGTGAAGGCACGACTGGGCGTGCCGTTGGAGGCACAATCAGGGCGTGCCGTTGGAGGCACAATCAGGGGTTAACGAAAGCAAAAACGCTCGGCAAGAAGTAAACCCTAAAGAAGGGAAAAAAAGAAAGGGGCGTGAAACACTGAAGGATGTAAACATGGAAGACATACATTGGGGAGACGTCCGAGGAAACGTTTGCAAGCCTTCTACTTTTATTCTCATAAGAGGAGTGCCCCAAGGGGGCTAGTACATCGCGACGACGGAAAAAAAGGATATGAAGGGAAAGAAGGAAGAAAAGGAAATATAGTGGGAGGGAAACGGAGTGTGGACTCCTCCCCTCCCGGACCTCACTCCCTCTCTCCACTCATTCTTATTCTGCTCTTCTCTTCACACGGACGCCGGGAGCCGGAGTAGCAGCGGGGAGGGGAAGGGCAGCAGGCCCTCTCCCCCCTGTCTTCTTCTCTTCTTTCTCTTCCTCTTCTTCTTCTTCTCTTCGCGCGGACGGCGATGGACGGAGCAGCAGGAGGGGGAGGGGGAGCCTCCCCTCCCCTTCTTCTTCTCTTCCTCTCTTCCCTCTTCGCACAGATGGCGACGGTGGGTGGAGCGGCGAAGCCTTTTTCCCTCTCTTCCTCTCTTCCCCCTTCTTCTCTTCTCCTCCTCTTCTTCTCTTCTTCTCTTCGCCCTCTGCCTCTGTGCCCCCCCCCCCCCCCCCGTTTGTGTCGAAGGAGAGGGGTTTTTATACCCTCCACGGCGGAAGCGTTCGAGCACGGTAGTCGGAGGCGGGAAATCGGAGGCATTGAATGGGGATTTGACCCGTCGTCCTTGGTGGCAGGGGGATAGGCGGCGTGGCTCACTCCCCGGGCGACACCTCAGCAAGTCCACTGCGCGCCAAGAATCCGTAGGGCATGGGCATCACGTCGTTCAGCCGTTGAAATACCTTAACGATGTGCCGCTGGCGGGCTCAAGAAGTGTGCCGCTGGGAGGGCCAAAGGCCGTGCCGCTGAAGGGCTGCCCAAGTGTGCCGTTGAGGGGGCAAACAACGTGCCGCTGGAAGCCCAAGGAGGTGTGCCGCTGGAGCTCCGAACGGGCATGCCGCTGAAGCCCAAACTGGGCGTGCCGTTGGGTGCCTGGGGGTGTGCCGCTGGGGCTCCCAGGGGGTGTGCCGCTGGAGGCACCCTGGGGGTGTGCCGCTGAAGCTCCCTAGGGGTGTGCCGCTGGGCGCCTGGGGGTGTGCCGCTGGGGGCAAGATGGGCGTACCGCTGAAGCCCAGGGGCCATGCTGCTGAAGCTCCCTGGGGGTGTGCCGTTGGGCACCTGGGGGTGTGCCGCTGGGGCTCCCAGGGGGTGTGCCGCTGGGCGCCTGGGGGTGTGCCGCTGGGGCTCCCAAGGGGCGTGTGCCGCTGGAGGCATCCTGGGGGTGTGCCGCTGGGGCTCCCAGGGGTGTACCGTTGGGGCTGACTTGATCCTGTTTTGAGCACGAGTTATGGTTCGTTTGATTTCTTTTGGGAGCCACGGATTGTGAGCTTCCCGGAGGTTGGTTTCTCTTGGCTGTCGTGACTCCGGGGATGGCTTCGCGGTAGTGTGCATATTTGGGGAGTCCGGATGACTAGTCTCTCCGGGGCTTCTTCGCTTGGTGCCGTTTGCTGGTGCTGGGCCGAGTAGGATATCTGGATGTGCAATTTTTGGTGTCCACAAATGCCCCCCACCCACGGGTAGCGCGGGCAAGTGATGAGCCGGGCGGTGCCTGGGGGTGTACTGGTCTCTCTCTTTTTCTTCATCGGTGCCGATCGGGCATCGGGAGCCGGCGTGACTTGTCTGTCTCTTCTTCTCATTGCTAATGCCGGCGGGATGCCGGGTGTTGGCCCAGTCTATTGACCTCTTTGTCTCTTCGTCAATGCCGACAGGGTGTCGGGAGCTGACCTGGTTTGTTGATCTCTTTGTCTCTTCGTCAGTGCCGACAGGGTGTCGGGAGCTGACCTGGTTTGTTGATCTATTTGTCTCTTCGTCAGTGCCGATAGGGTGTCGGGAGCTGACATGCTCTGTTGGCCTCTTTGTCTCTTCGTCAGCGCCAACAGGGTGCCGGGAGCTGACATGATGTGTTGGTCTCTTTGTCTCTTCGTCAGTGCCGGTGGGGTGCCGGGAACTGACATGGTTTGTCTGTCTCTTCTTCTCTTCGTCAGTGCCGGTGGGGTGCCGGGAACTGAAGCAGTATGTTGGTCTCTTCTTCTCTTCTGTTAGTGCCGACAGGTTGTCGGGCGCTGACGTGGTATGTTGGCCTCTTCTTCTCTTCGTCAGTGCCGACGGGGTGTCGGGGACTGACATGACATGTTGGTCTCTTTGTCTCTTCATCAGTGCCGGTGGGGTGCCGGGAACTGAAGCAGTATGTTGGTCTCTTCATCAATGCCGACGGGATGCCGGGAACTGAAGCATCATGTTGGTCTCTTCATCAGTGCCGATGGGGTGTCGGGAACTGAAGCAGCATGTTGGTCTCTTCATCAGTGCCGATGGGGTGTCGGGAACTGAAGCAGCACATTGGTCTCTTCATCAGTGCCGACAGGATGCCGGGAACTGAAGCAGCATGTTGGTCTCTTCATCAGTGCCGACGGGGTGTCGGGAACTGAAGCAGTGTGTCGGTCTCTTTGTCTCTTCATCAGTGTCGACGGGGCGTCGGGAGCTGACATGCTCTGTTGGTCTCTTTGTCTCTTCGTCAGCGTCGATAGGGTGCCGAGAGCTGACATGATGTGTTGGTCTCTTTGTCTCTTCATCAGCGCCGACAGGGTGCCGGGAGCTGACATGGTTTGTTTGTCTCTTCTTCTCTTATTTTCCTTCTCTTCTCTTTTCTCCTCTTCTATATTCCCTTGCACGTAAACATGGGGTGAGAATTTATTTAGTGTCCTTAAATCAGGGAAGCAGACTGCGAAAGTCAAAATTTGGGGAGCAGGCTGCCAGAGCCAGACTTGGGAAAGCGGGTCATGAAGGTCGAGGTAAGCAGGCTACAAGAGCCAAAGTTGGGAAGCATGCTATAAAAGCCAAAGGGAAGCAGGCCAGAAGAGCCAAAGTCGGGAAGCGGGCCGCGGAGGCCGAATTGGGGGAGCAGCTTATAAAGCCAAGGATATTGGGAAGCGGGCTGCAAAAGCCGAAAGTATGGGAAGTGAGCCGCGAAGGCCAAATTCTGGGAAGCAGGCTATGAGAGCCGAATTCTGGGAAGCAGGCTGCGAGAGCCAAAGATGTTGGGAAGCGGGCTGCAAGAGCCGAAATTATGGGAAGCGGGCCGTGAAGACCGAATCGGGGAAGCGGATTACAGAAGTCGGAGTTGGGAGATTAACGAGCCGCGAGGGCAAGAGGTAGGCCATGGGGGGACCAAGATTGGGCTCTACGAGCCAGAGCTGGGAAAATAGGCTGCGATAGCCAAAATTGATTTTACTGTATACACACATTATTTTTTTTTGTTATTATTTTTTTATTCAAGCATGCAGACATTCATTAGCAGACATAACATAAATATACGTATGTGATAGCTCCCTCTATAGGGGATGGGATAGGGACATCGCCCATAATTCGTAGACACGGTGCGGGTCATGAGGCACAATTGAGGGGTGGTGCACCCGTCAAGAGGATATCGCATGTCTTGCATGCATAGCCTTAATTCACGCATTTCACCCGAGGCAATTCTCTGTGGCGTGGCGGTACAAATGTATGAACAAAGAGCCCTAACCATAGGGATATGCAGGTTTTCCTGGTGACACTCGAGGATCACTCTAGCGCCTACACATTAGTTCCAGGCTTTCGACTTTCGGTAGCTTCACACAGCCCCCACTTGTTTATTTTGGTAGCGGATTTCACGGTTCGGCACGAGTCTCCTCATGTGTCAATGGGGATTCCCGGCTACTAAGATTCGTCCTTATTGTGATTCTATTGCGGATTCCGTCATTTGACGCGAGTTTCCTCATATGTCTCAATGGGGATTCCCGGCTAATATGTTTCATCCTTATTGTAATTCGCTTCACCATTTCGCGCGAGTCTCCTCATGTGTCTCAATGGGGATTCCCGGCTACTCGGATTCACGTTTCTCTCTTTTTTCTTTTTTTTTCTCTCTTTTTTTCTCTTCTCTCTCTTTTTTTTTTTACAGTGGGGGTAGGTAGCTTTTTCCTCACGATTACCTTTCACGCGAGTGCAGGAATTCAAGTCTCCGTAGAGTGCTAAGAGGAAATTCGGGCAATCCCTATAGTCGAAGGCTATTGAACACATTAAGTGCTAAGTGTGGGAGTGTTGCCTCTGGTTTATTTTGTGAGTTGGGATTAGCGATTCAGCCATGACTCTTCCCCTTGACGTGTGCACCCGCCATAACTGGGTTCCCTTCGAACGCAGGCCATGACGCCCGTGCATCCGGAATCGAGCGATATTATTTAGCAAGGAAACACGGTCCTAGAAAATTCTAAGGAGGTGTATTATTCTATATTAAGCAACCATGCAAACAGGGTAATCAAGCATTCTCTTCTTTCTTCTTTTTTATTTTGTTGTTTTGTTGTTGTTGTTTTTGTTTGTTTGTTTTCCCTGTGTTTTTTTTTTGTGGCATAAGAAAATATTGTTGTTACGTATAAGTGTAGTGGTAGTAGAGGTATTAGGGAAGCAGACAACGGCGGGCCGAAAGGACATCAGGGAAGCGGGCTATAGAAGCCGAGGGACATTGGGGAAGCAGGCCATAAAGGCCAAAAGGAAGCAGGCTGCGAGAGCCCAAGTTGGAAAGCAGGCTGTGAGAGCCAAAGTTGGGAAGCGGGCTATAAAAGCCAGAATTGGGGAGCAGGCCATGGAGGCCAAAGGGGAAGCGGGCTACGGGAGCCAGAACTGGGAAGCAGGCCACAAAGGCTAAAGGGGAAGTAGGCCATGAGAGCCAAAGTTAGGAAGCAGGCTATAAAAGCCAAAGGTAAGCAGGCTGCAAGAGCCAAAGTTGGGAAGCAGGCCGTGAAGGCCAAAGGTAAGCAGGCTGCAAGAGCCAAAATTGGGAAGCAGGCCAGAAGGCCAAAGGTAAGCAGACTGCAAGAGCCAGATTATGGGAAGCAGGCTGAAGGAGCCGTAGTTGGGAAGCGGGCTGCAGGAGCCGAAGTTACGGGAAGAAGGCCGTGAAGGCCGAATTCTGGGAAGCAGGCTATAGAAGCCAAAGGGAAGCAGGCCATGAGAGCCAAAAGTAAGCAGGCTGCGAGAGCCAAAGTTGGCGAGTAGGCCATAAAAGCCAAGGGCAAGCAGGCTACGAGAGCCAGAATTGGGAAGCAGGCTATAAAAGTCAAAGGGGAAGCAGGCTGCAAGAGCCAAGGTTGGGAAGTAGGCCACGAGGGCCAAAGGTTAGCAGGCTGCGAGAGCCAAAGTTGGGAAGCGGGCTGCAAGAGCCGAATTCTAGGAAGCAGGCCGTAAAGGCCGAATTCTGAGAAGCAGGCTGCAAGAGCCAAAGATATTGGGAAGCGGGCTGCAAGAGCCGAAATTATAGGAAGCAGGTTACGGAAGCCAAATCGGGGAAGCAGGCTACAAGAGCCAAAATTGGGCAGTAGGCTATAAGAGCCAAAGGGAAGCAAGCTGCAAGAGCCAAAGTTGGGAAAGCGGGCCGTAAGAGCCGAAGGATACTGAAAAGTAGGCTAAAAAGCCGAGGGACATTGGGAGTAGGCTGACAAGCCGAGAGATGTTAGAAGTAGGCTATAAAGCCGAAAATATATAGGAGAGCGCGGTGGGACGGGTGGATTAATCCTGATAGTGGGCCTTGGCCGGAATAACTGAGCCAAAGGGCGTCGGGTAGTAGGATACGAGAGCCAAGGAGAAGGGTTTGTGAAGCGGCGAGTTCGGAGACCACGTCTGCCTCATGCCTCTCTCTCTCTTTTTTTGTGTGCGAAGAGGCGGGTACAAAGACCATGTCTGCCTCATGTCTCCTTTTTTCCTTCTCTTCTTCTTTTGTGTGGGGAGGCAGGTGCGAAGACCATGTTCGCCTCGTGACTGTTCTTTCTCTTCTCCTCATTTTCTTTTATGGAGAGGCAGGTGCAGAGACCATGTTTGCCTGATGATTGCTCTTTCTCTTCTTCTCTTCTTCTTTTATGGAGAGGCAGGTGCAGGGACCATGTTTGCCTCATGTCTCTTTTTTTCTCTTCTCTTTTTCCTTTGTAGAGAGGCAGGTGCAGAGACCATGTTTGCCTCATGATTGCTCTTTCTCTTCTTCTCTTCTTCTTTTATGGAGAGGCAGGTGCAAGGACCATGTTTGCCTCGTGATTATTTCTTTCTTTTCTTCTCTTCTTCTTTTGTGGAGAGGCGGGTGCAGAGACCGTGTTCGCCCCGTGATTATTCTTTCTCTTCGTCTTTGTTGATATTTATTTGCCTATCTTTTATCTTACTTTTGAGGTTTGCAAAGTAATATGGCAAGATGACAAACAAGCAATCAAAGATCTACTCAAACCTATGAACATGTGAACATGAACCTAGGCAATCATAGGTAGCTCTAGCATGGGCATGCTATCTCAATCAAATTACGCTAAGGAAAAGGAAAAAAACACACGCCGGGGCGTGGAGCAAGGAATAAATAAAAACACACCGCTAGGGGTGGAACAAGCAAGGGAAATAAAGATGTGATGAAGAAGACAGCTAATGCCCAATACCAAGGAAAGACGTGATCGCCACCAAAGTAAACACAAGTCAAAGACTCGAATGTACCTTGGAAATAGGTGGATGAAACACCCGCCCACGGGAGAGAAAACCAAGGAAAGCCTGCAGATCAACTTGGAAGTAACGGCCAGAACCCCGTGCGTCGCTTAGAAGCGACGGCTGTACGATAGACTGCCGGAAAATAGTGACACGCCTGCACCAGACCGTCAGGTAACCTGCAGTAGTAAAGCTTGAATTCTTTTAACTCCAACTCTTCCAGCAGGCTAGAAGACTTGGGCCTCGTGCTAATGAACCTGTAAACCTGCCAAAGATGTAGAAAGACAAGACAAGACAACCTCAATTAGCCCTCTTCACAAGCATATCATCAATTCTTAAAGAGTTTAAGAACATCAAAAGGAGAGGGAATTACCGGGGAGTTTTTGGTTTTTTAACCCCTCTGGGTGTTTTTAAAAGTTTGGGAGGATGTTTGTATGCTTAAAGAACAGTGAAAAACGTGGAGGAAGAGGAGGGACAATGCTTTGTTTGAGGAAAACCAAGGAAGAACTCAAGCATGCAAGGATGAACTTGAAAGACAAAACTAAAGTACTCCCTTGATTCGAAGATGGATGGACGTGGGAGGCAACTCCTCCTGGATGAAGATGGCTCCTGAGTTCGGCAGCATTTCGTCGCGAATTCAAATCTCCTCCTCTTTTGGCCATGAAGTCAAGGGTTCTATTTATAGACCCTCAAACTCTTAGGTCGAGCAGAGGATAATTCAGTAGGAAAGAGGGATAAATCTTAGCAAATCCTCGAAGATAATATCACCAAGAGTCCATAGAAACAAACGGGGGGTCCTGAGGATCAGATTTGAAAGAAATAACGTCAATCCAAATCCCTATCTCGACCACGGAGTAGCAGAGAAAATGCCTGAACTGCCAGGACTCTCGGAAGGAAGTAACGGCTTCACGACAGACCGCCACTTGGAAGTAACGCATCAAGGAACGACCGCCATTTTCAACCCTATCCCAAAGAGATAAGATCAACGGGAAGAAGATCCAAACAATAGGACTCTTCAAGGAAGCGACGGTCAAGGCATAGGGCGTCAGAATGAAACGACGGCTGCACGACATACCGTTATTATCAACGTGGAAATCAAAAAGGATAAGCTCTGAAAACGAGGCCTCAAGCCTTAGGCTCTTCAAAAAGTAACGGCCCAGGTTCTATCCGTCAGAAGGAAGCAACGCGCCTAGATCCGACCGTTATTATCATTGAGGTTCCAAAAATAGAGTGAAGGGTTTTTGCTGCACTTCATCCAACGAAATGTCACCGGGAGCCACATCTTAATCCAGGAATTAAGACCCAAGAAACAGGCTTCAACTGACAAGAGACTCAATGAAGAGTAAACAACTCGGAGCATCATATAGAATGAAATAAGGAGATGACCCGACTTATTGGGTATAAAACGGGTGTCAACAGATGCCCCTCCTTAACGTCCTCTTTGCAGGGGAGCGAGCGGAGGTGAAGCGGAAGTGAAATGGAACATGGAGATGAAGCGGAAATGAAGCGGAGTGTATTAAAAAGAGGGCGTTAAGGTAAACGACACCCGTTCTGTACCAACAAGCAATAGGAATTTTCTGGAAAACCTCAAATTGATCACAAGGACATTGCCAGCCAAAGGACGCGAGTCTGGAGGAACTAATTAACTAAGGAAAGGAAGCACGGCTAGCCGCCGGAGGTAACGGAAAGGAAATAGACTAAACTCCAGACAGGAATCTTCAGCGAACCAGATCACGCGAGCAAATCGAAGGAAACCTTCTAATTCAGAGTGGAATAATTCTCCTTATTCAAGATTAAGAACACAGCTATTCACCATTAATGAGACATCTTGAACAAATGAAACTCATGAATGCTCAAAGAATACGCATGATGCATGCTAGGCTAAAGGAAAAGAAATCATCAAAACGAATGCAAAGAAAGATAAAATAGAAAAATACTCGAGAATATTATTGCTAGTTTGGAGAAATCGGAGTCAGGACACTATCTGCAACCACGGCGTGCAAGACAGAACCATCGTCCCCAAATTTTCCAATCTAACGGCCTATCCAACGATTAATCATGTGAACTTAGATCATCATCATTTTTGTTTAAGGGGAACATCAGATCCCAGGACACATGAATGACCAGCAGGTTCTCGAGGTAATATATCATAGGTAACGTATAGTAATGCATTAAGAGAGTGAGGGAACAAGATACAATACCTGACTTACCTGCCTGACGGACGATAAAGCACGACTTCACTCATAATTCCTTCATGAAAGATAGGTTAGCCAACAATAAAAATGATCATGTACCAAGTCGTAACCATTTGTACATGCGAGAGGCATCAATAAAGAACAACATGGAAGAAAATGGAACTATTTTGACATTAATTAGACCATTTAATTCATCAAGAAACTTGCAAGTTTGTAACGGTCTCATGTACGTGCGTTACATAAAGTAACGGACCATCCCTAGTCCGTCATAAACCAGGCGGTTCACATTCTTCAATAAAACAGTGCCAACACATGTAACGGTCAAATCCAGACGCGTCAGAATGATGTGACGGTCGGTCGATAGACCGTCACATTTCCTGAGTGTTCAAAAAAACAACCGAACGGTCACGGACCGTTCAATCCAACACTCAACGCCCAAAAAACCTCAAAACCGAGAGCTCCGGTGATTCCACCCCCACCGCTCCAATGGCCGGCGACAAGGCACCCCAGCCGCCACCAAAGAAGAGAGAGAGAGGGAAGAGGATGGCAATACGGCGGTTCCACCGCCGTCTTGAACGGGAGGCGATCTCGCCGGTGGAAGAAGAACGGCCGGCGAGAAGAAACCCAACAGAAGAAGAAGCAGTCCCCACGGCTGAGGAGGACCAAGGGGAAACCTCACTGGGTGCAGAGGAGCCCAAAAAACCAGAGAAAAAGAGGAGGAGAGAAATGGACCGTGAGGTAGGCCCCCGCCCTAATTTTCCAATTTTTGATTTTTTTATGTTTATTTATGGATGCATGTGAGGGAAAGGGGTAGAAATGGGTCTACGAACCCACTAGGATCAATTGTAGGCCATTTGGCCATAGTGGGAGACCACGGGGATGCAAGGGAAAAAATTCCCAAATGCAGATAATGTGACGGTCCTGCCAGCGACCGTCACACACCCGACGCATTAGGCTGCGTCCGTCAGAGTCAAACGACGCCCCACCCCAGGGCCGTCACTTTAGCCAGGGAATTAAACTATTTTTTAGGGTTTTCAATTTTCAAAATTTTTGTTTTGTTTTCAATTATGAATGATTATGCAATGATTATATGATGCAATTGGACTAATGAATGATCTAATATGTAATGCAGGGGAAGAGACGGTCGCGGATCTCCTGGCTACAGATCCGGGCAGTGTACCAGGCATTGCCCGACTACCAGAGAGAGAGATTAGCCGGCATGGGATTCGCCGAGGTGCTCAGCATCGAGGTGATCCAGATGGACACGCCGCTGCTGTATGCCTTGCACGAGAGATGGGACCCGATCAGCAGGGCGTTCATCTTCCCGTGGGGCCACATGATCCCCACGCTAGAAGACATAGCAAGGATTACCGGATTGAGAGTCCACGGAGCCGCGGTGACAGGGTGGACATACGGCGACTACCGAGAGATGGCGCAGCAGCTGCTCGGGCTGGATTTGATCAGGCCGGGACAGTCCTCCTCTCAGCTTTCGAGGTCAGTGCTGCAGGAGAGCTTAGGCTTGAGAGGAGCGGCGATCACCGTGGGAGAGCTACCCGAGGAGCATCTGGGCAGAGTGATAGACCAGGTGCGCCCTCGCGTGGCGGCGGAGGCTGGACCAGAGGGAGACAGGGTGCTCAGACGCTTCCTGATGCTGCTATTCGGGAAGCTCCTCTTCGCGACTCGGGCAGATGTCATCAGCTGCAGACTGCTGCCGATGATAGAGGATTTGGGCAGAGTCAGGAGATACGCCTGGGGAGCAGCAGTACTTGCATTCTTGTTCGAGTCCCTCAGCACTACGGACCGGCAGACGATGCTGGGCGGCTTCTCGCCTTTCCTACAGGTAAATGTACTTCTCATGTTTTCTATTATGCCATGAATATTGATGCCATGATTTATGCAATGATTTATGCAAATGATTTATGCAATGATTTATGCAATGATTTATGCAATGATGCGACTGACTCGACTTCTAAATGCAGATCTGGAGCTATATGTACCTCCCAGGCATCGGGAG